>JANCMC010004801.1:2979816-3265360 GCA_024363005.1 Charaxes varanes | reverse complement strand
AAAGAAAAATAAAATAAAAAAATAGTTGACTAAGTGGTGATTGGTTGCCTGCATTGGCTAATTAAATATAGTAATTATTCATATTATGTTTTTTAATTTTTTATGTTACAAGGCAAACAAGCAGGCATCAGGCAGCTTAGTGCCTACTGATGTCCATGGACATCTGCTCAACCGGGTGACAAGCCATCACTCGACGAGACTGCATTGTCGCCACTTTACGCCGATCTTATGTAATAAAGGGGTACTGGTACCCGGCCGCGCCAACCCAAATCGGCTACAAGCATGGCGCTACCTCGAATTAGACAGGTGTAAGGGATGGAGTAAAAGGATATAAAGGTAGATGGGGAGGAGAGAACGGATGTGGATACTAACGTCACGGACGGTATAAGGGGAGTGATAAAAGCAGCTAGAGTGCTCCGGAGTCGCGTACCCGTGGTGGATATGACCAGTTATCGGACAGAAAAAGGAAGATCCACCTCCTAGGAGTTTTTTAATGTGATATCGCCTTATATATTGATGAAAGTCGAGTGTACGCACGAAAATGTGTCACGTTCCACTTGAGCTGAGCTTACAAACGAGAGCGCTGAACAAGCGAAAGAGAGGCACGATTTTTCGCCTGAACCGTGTGTTTCAGCGAGAACGCGGAACAAGCGATAGAGAGGCACGATCGACCAAAGCGTTCAGCGTTATCATGTAGAATTATCGCCCATAAAACGACTTTACACATTTTTAATTAAGCAATAATTTTCTGCTTTTATAATGCAAATTAAATAAAAAGAGCGGTAGAAACGTAATATACATAAGTAATAATCAACACGTTTTGAAGGGTTTCAATCAATTTTGAGGGAAAGGAATGAAATGAAGCCGAACATCGCCAAGTTCTCAAGTAACCAAATTTATAAGACTCGCATAATTAAACCCTCACACGAAATTTGAATATTAAAAGGCCACGGAATTTTTCAGCGTAAATAAATTAGCCTTACGGCTTTGCGTCAAAGCCTACCCACTTCAGTGAACTGTGTACCAAATTGTTCAACATGGAGTTAATCGTGTGAATAGGGGTTACAAATGTATAGAATTGATTAAAATGTGATTAAGTTGTGTATTTATTATTCCGGAGCCAGACATAGCTTCAATTGAATGATCATTTCAATGATCACGTAGTGTGGCCGGGGACTTTGCGTAACTGTGCAAAGTTTTATAGTACTTTGTAGTCTTCAAGGACAAAAATGTACAAACACTTTGAGCTATATCCGGCTTTGACATTACATAACTGGAAAGCGTCACTTCGTCCGTGTTGAATTCAGTGGTTTGGTCCAAATCCAATGGTATTTATTTTCTGTCAAGAAACCTGATTTTTTCTCCTTATTACTTAACTTTCAGGGAATATTAAAAGAATACCTAAATTGGTCCAGCCGTTCTCAAGTTGTGACATGTTCAAGGCAAATAGGAAAAGATTTTTATATATAATTATGGAATTACAGAATACTAGCTGTACCCAGCGATTTTGTCCTCGTGAGGTCGGCGATTTTGTTAAACTATGAGGGTTTTTTTTTCTGCGGCGCCCTAATTATTTTGCTAAAACTGAAATAGCCTAGGTTACTCTTTGCAATATTAGCTATCTGCCATTGAAAGTCCCGCCAAAATCGGCCCAGCCGTTTCGTAGATTACTCGGAACCAACAGACACTTCAAATTAAATTTAAAGGTATATAGATAACCCGATCGAGTATGGATAAATTATCAAAATATATTTAAAAAAAAAATCAAAAGCTTTTTTACAGCAAAATCCTACGCCGAGCTTTAAGCTCGCAAAGTCATTAATACGTTGCCAGAAGTTAACGGTAGTTTTTTCAGCTTTATAAATTAGTATAGATTTCCTAGCAGGTATTAGGAATTGAAAAATAAAAATAACGGTAGCCGTTGTCTAAAACCAAATTACACTGTACCCCTCTATAACTTACACAGACGGGGGCATCGTGAGGCGATCGTATCATCGGAAACGTCAACACCATTGAAAGCACGAACGACAGAGTGATGATTGCAACGAATGATAGAGACGACAATAAAATGGCCCACCAACGTGATTCGATTTAAGAGATCTTTATATTTAGTGAAGGATTATTTGAATGATGTCAAAGATAGAGAGAAAATTGCTCTAAATGTATTTAAATTATTGTGAAATGGTGATAACAAAAAGAAATACCCAACTGGGCTGGATGTGGGGTTTTCTCATAGCAACTGATGGTACCTTCATTATCACTTAATTCAATTATAGCGTGCATTAAGTTATTTATCAAGAATTAAGTTGTCTAACTTAGGAACAGACGTCCGTACGTCATATAGTCCTTTGTATTTATTTATATTTTTTTATCATTATTGTTTATTAATAGTTGTTACCCGCGAGTTCAATCGAGTAAAATTAGGCAAAGAAATATAGCGTGATGATATAAAGCCTTCCTTGGTAAAGGGGCTATCTAACACTGAAAGAATTTCTCAAATCGAACCAGTAGTTCCTGAGATTAGCGTGTTTAAGGAAACAAACAAACTCTTCAGTTTTATATGGTAAGTATAAAGTATAAATATAGAAGTAGACAACTCATGTCCTAATACTCAAATCCCTATTACTCTATGTCCACCTTCTCAAGACTTCAAATAATAGTCGTTGATAAACCCCTCCATCACCATTATGAAGACCAGAAGAATATAATTATAGAATAAGAGAACGGAACTGTTTATATAAAGGGAAGGTATGATGGGAAGTTTAGGTGAAGGTTAATGACCACTTTAAGGAGATCTCTTATCTCTTAACCCCTAGATCTGATACATGCATGTATCTGAGTTAACCTGGACATAGAAAAAGACAAACGAACCAAACTACTACAATTGAAGTACGTGTAGCGGCAGCTACATAGCAAGATGGCAATGATGTCAAGTAGAATTTTGGAGTCATCATCAAACAATAAGAAAACCAATAAATGCGGCTATACTATGTATAGGGCCGTATTAACACTAGGGGCTAAGGGAAAGTGGTCGAAGCCACAACTCGCTTGGCTTTGTTGACTTTATATGCCTGAAAAATTTTAAGGTATTCAGAAGTGAGATAATTTTTGTCTTTACATTCTTTATGAATAAAAAACACCATAGGAAACAATATTATGATAGAGGGTGACCTTTTAGAGGGCTAAAAAAACGGCAAACAAACCCAAATGAAACTCTACTCAGTTACGCATAGGTTCGCGGGTAGTTTTTCTTCCTTATTAACGATACATTATAACAAAACAATTTTATGTGTTAAAATAAAGAAAACCGTGCTGGGGCTATAGGGCTATCGCTGCGCGTTTGCTTCTCCGCTTCTAGCCCATCTGTAACTAAATCGAGTTTCATATAAGTTTATTTGCCGTTTATTATAGCCATTTAAAAGGTCACGCGCCATCATAAAATTGCTTCCTATGATGTTTTTTATTTATAAAGAATGTAAAAACAAAAAAATATCCCAATTGCAGGTGGTAGCACCACTAACACCGCCGTCAATACCATAGAATATTAAAATACGCTACTGTATTCATACCTGCAATATCGGCCTCTGTTTTATTCGTGAATAGACCATTTAAATCTCCTGCATTTGCATCCTACAGAAGCTAGTCATTTAAATGTGAATAGTTTTAAAAATTCCAGTATGAATTTCAGGAAAATACTTTTCTGTGTTTAAAATTGAAGTAAAATTGCAAAGCATCTGTTGGCCTCTTAACTTTCTTCCGATTGGGTTTGCTTCAAAAGTGAAAAACTTGGTAGCCAGCCAAAAGCACAACAAAGCCCGAGTTTTCTATTTAAAATTTCACATTAACAAACTTTAGGTACTGTTAAATTGAATGACTTAATTTTATAATATAAAAAGGTTATTTGGCTCCTTTCATAAGAGTCATCATTGGCCGTTTCATCTATATAAAAAAATTTTTAAGAATAATAACTCAGAGAAATGATCAATAGAAGAGAGAGAAAAACATAATGAATAAGTTCAAATACAATAGTTAATTCGACTACATTTGACAAAATTTATATATATATATATATATATTTCTTACAAGGAGGCAAACGAGCAGGCAGCAGGCATCGAAGTGCCTACGGTGACAGCATAGCCGCCACTTCACGCCGATCTCATGTGAGAAAGAGGTATATCTCTGTAGGCGCATAAAACAACTATCTATTCAATTTGTTCATCTCCTGGTAGTAAGTATTTAAATAGGAAAGAGCATATGAATGATAGACCTGTTTATTAAATGTCCTCGCTCTGATCTGAGATGCGCCCAAAAAAAAAAAAACTTAGTGGTTATGAAGTATTTATATGCTGAATTTTTCTTTGTCCGTACGTCATCGCAAAATAACGCCATGTAATGCCAAAAAAGAGCAGGATGACTTTTAATTTCGTCCGGCAAAGATACTTTTGTTTCTGTGCGGAAATAACAAATTTTGTTTACATAATAGATAATGAATGAAAAATTTCGACGTTCCATGGAATTTTTTTGGAAAGAGCATGATCATTCCGCAAAGATCGGCAACGCATCTGCGGGCCCTTTGGAACACTTGTCGATGGAAAAATGATTAACTATAGTAACGTAAGTAAGTCATCTGCACGTTTGTATTTTAATAAATTAACATAACAAATTACATTTTCTTAATTAAAATATTTTTTAACTATTAAAAATAAATAAATAGGAAAGCGTTCGGAATTATCTTTTTCATATTTTTTGTTACCCTATTAGTCATAGTCTTCGAGTTGCGGCAACGCATCTGCGAGCTTTCTGGTCGTGCAGTTTATCGGTGACATTCGTAATTAGGCAAACTGTCTATTGGTTTTTTTTGTCATCCATAAGTTTTTTGCGATTATTAAAAAACAATAATTAAAAAACTAAGTTGAGAGCCAGAATATCTCCAATGAATAATCAATTCAATTAATAATACAACATATTATCGGCAGATATAGATATATGTATATGTTTGAAGGTTTTTTTTGTTCGTTTCATTTACCATAATATATGGTCTCGTATGCAGTAAGAAAAATAATTTTATTTCAACGTTACATGCAGTCACATAAATTTTATTTATTTATAATGCATACATATAAATAATACACCCAAACTCGATGCCGGAATCGAGCCTGCGACCCCTGGAGCGGAAGGCAGGGTCACTGCCACTGCCCCAACGGGCCAGTCAAATTTAAAAGCTATACGTAATTTTTTCAACGATTCGTTTGGCCACTGAGAGAACTCTATTAAAAATTAGTACGAGTCAATTAGCGTTGGATATTCCAAAATACTTTTGTTTGAAATTAAGCTATTTTCTTGTAAAGACGACAGAGTTATTGTTGTGATGTCAAATGTGCTTATTAGTGGGTTGTATTGTACGTCAAGCACGTGCGTCACGGTTCGTGTAAACGTGTGGGACCCCCTTTTTTGCGGTCGAAATTATCTAAGGTCAACTAAGGACGCACCTTTTCCCATGGCCCGAAGTTTCCGATGTGAACGTGTCATGGGAATTTAGTGTGTGAGAACTTTTTGGGAAATCGTTTTAAGGAGCGATTTTAGCTTTAGTTTTTGTTAGAACTATTTTTAAAATAGTGTCTAACGAGTTCCTTGCTATTTCTTCTTTTGACTTGACTTTTCCGAATCAGTGGTAGCTTTTAAATTGTTTGACTATTCAAAAGAACTCGTAAAATTCTACTAAGATTTGATTTCATGAATGAATAAGTGTTAAGTATGTACCTAAACAACGAATATAAGGAGTGCCCTGTAAATGAGGAGGCGTGAATAAGGGGGACTTTTTTCTTACTAGTAACATTACCTTTAAACATAATTGAAGTAAAAAAGTCTGATATTCCCATTTCCTGTTCTACTAAGCTTAAAGTAAAAGCTTGTATGAATAGTGGGTGCGACAATATCTACACCAGCGGAGTCGGGATCTGAACCTGCTACCTTGCGGAATTCGGTCCATCCCTACTACCGTTGAGCTATTGAGACTACGTCGGGGCCTTTTATAATAAATTAATATGTTATATAAATAAAATGGATCCATCCATAAAACATCCGATCGCCTGCGTGTTTCCGAAGACAAGTAAAACCCTTTAGTTTCATAATTCACATACACACAAAAGAATACTTATATAAAACTCTTCAAAGCTAACATGTTTTTTTTGGACAAAAATGTGTAAATTGTTATTTGGACGGATTGATAACCATGAAGTATGGTGTCAACAAGACATACTTTTTAATTCTCCTCTAAAAAATGCCATTTAGAAAATACATTTAAAACACGAAATAATATACATATAGGAATATTTTTGAACGATTATATTATTAAAAAATGTATGATTAAAAGTTGGATTGCAAAAATAAGATTTATCGACAATCGACGAATGTTGCATGCATCACTATTATATATTGCGCCAGTACTAAGTTAAATGACAATTGACAATTGTTTAAAAATCATTGTCGTGTTATTTAAAAAAAAATTAGAGGTGTATGAAAGGGCCTGGCTATTATTATGTTTTGATTTCATTTTTTACTATATTATATTTAACGATAACTAAAAATGTATGTTTAATTTTTTTAATGTATGTTTCTAATGAATAATTCAAGTAATTATAACAATTTTCAATTATAATAGAATTAATATAATGTGGTACGTATGCGTACGAACACGCAGAGTAGAATGTAGGGTTTCAGAGATAGTCCATTTTTGTTTTAATATAACTTAATAGCTTTGCTTGTGTTATTGCCCGGCCTTTTTTTTTGTCATAAATATATATTTTTTAAATGCCTCCTGCTCTAAAATGCTGACATTTTGTAACGCGATAATCAGTGAAAATTGATAGAGGACATGTGAAAGAGTCAAACTTACATTCGATTTTAGTACATTAGAGCAGGCGTCGCCAATCGTTTTTTTTTTTAATTAAAGGGTGGTTACTCTAAGGTTGAACTTAAAGCCCTATCGTTAGTGGTCTTCATAAATAACTTCAAACGTTTAAGAGGGTTAAGGTATCAACAAAATGTGACATAGTGTGATAACGGGCCGAAGGGCGTCAAAAACTTAATTCACATGTCAAAATTAAAAACCTCAAAAAATGAGGTAATGACTTTTTTTGTGAAGTTTTCGAATTATTAATGCTACAATAGGGCATTTCGGCATAAACGTAACTTTATAAATGACTGTCTGTACTTTTTCTAACATGGTCATCAAAATTTTTGGGTTCAGGTTTTCTGCGATCATCTGACTGATCAGAGAATCAAAAACCATACTACCAGTACATACCCGATCCTGTATTGGAGAACACTGAAGTGAAAATGTATTATGATAGAGCCTCCCCTTGCGGGCGCACAGGCGGACGGACGGACGGACGGACGGACTGACAGAGCTAAATTATAAGGGTTCCTTGTAGGCGAAACCCTTTAATAAGAGGTAGCGCCATGCTTGCAGTCCTTTTGGCCTGCAGCCGAATTAGGCCTGTGAGTTCAAGTACCAGTACCTCTTTCTCACATAAATCATCATGAAGTGGCGGCAATGCTGTCACATCAAGTGTTGGTATTTTAATCGCGTTTCTTTTAGTTTGTGAGAGCCTCCGTTGGCCTAAGCCCCTGTTTAACGGCCGGCAAGGCATTTGCAAACATGCTGGTGGTCAGACGTCCATGGGCATCGGTGCTTAGTAGTCACTTAGGTAAACCGCCTGCCTCTTTCCCCTTTCTAATACAAATAAGCCCTAAAAATTAATGTACTTTACTCCTACCTTCTCCAACATCGCTATCGGCAAGGGATGGCTCATCGGAACTGTCTTCAGCTTTCAGGAACCCCTCCTCACTGATCTGCGGCACCTTGGGCATCTTCTTTAGTGTGCTTGTACTGCTTTGAGTGCGGTCGGTTGACGTGGAGCCCCGCCGCCGGTGCTTTTTATTGAGCGTCTTTAGGTTTGTTAACCTGTAACAAGAGGCAATATGGCCACTTAATGTTGAGGTGGACCTTCTGGTCATTCGTTCCCTTATCTATATATTTTTTTCTTTAAAAAAAAAAATTTACCTAAAATTGTCAAAACTGGACCAAATTGAAAATGGAACCGCACGGGAAGCACCAGCTTTCAAATGAAAAAGAATCATCAAAAATCGGTTACCTATTCAAAAGTTCTGAGCTAACAAATCTTTAAAAAAAATATACAGTCGAATTGAAAACCTGCTTTCTTAAAGTCGGTTGAAAAGCGAAAGGTCACCTGACGCAAAATCTCGAAAACCGCGGGACGTACTGTGATGAAATTTGCCAAGGAGGTAGTTTGTAGTTAGTAGACATCCGACAAGAACGGATTTTTCGATAGAGCTCGATTATAAATTCAAGAACATTTCTTGTGTTAGGTGTTCCTAAAATGATATACGCATTCACAATATTGCGTTTCACAAAAATTTATAAAATTTATTTATTGCAAAAAAAAAAACGAATTACACGGAAGATGTACATAGCTTCTGTTACCCATATTTCAGGAGCTCTTAAATTATAACAAATTTTTTTGATATGATTGTATCTCACAGCAATATTCAAAAAAGTAAACTAAATGCTAAAAATGCTATGTATTCAAATTTCTTTCAAAATATTAAACCGGACTCTGGTCGAACATAAAAAAGTAAAGGAACAAAACGCAAAAACGGGCGAGCAAAAGTTTTAAAATAAAAATATCTGTTACAGAAGCCGAGGAGTTTATGTACTTAACTGTATAACAGAGGAACGGTTGGCTGGTATAATATTATGGATACGTTTACAGATTCTGTTTTGAAGTTATACCCGGAGGACCAACCAGGTTAATGAGGATATTTCTATGTTTCTTCTTATTTAACTTTGTAAAATTATAAGTATTTTCCTTGATACAAACTGGGTTGAGATTTGCGGGTAACAATATTAAAACGGGCCACTTTGATAGAAGTATAAGTATTGTGGTTTTGTGCCGTGATGTTTGGGAATGTTAATTACAAATTAAAGAATTAGAAAAAGGTTTAATAATTGTTAATGAAATTTTCATTGAATGGTCAAGTGATAAACAGGGCAATACGTGTATAGGAGACAAATTTTCAATGTTCTTATTAAATATGACGAACTACCTTGATTTTTGATGTTGAGTTCTTAAAGTCAGTAGATAACAACTGACTGTATACACATATAGCCCTTTTATTATAAGAAAAACATTCAGTATCCCGTATATGTACCTACAAAATTTAATGTTACCACATGAAGAAGAAGAAGAAGAAGAAGAAGAAGAATTTTCCAAAGTTAAAATGTTATCAGTTACATGTAAGTCCACATCCGTCTATTCTTAAAAAGAACAAATTGTAAGCGCTAAGAATACCCATGAAAAAAAGAGTCGGTTTGTTTACGTTAGCACTAGATGCATACTCTAAACGACTATCCCTTACAAAAGATGATTAATTTTTACAAAAGTTTGAGTGGTAATTCTAAGAAGTCAGATTTAATGATTTTTTTCTCGAAAAGAGGCTTTAGTTCGAAATGAAAATAAACATTTATATTATGTCATCCAAACAAACGAAAATTAATAAATGATAGATAAAAATTTCAAGATTATTTACCATTTGGCCTAATAGTTGTAAAAGTTATATATGAAAAGAAAGAGGACCTCCTTAATCGTTTTTCCAAATTTATGTATTAATACGTAATGCAAAATCATTAGGTGCCATTTTCGAAAATTTGCACTGGCGGAATGAATGAAATTTGGCACAATTGTAGATTATATAGAGGAAGGTGTGCGAATGCTAATATTTTTTTCTAATATACAATATTCATATATTAAATTATTAAAACAAAACCACACGCACACCAAAGCCAAACGACTGACATCGTTTACACACACATGTATCGGATGATGTCAAAGCGTAATCGTGACAATCGTATGTTATATTAATTTAGAGCCTCAATAGCTCAACGGTATAAGGTATGGACTGAAATTTGCAAGGTACCCGGTTCAAACCCCACCGCCTTTGGGGTATTGGCGCACCCACTCCTTATACAAGCTTTTAAATTAAGCTTAGTAGGAGGGGAAAAGGGAATATTAGACATATCTAAAAAGTAATCCCAATATTGTTTAAAAAAAAATTATCAAATTTTATTTTTTCGTGAATAGAACAATACATGTCGCTACAAAAAAGGTTTGTGCGCGAACTTCGACCAGCCTACGATCTCTAGTACACATATAAAAGTGAAAGTTCACCAATTACAAAATCTCGAAAACCGCGGGACGTACAAACATGAAATTTGGTAGGAGACAATTTAGAGTTAGCAGGCGTCTGCTAAGAACGAATAATAGTGTAATGCTTCTTATGGAGGTAAAAAAGGAGCTTAAAGTAAAAAGCTTTAAGTTTAATTTTACGTTGTGGGAAACATTATACATAGTATATTACAAACCATCATATGCGGAGGCCGTGGCCTGATCAGAGGTCAGCCTTTGAATCGATCGCTAGATTAAGTAGCTCTTGCTGCGACCGAGTGATAGATGGCCCTTTAGTTCTATCTGTTTATCCAATTAGAGGTAGCGTCAAGCTTGCAGTCTTTTGGTCTGCAGCCGAATTGTGCGGCCAGAAGCTGGTGGTACAGATGTACATGCCCGTCGCTAGTCAATTAGGTGATAAACTGCCTACTCGTATGCCCTTGTCCTATGTGTAGACGTGAGATTGTAGAGACTGTGGGGTTTCCTGCGATGACGTCAGAGGGCAGTCGGTAGTCTTAACTCGCCCCACAGCCACATCCTCTGCAATTTAAGCGGACCCTTGTACTAGACTGGACTAGGAAAACTGTAGGTAGAAGAAGAAGATATAGTCATTCATTATATTCATGTATCCCCTATTCTCCGCTATATCCCATATATAGGACGTCCATAATATATCTTCATCCTGTTCGGTCTTGAGCTTCCCTCTTAATTTCCCTCCAGGTCTTTCCAATGTTCTTCGCTTCATCAATGACTGTACGTTACCAGGTCTGTTTTGGGCAGCCACGTTTGATTAGAAAAATTAAGAAGATATAGTCGTTGTAATATAATAGAGCCACTTCCAGCGTTCCTACGCATACTTGTACAGCTTCTTTCACCGAGGCCGATTTGTTGGTTGCCGCCTTCAACCGCTAAGATGGCCAGCGCTTACGTTCCATTCCATGACCCCGATAGTGCTATAATAGCTTAAACTGAAGCCTTAACAACACAAACTTCAAGTATTGCTGAGCAATACGAGAGCCTCTTTTTTCCTTACGCCTGAATTAATTCTAAGTATGTTAGGGATATTAAAATTTTAATCCAACACTTCAATTCGTAAATAAACTAAAATCCGCCCTTATTCTCCTTGGCACTTGTAACAAAAAAAAAACCACTTTAAGTCAATATTTCATTTCAACACCCTTTTCCTCATACTTAATTTAGTTATTACAGAAGATGATAAGTGTCTTATGTCTTCTTTGTTTCAGAATTTTCTCTTTATCTAACTTGTTATAGTCGGGCAATGCCGTATACGTACGAGTTTTTTTTTTTTTTAAGAATATTAGAAATACTTTTTAGGTATGTCTAATATTCCCTTTTCCCCTCCTACTAAGCTTAATCTTTTTAATATTAATATGACGAAATTAGATTTCTTTTTAATATTAATATGATCATTATCAACTGTCAAACCTGATGTACGATGCGTTGCCAGCTTTTGAGAAATTATTAAAATTGATTTAGGTCAGAGGTTGGCAACTTTTGGCAGGAAAGGGCTGCATCAAAAAAAAAATAGTTGCACGCAGTTTTTATAATTTTTTATCTATCTTTTTTTATTTTCAGCCAGTTTTATTTAAAAAAAACAATGTGAAATAATTATTTGGAACAAGGTGTCTAGCTATCTGTTTATGTAGGTAGATAGTATAAGCTTTATTAAAACTGATAAATTTTAATACATTTGTGTTGTTTTATATAAGTTTTAGTACATCACGACAAGACTTTGAGCTCGTGTAATGTAATTATTATCTGCAACTCGTGTACTATTTATAACACCTTCCTCTATATGAACTAAAATTGTGCCAAATTTCATACTCCTCCGTCAGCGCAATTTTCTTAATAAGGTACCTAAAGTTTTTGCTTCACGTATTAATATATTAAATTAGACTGCCATTCACAAAAAGTTGCGGGCCACGAGTTTAAGTGACCTTAAGGACATTTTGCACTTACGCATTGTTTGGGGTACAAAAAGGTCAAAGGACACCTGGCACCCAATAGATTACCTGTTATTTGTTGTAAAAATATCAACGCGATTAGAGCCGCAATCAAAAGCTAAGTAGTGTGAATGAGTTTATTCGTTAGATACGCTCTCACGTATTAACTGTTGAACCAACCAATCATCATAAAATTTTAAATACCTCACTTGACCGAACAAACACCTTCCTTATGAGTAAAGTTTTCTTAAAGGGAATGAAATAAAACTCCACGCTCATCAACTCGATGTCCTGAAGTCCACAACCGTGCAATTCTCTAGAAACTTTATACCTCGCACAATTCCACTGTGGAATCAGTTACCAGTTTTTCGGTATTTCAGACCCGATAGGACTGGAAGGTCCCTTTAAGAAAAGAGGAGATCGTGGCCTAATCAGTGGTCGGCATTTGAGTTGATCGCTAAGTTAACTTGCTCTGGCTGCGACCGGGTGATAGATGGATCCTTATCCAACACCAATTTTTTAAACTCATAAGTGATAAAAGTGGTTCCTGCGGACGAAGTCACGGGGTACAGTTGTACTCTGTCACGGCATATGCATAGAACTAAGATTGAACTGAAATAAGATTTCCGTATGAATGAGTATAAAATAGGATATCTACTAGTGCGTTTATTTTTATTCCTTAGACCAAAACAAACAGGGGAAATAAGATTGTTAAATCAAAGTATATAAATCAAAGTTTATGTTAATGAGATAGGCTTGTGTGACGGACGGACAGGACGCGATGACGCGGCAGATCTACGAGTTTTTGCCCCCATGATTGGTATAAGAGCTTAGCAGATCCGTGATAGCTTAAGCAAGTTAAAATTAACAAATCGTGTACCGTAGATTGTGACGAAAGATAGATATTTTGATATTTTATTGTTAACAAAATTAGCATTTAATCACGGCTTCACTTAATGTTAAATGATAATCTAGTTTTTAGGGTTCCCTTGTCCTACAAGGAACCCTTACAGTTTGAAAGTTTAGTATGTCTATCCGTGTGTCTGTCCGCAGGGTGATTCCCCTATTAAATGTAGAGACTTGATATTTTCAAGGTTGATACTAAATGCTAAAATCTCGGTAACGGTAACAGTGTAACAACAACATAAGAATTAGCATTTAATAACGGTTTCACCTAATGCTTAATGTTGGTCTAGTTTTTAGGGTTCCGTTGTCCCTTATAATTTGAATGTATAATATATCCGACACAACTTTTTAACACAAAATTTCTTTATTTAATTTGGTTATAGTTAGTTGCACTTCTACCTTGCAAAGTCTCTTATAAATAAAAAAAATGACCAAGTCGTGTCTTGACTTATATAGAAGAGTTCCGTATCTGATACGCTATAAACATATTTTTAAATAGCTTTAAAAGTTGCTGTCCGATTTCGTTCAAAATAATTTTCCTAATGAGTTTTTGGCATGTTCTACCGACATGGAAAATTTCAAGTCTCTACGTCTAATAGCTTGGAAATGCTGGGAGGGGGGGACCACCTTACGGGCAGACAGACGGACGGACAAAGCGAAATTATAAAGGTTCCTTGTAGTACTATGGAACCCTAAAAAGCACAATTCCGGAAGAGTAACCAGAAGTGAAAACTTAAACATACAGAGACTGCGTAAGCGATCACTTAGACGAACGCAGAGGTGTCGGTACGGTAACAGTGTCACGAGTTTAATGCTTTTTTACCATATCAAAAAATGCCCAACGCCTAATGCCTAAAGAAGTTTTTACCTGAAAAATTGGCTTAGTCCAGCAATCCGTTCAAGTCGAACCACGTTCCAGCCACGTGCGTTATCAAAGATGTCCTTTTTACCCATATTCGATACGAAAACATTTCATTAACGACCCATTGTTGGTAACGCAGGTTTCCAAAACACTAAAGTGAAAATAAAAGATTTCGAGATAAGGCGTCGATAGCGCGACGAATTTGCGCTACAAGCATTGAACTGCGTACCGCTCCTTTTAACCGAGAGATTAAAATTTGCATATATCCACAAAATAGTCTATTAGGAAAAAAATAAACAAAAGATGAAAAAAATAATTCAAGAAATTATTACCGTCAAAAAATTCATAGATTAAATTATTTTTTTAGGGTTCCGTAGTACTAAAAGGAACCCTTATAGTCCATCCGTCCGTTTCTCCGACCGCAAGGTAGTCCCCACTAGCATTTCTAAGCTATTAGGCATAGAAACTTGACATTTTTCATGCTATAAACTTTGTTACCTTGCTTATTTAGGATTCTTAATGGACTGTAATCTGTTGAAGGGTGTTCAAGTGTCTTGACCCTCTGCTGGGTCAGGGTCTGCAGACCTTGATGGTGGTGGCAACGGTTGTTGTTGCGATTTGCGACATCTTGAATTCGTGGAAAAGAGAGTGTGTATGAGTCGGAGGGGGTTTATATTGTTTCCCGGCGACTCACCAAAGAGTATAGATTTTTTTAAATTTTAATACTACAGACGCTTGATTGATCTGTGTTTGGTTCTTAACAAACTGATTAGGAAAATAATTTTGAGCGAAATCGGACAACAACTTTTGAAGTTATTTAACAAATACGTTCATTGCGTATCAGATACGGAACCATTCTATATAAGCGTTTTTATTAATTAGTTGTTTTGTCACCAAAAATAACGCACTTGAAAATGCCTGTCAGTCGTACAATTTTGGATTTTGTAGTATTCTATTCGTTTTGCATTGACGTATAATGAGGTTGAATGCTTTACAAGAGTAAAGGTTTAATTTAAAAATTCCTGCGAACCATTCGAAGTCGGCATTAGTTGCGGTATTTGTGCTGATTAAAATAACAATTTGCAAGCAAATAAACCTAATTACAAATAGCTTTATTAATTGACCCTTTCAAATTGGAGGGGAAAGGGAATTATCAGACGTTTTAAAAAGAATACACGTAAATGAAGCTTGTTTGCGTGATACCGGAGCCAAAAATAGTTGAAAGTGTTTGTATATTTTTGTCCTTGAAGTCCATAAAGTACTACAAAACTTTGTACAGTTACACAAAGTCCCCCCACACTACATGATCAATCAAATATCTGGCTCCGGCAAGAGAATAAGTGGAATGGACAGAAAGATTTAAAATTGGAACGGATTATCGGCTGGAGATGAAAGGTTGGATACGATGTCCGGAGATGAAATTTAGCTGCTGTTATTTTTGAAAAGTCTCGATAGCCCAACGGAAGCAGAACGATCCTAAATACTGTAGTGTTCGATTCAAATCTCAACTCCGTTGGGGCATCGTTTTGGCCACTTTTAATACAAATCCATGATTTATCACTGAATTTGAAAATTTTATCACCAAAAAAAATATGTATGCTATATGATGTTCATAGGTTGCGTAAATTAAAAAAAAGAGCCGAATTTAATAAAGAAATTTTGCCTTTAAAAAAGGCTTACCTCATTCGGTAATTTGTACAGAGAGAATCTTATTTTTCTCTTCAAAAGCCACGGTCTTAGGAGATATCTCAAATCTGTGGTAGGTATATATGTACCAATCGTCTTGTTGCTCTTAAAAATAATTTTCCTCATACTATCGCCTTATTTATTCGGAAATTCTTGTTAAAGTGGACAAATATTCCAGTTTTCGACTCTCTCAGTGTACTGAGCAGAACTGTGATAATCTTATAAATGTGATTTTCGGAAATAATGAAAAAGCTTTAAATGTGTGTCTATATACTAAAAAAATATATATTATTATACTAATGGCATTGAATCTCCAGTGATTTTGGTTTCAAAATGACCGAAACTATTTATTATTGGCTATTCAATAATACCACGATTACAAATATTATTTTGAATTTTGACCTCTACGCCGGATATACGCCTACAATTGTAGGACATAATACTGAATTATAAAATAATTATGCATACTAAAACATTTCCATTTTTCAAATGAAAATTCTAAGTTAAGAGTTATGTGTTTCAATTGTATTATCACTTTGCTTATTAAAAAAGGTTCCTATGTAAATTTCAATGTTGATTTGTAATCATTGCATACGGGGTTCCTTAAAATAAAAGTTCTTTGGTTGGAGGTCCTTTATCTTTAAACTTTAGGAACCCCTGCTTATCTAAATAACACTGAAAGTTTAATTCTACTGTCCTTAAATTTTCATACTCTAGACTTAATACGAAAGTTGATTTTTAAGGAGCACACTCTTAGAAATGGAAATGTATGGATTTGTTACGGTAGCAAGTAAAAACAATTAGTGACATAGTTCGGGCCTGCTGGTGCGCGAATGGCATCGAAATCCTCTACTGCAGAGTATCGTTATAAATGTATGGGCGCTATCTTCAAAGGCACATCGTCCTTTGCCCGCGCCGCGTCGTCGCGTGCGACAGCCAGGCTGGTGCTGTACTACCAGATATGCGAACCTATATATTAGCGTATGACTGTATTGTTTTTTTCCAGTCCGCAGCAAATCAAATGGCCACGCGGACAGCATCGTCCGTAGCCCGGTTCAGATCCTCGTGCCTACAGGTGTTAGGGCAGGATGGACATGACACGAGTTTCTCCATAATCTAGGAAACCACAACCCTCAAACATACTTAGCTAAAGTCATCCATGAATCCCCACCTGAATAAAAGCCTATATAAAAGATAAAATTTCCTGGAATTGAATCGCTCCAGCTTTGTATTCTGCAGTTAACATGCAAATGTAATAAACTCTTTTTTGTAAGATAGTTCTTATAAGAGTGGCTAACGAGTTTCTTGTTGATTCTTCTCGTAGCCCGACTTATCCGAATCAGTGTGGTAGTTTTTAAAATATTTGACGAATCAAAATAACTTGTAAAAGTTTACTTGAATAAAACATCATTTCATTTAATTTGAATAAATTATCTGTACTTTGGCCGACCTGCGACCGAAGTCTATTCAAGTATCTATTGACTGTATGTATGCAAGTAGTAGATATTTTTTGTTCGCGTTGAGTTATCGGACCGGGGTTGAATAATATCAAATACTATTTGTTTTCGATAATGTTGACTATTTGATCTTCAAAAAAAACTTTTGATATATAATTATAGCGAATTTATTTTGTCACTATCATGACAGACCATGACAAATGCAACTGGGTCGAAATATGAGTACGATAAGTAAATCTTTATATAAATATGTGAACAGAAAACTTTCTGTACCATTGAGCCTACGGAAAAATATGAAATTTAGCATAATTATAGATTATATAGAGGATGGTCTGCGAATGCTAATATTTTTATAAAATATCAATAATTAATACTTTAAATTATTAAAATAAATCGTCAAGCACACCAATTCCAAACGACTTACACACACATGTATACATTTTACTATGAGATTGTGTCAAAGCGTGGTCATAACGACCGTATGTATATATATGTCGTTGTAATAAGCATGTCATTTGCAAACAAAGGTTTGTGGCAGAATTTTGACTAGCTGAAAAAAACTACTACTCCTTCCTAGCGTTATCCCGGTTAAGTACCAGGGTCCGCTTAGATTGCAGAGGATTTGGCTGAGGGGCGAGTTAAGATGGGTTTCTCGGGATATACAACCATCGAGCTCATGGAGTACCGTGTGAAGCACCGTCATCACCAAGAAAGGAACTTCGAACTCGTCGCGGAGAAAAAAGACCTGGAATAATCAAAATCAAACCTTCGCTTCGATAGGATTTTGTGTCACTTCCCTCGGTTCTGCGCTGTCTCTTGCCAATTTTCAGCCTAGAGAACGCGCAAATCCGATTCAATAATGGCGGCCGACCAATAGGTATTATGAGATATGCTTTCTGGACGCCGTGATCTTCACCAATTCCGACAACGTGACCAAGGCAGCGCCAACAAACTTTGGTTTCACCGATAATGTTGAGTTCGGAAAACCATCTTATTTAATTTTTTTATAAAACCTAGTTAATAGGATTATTAGAATAAATCTTAAAACGAGTTAGAAGAATAGTTAAACGCTCGGCCTAGTTTGTTTTTCACACATAACCGTGTGTTCTTTCCGGCTCTGATTGGAATCTGTGGCCAATTTAGAATTATTTCATAAATCTATTCAACCGAGATTAATCTCGATTTACTAGTTACTTCGTACCATCAAATTGTTTAATATTTAATTAGAATGATATTTATTTACTTATTAGGTATAAGATAGTTGTGAAATAAGTAATAGTCATTATTTTTTAATGTTTCTTGAGATTAATTAAATGTCTTTTAATTAGTTGTCTTTTTAATTTAATGTTTGAAAGATTTTGATGTCTCCTCTTCTAATAAAAAGATGAAGACTTGTGTTCATGATGCCGGAGTCAGACATAGATTTATTTCAATGATCATTTAGTGTGGCCGGAAAATTTGTGTAGCTGTGCAAAGTTTTGTAGAACTTTGTAGTCTTCAAGGCCAAAAATTTACAAACACTTTTATCTATGTCTGGCTCCGACATAAGAATAAGTTTTAAGAGAAAAATCGAATAAAAATTTGAACTAGATATTTCTCGGTTGGTTTTTCTCAAATTTAAATATTATAAGTTCACACTTGGCTTTGGATAGGATAAAAAAAGAAACAAATATTTGAATAAATCATTGTTTTATTCTTTTCCACATAAATACTTAAAATCGGATCTAGGTTAATATAGGTAGATATTAGTAGCGGTATTTAAAATGCTAAATTTTTTGGGCCAAAAAGAAAGAGGACGCGGGCCAAATGGGATGTTGGTATTTTCCAAAGCTGCTCCTTCATCTGGAGCAGCCAGAATGCTTTATAGTTTTAAGTTAAATTAATATGTTTTACTTTAAGTTTAGGGTATGATGGGACTGACATTATTGTCATGAACATAAAAGTCCCTAAATAAAAATAGATAAATAAAATAAAAAAATTACACCATCTTTTGGTAAGTTTAGGAATACTTGAAGCATGTATAAAGCCCGGTTTCCACCAATTAAGGACTGCGTTAAACTCGCAAGAGTTACCTGTCTACGAGTATTTCCACAAACAAGTAATCTGTAGTCAAGAAAGAGTTTAAATACTCTTGTATTGCTATGTGAAATGTGTAGCGACGTCAGTGGTTTAGCATTGGGACTACAACATTTTGCCGATTTTCGATTAATTTTTCTTCTCGGATTTACGTAAAATTATTTAGTTTAGACAGTACTAATTTATGACAATCAAAAATTTATACCTACCTGCGTCTCGAATGATGCGGCTTCTATACAGAATTTATTTTTGGCATTATAAAATAATAATAATTTTACTTTTTACTTCCATACATGTGAAGTGGGGATATTTTTTTTCATTTAACCCCATCGTATGTGGTATCATTGTATAGCTCTTTTAAAATAAAGGCAAGGTTTTATACACAGCTTTTTTATTATGAGTACCATTTTAGAGTAATAGATTTTGAAAGTGTTTTGCAGAGTGGTTCCTACTCTAGGTTTTCAAAATATTAAATCTAGAGACTTAAAATTTTCCATGTGAATAGAATATGATTAAAACTCATTAGAAAAATTATTTTGAGCGAAATCGTACAACAACTTTTGAAGCTATTTAAGAAATACGCGTTTTATCGCGTATCAGATACGGAACCCTTTTATATAAGCGTATCTTGACACGGTCTGAGACACTATATTATATATGAATACCATGTTTCCAGACCAGCAAAATTCCACCTGGTTCTCTATGGAATTAGTCCAACAAGTAATTTATGAAGTTCTCAAGTGAAAATCTCACTTCTGTAAGAACTGTTTTTAAAAGGGTGGCTAACGAGTTTCTTGCTGATTCTTCTCGTGACTTGACCCTTGTAAACTTAGCTTTTAAGTCGTAAATCTAATCACCAAATTATTTAAAAAAAAAAAACAAATTTAATATTATATATATGATGTCCATAAGACAGTTTGAACCGTGTACCTTGCGGATTTCAGTCCATACCTTATACCGTTGAGCTATTGAGGCTCGTGTTGATTACAAGGGGCAAACGAGCATGCAGCAGGTATCAGGCTAAGTGCCTACTAACGCCAATGGACTTCTGCACGACCAGGAAGCAAGCAAATGCGTTACCGGCCTTTAATAACGAGTTGAGGCCACCAGGAAGTCTCACAAACCGAACGAAACGCGACAACAATACCATCCCTGGACGTGACAGCGTTGCCGCCATTTCACGCAGATCTCATGTGAGAAAGAAGTACTGGTACCTGACCGCGCCGGCCCAATTCGGCTACAAGCATGGCGCTACCTCCAATTACTTTGCATATGTAAATAACAATTCACTATCGCTTAAATTGTATTACTATTTTTCACATGGGATATCGCTGCGTGGTGATAAATGCCAGGCTTTGTTTTGAGTTATTAATAGCCTTTGGCGTATTTCGTCAGGTTAGGGTGAAATATTGCCCGTTCAACTGTTATCTTTACGGCCTGTTTCATTTCCGCTGATAAACTGTCTGATATCCTATTTACAACATTTTACTTGATATCGAGAATAACTTATGATGGCTCCTTCAGAATTAAAGTGATGCAATCCAAAATTCATGTTTTTTTTTTCAAAATCCATGGCTCTAGCAACTTACAGTCTTACGTCAGGTGTCGTTACTTCGTTGAGCCAACTGTCCTTAAGAAATATACAATTTGTTTAATAATATAATATAACTAACTGATCCCGCGACTTCGTCCGCATTGGCCACACTTATCACTTAGTACGAAAAATCGATAGCCGATTCTCAGATCTACTTAATAGGCATATAAAATTTCATAAAAATCGGTCAAGCCGTTTCGGAGGAGTATGGTAACTAACATTGTGACACGAGAATGATAGCATCAGAACACATCACCGGCCTTAAAGGGCAAGTAAAGTAATAATGTAATTAGCTAAACAGTTCTTCAAAATCTTACTTATATCTGATCGTATTCCCTATCTTGGATATGCAAGAGGGCTTGTATCGTGAACATTACCTATTCGTGTCCCGTCTGTGCTTACCCTAAGTGCATGTCACTACGTAATATAATTATATTGCAAACCTTTCGACCGTATGTCCGTAACGGCTGCGTTGCAAAACATTCAATTTGTAAACATTCAAAAATAAATTCAGTTAAGTGCTTGATAGATTTGCACACTCAGGCTTTCGTATCCATGATAACAAATACATATAACCGACATAAATATTTATTACTTATGTAAAATGTAAATTCATTCGTTAATATTATTAAATATTACAGTTATAATAAGCATTTAGTAAATATGCGTTATTTGAAATTACATTTTACATTCGTATAACTACAGACGCTCAAAGAATGGTCTCGAACCACTTCGTTTGTAATTTAAAACGAAAAATTTAAATATATGTAAGCCATATATTAACATACATTTAAATAAGACATATATACTGGTACATTTACATGTAAATTCCTTTTAGATGTCTATAAACACTCATACATCAAACAATCGGGCGATAATGAGTTGTTTAGCGCACGCGTAAAACGCTCGGTGTAAAATACAATATTGTGCATTTAACGCAGCGGTAGATAACGCGTGGCCCGCGACTGTTTTATAAATGGCAATCGAATTCTTATAAAACGATAATAATTACATTAACAGAGCACAAATTTTTGTCGTGAATTTATATAATTCAGCACATGTACAAAAATACAGCTTTTAAATATCGCTTATAATATCTACTTACTTAATTAGGTAGCTAGACGACTCTTTTCTAGTAATTATTTTACGAATGCGACCCGCCTACATTACTATTTTTTAAAGATGTGGCCCGCGTATATCAACTTTTTTTTGATGTGGTCCTTGCCTGCCAAAAGGTTGCCGGCCTCTGTATTCTAACAAATTGTATATATGCTCGTTGAAAAACCGCGCGTTAAAGCTATTTAAGACGTTGCTTATATTAACACAGGCATTAAGTTGTCTACCTTAGGAACAGACGTCCGTGTGTCATATAGTCCTGTATATATTTATTCATTTATAACCACTCACTGCAAGGTCAACTAATCACACGATGGATTTAGCGAACTTTTCGAGCATTGGTGAAGTTTGCATTTTTACACTGTACGCAGTCTAAAATTAGTTAACTATTTTAGAGATCGTGTTGTTGACTATGAGACGAATTAATTTAATTTCTTCGTGAGGTAGAAAAATTAATTATTGAGGATGCTCTTTCTCACAAATAAAAGACGTTTAAACTAAGAATAAAAAGTTTTTTTTTTATGCTAAGGCTAAGTGTTTTACAATATCTATATTTTTTAATAGGTTACTGTTCAACATTATCAGTCCTGTATAGAAACTTCTTTTTAGCATATTTTTTGACAAAAAAATTCATATTAATAAGTCAAATAGGATGTTTTTGTTAACCGTACTTCATTAGGTGTCTACAAATATTCAGGCTGCCCCACATCGTTCAACACTCGCTCAAACAATCGGCTTCCGATCAACCCGGCTAAATATTGTAGGCACCTCGCACCTAACCATAACTTACCAATGATTACTTGCTATTTCAATTGGCCATATTTCATTTGGTCAAGTATTTCATACAATCGAGCACAAGCTGTTTTTAAAATATACATGTACACTTGGGTGAAAAAGTGCTTTGTTTGTTTAATTCTTGGAACGACACATTTTTTATGTAATACTAGGAATTTTTGAAATATTCACTTTACTCGCCTAATGCCCCTTGTTAGTTTAGACTAACAGGGTTAGGGATTCAGGGTCTTCACAGATTTCAATCCAATTAAACATAATAATCGCGGTCTAATGACGACGTATCGCGGCAAGTAACCATTCATTCTTACAGCCATTGTTTACAGTAATAAAACTCACAGTGAAAGTGAAGCACAAATATTTTTTTTTCACTTTTTCTTAGTGACTGTACAAAAGAGTAATTCCGCTAAACACACTCTAGAATAAAGTTCAACGCTTCCAGTTCTAACAACATGTCAACGTATCGCGGCCCGTAACGACTCATTCTTACGGCCTTAATCTTACATAAAAAATTTCCTCTGGCTATAACAAACAAAACAAAAAAGAATTAGCGAGAGAGGTCAAGCCGTTCACGCGTGATGTATATATATATATATATATATATATATATATATAGGCAATATTAAATACATATGTGTAGATAATACACCCAGACTCGAAACGCGAATCGAACCCAAGATCTCCGGAGCGAAGGCAGGGTCACAGCCCACTACGCCAACGGGTCAGTCGAACAGAACCTGTAGCTGCATTCCACTAACAGCGCATTGATGATCTATGCGATGGCTTAGTGGAAAAAAGGTTGTCAGTAAACTTTTAATCAGAGTAAATTAACATAAATTCCAAATGAAATTATTAACACAAAGAAAGATGGTAAAAGTACGGCCCAACGTGTATAGTTAGTGTTGTAAATTTGGTGCTATTTCAGCAAATTTATAGAGTGGTTGTGCGGACAAAAGGTGCATTTACATAACAAATTGAAGGGCAGCGAACGGACCGACCGAAACTGTATTTATATGTATCCAGAGGTCAGATAGCGGTGCCCGGTAAAGAGACGTCTGACAATGTATTATACATTTTGCACAGCCACCCGCTAATTAACTTATAGCCGACAGAGTCAAAGTCCAAATCTGTTCATCCAATTCGAATTCTAAAGCACTTTCGAACGTTAGCTATATCTACAATCTATTTATATATATGTGTGTGTGTGTAAACGAAATCCCTATTTACCTTGGTCCCGACATCACGCATGAACGGCTGGACCGCTTTCGCTAATTCTTTTTTGTTCTGTTTGTGATAGCCAGAGGAAAGTTTTTATGGAAGAAGAAAAAGAAGAAAATTTTGCGCAAAATTATAATGTCTACTAACTATAAATTATCTCTTTGTCAAATTAGACCCTTGTTCATCCCACGGTTTTCGAGATTTTGTGATAGGTGACAATGTCTAGCAATACCTATAATGTATGTCTAATATTCCCGTTTTCCCTTCTACTAAGCTTAAATAGAAAGCTTGGGTTATGAGTGGGTGCCACAATACGCAAGAGGTACCGGGTTTGAACCGGGTACCTTGCGGATTTCAACCATCCCCAAGGGTACGGAAAGTTTTGGCGTCACGTATTAACATAGAGATATACTAGCGGACCCGGCAGACGATGTCCTGCCCGGGCTTTGGGCAACTTAGTATTCACTTCCGTTATTCTATATCATCCCCGTTCCCGTCCACGTTTCCGTATTATATTCTAATCATCTTTATGTGTTGTTGTCGTCGGTGTAAAGGGAGTTACTGAAAATCAGCTTTAGAGCTTTTACTCTGATTGAAGCTGAGTCCCTCCTTTTCAGACAAATTGCAACACTGAATCTATTTAAGTATTTCTTTATCTACAATAAACCGGCTACGTTTTGGACTCTGCCGTATCCCTATCACCTACACCGACTGAAGCTCACTGATAGTCCGTTGTGCTCCGCGTGCGGTACAGAACAGGCGTATATAAAGCACATCTTATTAACATCTCCAAGTTACAAAATGGAGAGACTTATACTAGCGTCAGAAATTGTACTCAACTCAGATACAGATTTAATTACAAATACGGTTCAAGAGTAGCTCTCAAACAAAAATATCTTTATGTACTTTTTACAAGTTCTTTTTAAATACTATTGGAAAACTTTAAAGCACAGATAAAATCACAAAATGCTATAGTACACTTTGTCGAAAATATTATTCATATATTATTACAGATTTTGTAGTTTAAAATAACGATAGGTCTAAAAGGACATGTATCCAGGATCGTTAAAAATATTAATAAAATAAAAAAAAAATTAAGTATTTCTTAGTGATCTTTACTTTTTTCTGTGTATGTAGTAGACCTAAGTTTTTAGATACAGTGTTGTATCTTATGTCTGAATAAAGTTTCTTTATTTCTTTCTATTATTAGAAATAACGAATGACTTCGAATCGTTTCTGTTTTGTGCAACGGTAATAAAGTGCAAATTGACTCATTGACGTTACGAAAACACCTCCATTGCTTAGACAGCAGTGAGTGCTTGTAATTTTAATATGAACTTTATCGAATAGCAATAAAGTTCAAATTGACTGTACATTTTCGTTGAAAAACGTTTGTATGGGAAAAAGAAAAGGGCTGTTTTTAGGGTTTTCCCGGCAATTATTCGAAATTTTTTTATATTTGATATCCGACCTCCTCCGTGTTTCGGAAGACACGTAAAACAGTGGGACCCGATTAATGTCACTTTGTGGCATTAGTCGTAAGGTTGCAGAGACAGTGGGGGTTCCGATGATGACGTCAGATGGCAATCGGTCATCTTAACTCGCCCTACAGCCATATCCTCGGCAATCTAAGCGGGCCCTGGTACTTAACCTGGATAACGCTAGGAAGAAGAAGAAGATATAAAGAAAAATAAATCATCATTACCTTTTTGAATGTATTGAAACGTCTTTTATGGGTCAGAATTGTGAGGGCGTATGAATGTAGTAAAAAAGTAATACAAACCTTATATTTACCTTATTTTTGAGAGACCCTCATTATTTGCGTTTCCGACCCTCGTATTTGGGCTATAAGAGTTTACGATCATTCTCCAGAATAAGATCCGATTACTCAGTGGGATCGTAAAGAAAGTAATTTATAGAACGGCTAAGGATCCTTTGTAACTTGATAGGGTTACCAAGTCATATTGTGGCGTAATATGCAGGAGTAAGTAGTTTTCTTTTCTTTTATTAAAGAGGAATAGGAACATTTTAGTTAAGTCTATCCTCAATTCGCCTCGTGGGTTGTTAGTTATATTGATAGAAGAAAGAACTGAAGAAGAGAAGGGAAGAACTTATAGGTTTCCGAACTTTTAACTGTTGAGCTATATACTAGAAGTTTTTTAGTATGTTTTGATGGTTATCTTATTTATCTTTGGCGCATGTTCTATTTCGATCGTAGTGCGATGGATGGTTTCGTATCGACACATCTACTGAGAGTAATTCAACTATACTAAAAAAAATCATCAAAATGAATTCAGACGTTTGGGCACAGATCAGTATACACATGTCATCATATTCTATACCAATATTGTTAAATGTGAAGACATTTTAATGGATTACTAGCTATGCCTGCGACGTGATCCGCGTAAAATTAGTTTAAAAAAAATAGATTTAATTTTACTGTGATGATATAGCCTATAGTCTTCCTTGAGAAATGGGCTTTCGAAGACTGAAAGAATTTTACAAATGGGACCAGTAGATCCTGAGATTAGCGTGTTCAAATCTATCGTTAGATTAGTTGACTTTCCAATGCGTGGTTAAATTTGTATTTACAATAAAATCGCTGCACACACACACAAGCAAGCGTTGCAATTAATATAACAATTAAAATAACACATTAAAATAATGGAATTTAGTAGAGGGGTGTGCAATTTTAGAGTGACACATGCTAACTTTGTATGCAGGGTGCACAGGGTGAACCCGGCAGCAAAGGCGAGCGTGGAGATCCAGGATTGCCCGTATGTTTTCCCTAATTATTTAATTATTCATTAAATACTCAAGATATACTCGTAACTTCTGAAAGTGAGTCACGAGAAGTAAAACCTTTTGTGTCCGTCTAAATTCCACTTGCAATTAATAAACGTCACTAGTGAATCATTTACTAACCATTTGTTGCGAAATTTCAGGGAACTGACGGAATTCCTGGACAGGAGGTAAGTTAAGTTAGATTTTGAAAACTTTGTATATAATTTTACTTTCACTAATGTTTACTTTCGCTCAATAGGGGCCAAAGGGTGACAAAGGATATAAAGGAGAACCTGTAAGTGATTAATTATTCCCAATAATATTAGTTATGTCACACATGCCAACTTCCACTAACTTTCTGCCCATAAACACATCCTGCATGCCTCAGAACTAACAACTTTTATAAGAGCACACTCGTTTCACACGTTTTAGTAATTAGGGATGACAGTGTAAGATAATTTTTATAATACTTAAGTATGAAATGTTTTTCCTAATTTGCTTCAATTATATTTAGGGTAACTTCTTACAAATAAAATTATGTACCTATCAATACTTAATTAATATCGATTGATTCAAATAGACCACTATCATCATTAAAGTACAATTAAAGCGTCCAAGTCCTACATTTGTTACTTAATGCTGAAGCGTAATTATTAAAAATAATGACACATGTATGAAGCAGCCCATCCTTGGGAACAGGACATCCATTGTTGTCTGTACGGTATTGATCGATCGCTACAAATATGTTCAAGGAGGTGTACATATAAAGTACTCGTGTACTTACGTGTAAAATGCAATAAATTATTTGTGCCTAGCATAAAATGTTTAAAACTTCAAATTCCTACCGTGTTATATGGGGGAATACAGTACTAGGACTATCATAAAATATCGTGTCAAACTAACAAGTATTGCATTGCGTATAGAATATAATGTTTTTATTTAATTACTATACTATCAGTACAAATGTATTATGCATACAGTTTGGTATCTACAAAAAAATTTATAAATTCTATAAATACCTTATAGTAAATTGTATACATGTCTGTGTAAATCCTTTGGCATTGGTGTGCGTGAGATTTTATTTAAATAGTTTTATACAACTTTTTAAAAATATTAGCATTCGCACACCCTCCTCAATACAAACTATACTTGTGCCAAATTTCAAACCCCTCCGTCCGCGCAATTTTTGTAAAATGTAGTAAATAATGAGTAACCCAACGCTCGGTCAGGACAGCGTCTGCCGGCTCCGCTGGTATATATATATTTTCATTTTAAATCTTCATGAAAAGGCACGTTTGTAGGAAAGAAAAGAAACAATAGTGAACACAAAATCAAAAGTTTAATAACGTTTTATAGTAAGGGGGAGAAGAAGAAGATTTATCAAGAACATAACCTGTCACCGATGAATAACACATATTATAATTATAATTTGTTATTCTATACCTGTTTGTAATGCATACATTTTTGAAATTATTGTTTGAAAGATATTATGAAGTACATACCAGTTAAAGAATTATTATTATTTACAGCATATCTGAAATTATCTATAATCCTCAAAATTTTCTATTGCGTGCAAAATAACCGCTTTGATACTTTTAACTTAAAAGGCAATAACTCTTTAAACAACAGATAATATACGAAATACATATATACGTGGTATACTCGAGATGGAATCATTAATTAATTACAAATCTTCGACTTCTTTGGTATCAGACGATATACTTTATCTTCATCGGCGTAAACAAGATTATTGTCTTTATCAAAAGCACATCCATATACATCGGCAAAATCATACACTTTTTTTACGTATAATTCAAATTTATCAATTTTAATATTGTAGATACCAGTGGAATCACAAAAGAATACGTTCCCATTTACGTCAGTTGTTAATCCATTTACTGTTTCGTTCCTTTTTTGGTAAAACGTAAAATATTCCCAGAAAAGATTTGTACCAGTACCAGCAGTTATATAGCTATTTATAGTTTGTCCAAAAAATTCAGAGTCGGGTCGGATTCTTTCGAACTCTTTCCGACTGAGTTAAGCCGAATCTTGACGAAATTAGTCGAACTTCTTGAAACTCAGGCGAACTCAGTTGAATTAGGGCAGACCAAAAAATTACGTTACGCTAAAATAAAACATTGTATTCTACTACTACTACTAGACTATGTAATTATGGAGAAAAAATGGCCGGCGACACCTAGCAGCGGTAACCTGCTCCACGCTTCCCGCAACCCCCTTTGAGACCCTACAATTTTTATAAAATCAAGTAAATTACTAATTAAATACTACTTACCGATGGAAACAAATTTTATTGTTTCTTTTATTTAGCTTCCGGGAATCATTCATGCAAGTAAGTTCGTAGGTACCGCACATTTCCCCATTTTAATATAAAAAGTTTAAAAATTATAACTTGTCGACTTAACAGGATGCATTCATACCCGTGCTTACAGTTCATACTTCGTGACGAGCTATAACTTATTCGTACTGTAAGGTCTCACAATTATTCTTTAGGTGAAACTTAGTTCAGAAATCTAGTTTAATTGATATACTTAAGTCCCAAAAAACGAAGATCTTATAAAATCTACATATTATGATAACAAGTCAAATAATACAATAACTTCAGACGTCGAAAATCCGAGGGTGTGTATATTTAACATAGATACAAATAAAACAGAAATGTATATTTTTGTTAAATTCATTTTGCTTTTTTCGCCTTTATTAAGCAAAGACTTATATATAATTCATATATATTATGTATATTTGACACTTGTTACAATAAATACAGGTATTGAAAAATCATAAATTCATACCAATAACATGGAGACAAGTAAAGAGTAGCATCTCTGTATATAAAAAATGCCCTTCGAAATGCGTAAATAGGGGTGGCGCCACATCAGCATCATGGTGACTTTTATAGGTTATTATTGGTTTGCAATGCTACATTCATACCATAACTACACCAGCGCCATTCTGGAAGGTTATTGAACTAATATTTATGGTCTAATGCTGAACACTTTCTCAACTTTTTTCCGATAAGAAATGTTACTATGTAATATTAAAGTCACCATGAACGAAGAGAAAGGCTTTGTTAAAAAATCTGTATATTCAATAAATTAGTTTTGTTTAACGCACTTCATTCCTTTACAGTCTTGGTTGCTCTATTATATAACCGAAGCTAGATTTTAAAATTTTCATATCTTAAAATAATCATTTAAGACATTAAGAAAGTTTGAATTAGTCACATTGGCAAATATAAATACCAAGAAAAATGCACAAAAACAATTGCAAAAAATTTAAGAATCTAATGCCGGAGCTAGATATAGCTTCATTTGAGTGATCATTTCAAAGATCACGTAATGTGGCCGGGGACTTTGTGTAGGTGCGCAAATTTTTGTAGTACCTTGTAGTCTTCAAGGACAAAAATGTCCAAACACTTTCAGCTATGTCTGGCTTCGGCTAAAAAGTTTCAACACTATTGACATTTCCTGTACCCATAAAAATGTATTTCATATTTTAATTTTGATAAATTATTATTCCGAAATGTACCTATAAATACAAGGTGTCAGTAAATATTTGACCACAGATGAATGGCAGATAGATACAATCATGGTTTTTTTTTAAGGGGGAATGCAAGAGCAGGCGATGATTCCAGGAATTTCGAATATATTAAAAAAATAGTTACAAATACTGAAAAAAACTATAGAAATTTGAAATTAAATGGTCGCGTCCACTCGGTTGAAGATACACTTCTTAAATTTATTTACACAATAAATTTCATAATACAAAAAATTCCTGGATACGATCATTCCTAGTCAAAATTGTTTCGAACAATTACTGAAACAACTTTTTAATCTACTCATACATGATTCCACTTTCTTTTTGTTACTAAATAAATTTTCATGTAATTTATATATTTAAATAAAGAGTATATCGGCAAAAAATTGACAATGTCATTATCTTGAAAACGGATAGAGTGCGTTCATTCTAAACATGCACACCCCTGAAAAGTATTCTCCTCTACATGCAAATTTATGTGTAGACGCAATACACGCAAGCTTGTCAATCTCATTGGCGTTTTAGAGTTTGAATGTAGAATAAAGTCGCTGCACACTACTGTCCTATTTACAGGCACCAGCATGGGCAGTATGAAGTTACCTATATGATAAAATTATTTTCACGATTCTTGAATGTAATCTAGGTTTTCTTACTTTTTGCAGTTATCGAATACATGATAAAAATTACAATACAAGGTACATTGTCACCATTTATTTGATGGGTAGACAGTCCGATTTCGTTGGTCACTTTGAAATTCCACCTAAATAATTATTTGTATAGTAGACAATAGAACTAACTATTTTCGCTTTATTTAGTAGGCTGTGTAACGGGAACAAGCATACCTAAAATATCAGTAGTATTTTTTAAATTAAAAAGAACTAAGCTTGTAACACAGGTTTCATTTTAGATTAGGTTTTACCAATTTTAATTACCCAAATTACATCTTTGGTCAATCGCTCACTGGATTATAATTTATAGGTACATCTGGGAAAATTGTACTGTCAGTCGCATTTGATGATTTCTTCTAAATATTTATGAGATCAATATGATATCGAGATCACGATCAGTCAACAGTAAACACTATCTCCGGTTTCAAACACACACTCATAAAATATATAACTTAATTACGGGCGCTTACGACACGATACAAAATCGTATCGTAGTACGGATACGATATAAAGTCCTGTCGTAAAATTAACTCAACAACAACTTAAAAAATAACTGGCTCTCGATTTCTGTACTTTTTTTAATTCTTACGCCTCGTTCTGCAAAGAATACTTCATAAAGGTACTTTCTGTTTAACCTTAGACATCGTGTCGTGTCGTGCGTATACATTGTGCCTCACAAACGACGACACAATGTGTCGAGTTTATGCTTCGCACGTCAAAGACTTCAGTGTCTTATTATTGGCAAACTGATGAAACATCGTATTAGATATACATGACTTCTAGTTTTGGCAGATCAAAGCTCGCTATTATCCAATCTTTATTAGTCATCCTGACTTAACGGTAAAGATTGAGATATCCGTAAGAAGGCTGATCCAATCAGATTTTATGCCTTTTCATAAAAATTATGAGATAAAAATTAATTATTTGACAAGTCTGATTCCTCCACGGCTCATAACAGTCTAAGTTGAAAAATATCACCACCAGCTGGTGCAGAATAATGTCTACCCCACCTTTGCTTAAATTTCCTGTAGGCCGTAACCGACCGACAACTTAAACTATCCATATATATAAATACGCGTCTACAAAACATCAGGATCGCTTTGCCATCCAGATCAGCCTTTTCGTTTCGTATCTGAAAGCAATGAAATCTAATATCATACAACACCCCTGAATTTGATACAATTTTAATTGTTTTAAATTATTAATCTAGTAAGGGATTTTGTAGTTCGTCATTAAATTTCTAGTTTCGTCTTAAACATAAGGAATCGTGTATTAATAACATGAGCCTGAGATGTAAAGACAAGTAGGAGAAGAAGTACAGGGCCGTACCGCGTGTAAAAAGTTGCTTAAAAAACTTACTAATTAATGTCCTGCTCCATTTTCCGCCTCCAGTGCATTTTCGGGTTCTGTATGACTTCGGCGGGGTCCTTCTCCGCCTTCTCGTACAGGATCTTCTTGTAGATCTCCATGTTGGAGGTGATGGGCGCCGAGCTCACACTGTTGGGAAGGTGACCCCTCTGCACGCTGCGGAACTTCTCCTGGTCAATGGGCGGCAGAGGTACTATGGCCTTCCGGATTTTGTGCACGTACTCCTTCTCGGCTCCGATCGGCTTCTTCTCGCCGTCCGACGGACGTTTCTCCACTATCACACTCTCGCGCGCGATGTTTGCCTCGATTATCGACTTCTTGTCCACGACCTTTTCACTATCTCGCACTCGATTCTCGCTTTCGTCCTTCTCTTCTATGTGCTTCTCGAGGACCTCCGGCGGTAGGGGTGGGAGCGGGTTGCGTATTTCCAGAAGTATTCTCTCATTGTTCTCGGAGGTTTTGGCATCGAAGCCGGCGACGCTCTGGAGAGCCGAGAGGTCGCACTCCAGCGCGTCGGACAGGGAGCAGTCGGAGTGCGCGCTCCGGATGTGCCGCTCTATGTTGTCTTTCCTTTTGAAACGGCGCTCTTCGGGACACGCTTTACAGCGAAACGGCTTGGAATCTGCGTCGGAACATGGGAAATGTAACATTTGAAATTAACTGTGCGTATGCGTGCGTGCGTGTGTGTGTTGTGTGAGGGAGACGCTGTATGTGTTAATATTTTATATATGGAGCATTTCACGCCGAACGGACGGGGAAAAATAGTGAGGTATATGAATTTGTCATATTTTGGCTAGTTATAGTACTAGTAAGCGTATAAAATATGTACATATTTTTTTACACAAAAAGTTGAGATTTTAACGAATAAAAAGCCCACCAACTTTTAAAAAAAAAGATATTTTGATGTGAGATGTTTCGATTAAAAATTAAGTTGCTTTTTCGATATTACGTGATAATTAAAGGTGAAAAAATAAATACTTAATTTTAAAAAAAAAACAGTGTGTACGCACAGATCTTTTAAGCTACGAGACGGATTTTAATGCGGTTTTCACCTATAAAAAGAGCGATTCAAGGAGATGATTTCTATTTATAATACGCGTGCGTATTATAGTAGACTCAGTTTCATGTTATATTATATTTTTGGAAGATAACTTAATTGTAAATAGTAATTGGTAATGTTTAAAGACATGTTATTATGTTGAAAATGTTATTACCTACAAAGATAAAAGATAGCATTAGGCAAAATGATAAAAATATCTTCAAATATTGTAAAATACTGCCCATACAAACCAAATTTAAACACGCGATCATACCTCAATTATTTTAACTACAATGAAAACTTTATAACACAAAAAATAAGTACAAGGTCAGTTACGAAAGGGAAAATCAAAACATATTGATTTAGTTCCAACTAAATATTTGTATCGCCATTTGAACTGGGAAATCAGAAATATATTAATAGGTTTTTTATAAGACAGAAAACTCTTTCTTTACATTAAATGGTACTGAAATATTAAGTAAGAATTGTTAAGAGTGCATTGTAAAAGACCGAATAGGAATAACCAAGAGAATTTAACAGTTCCATACAATATTAGTTGATATTGAAAAATTTTCACCGAATAACAAATAATAAAAAATCAAAAAAAGAAATACGTTTCTATTAGTATAGACAATTATAACAACAATTTCAATAATTTAATTTTGACCTTTTGCAAATAGGTATGAAGGTATGAATACCTTTTTAAGCATGTATTAATTGATATTAATAAAGGGTAGAGTGCGTGCAGTCTAAAAATGCACTGTCCCCCAAACCGCTAAACAAATAAAACAACCCTAATCCGATCGCGTGACCTTGCATTGCCTGGTTGAATTTTACTTTACAATAAAATCGCTGCACAAATAAGCTAACATTACAATAAATATTTACTTTCACACTAATGGGTTTTAGAGGAGGGCGTGCATTTTAAAGCCGTACGCACTATGCCTTTATTATATCACGAAATATTTTTGTTTTAGTAGTAATATTAAGCCGTTCTAGCAAGCAACTCACATGCGGATGAGTGGGGCTGCCACTAACCGACTTGATGAGCTCGTCCTGGAGCGAGGATCGCGACCAGGACAGCTCACCCAGTTGGGCGTCCGCATCGCTGCTTGCGAGCGACGCCGCGCCTCCGCACGATGCTCTCGAGCCTGGCCTGCGAAAATATCAAGAATGTTTAAGTTACTATTTTGTTTAAAAACTACAAAAGCTCTGATATATTCTTCCTAGCGTTATCCCGGTAGTATAGCTAGTATCAGAGTCCTCTTTCATTACAACGGATGTGGCTGTGGGGCGAATAAAAATTTGTCCGACTGGTGTTACGTTATCCCCAGAACGCACACGATCTTTACAACCGCACGACTAATATCACTCCGTGAAATTATTCGAGGTCCACTGTTTTACACGTCATCCGAAAAACGGAGGAGGTCGAATGTTTGAAAAAGGTCTATATAAAGTGATCGTAAGTAGAAACTTCGCTTGCGTGAGTTAGTTCTTGTACTGCGGTCGTCGTAATCCGCACAGCGCCATCTAGTTTGCTTTGGTGTAACCTTTTCCACTCGACATCATTGCCATCTTGTTATGTAGTGGCCGCTACAATAGCCGATCCTAAATTTAAATAAAGGGTATGTCATACGACAAAAGTGTCAATATTAATACCGAGTGGCAGAGGAGCGGGTTTTAAATCACTTCATACACCGAAATGGGGTAATGGGTTTGTGAACTGATAGCCGGTAATAGTGTCGCGATAGTTTTCGATTTAGAAACGTATATCTCCAACTACAAGTGAGCGGAAATTCTGCGGTATATTTTACTTTCGTATATCTGGTGAGTAATATTTTTTCATATTTTGGTAAGTAGAATTCTTGAGGAAATCGTTGCTTACTACAAGAATTGGCCGGCATTTGAGCTGTTAAAAGGGTTAAGTAGCTCCTACCGCTGCTGGGTGATAGATAGGTGACGAATTCTAACACTGGTTTTAAAATATTCTACTTTCTTCGTGTTTCGGACTGCACATAATACAGTAGGCCCCGATCAATGTCACGCAAAGTACTAACGATCGCTTATTAGGCGATTCATTCCCATTTCACTGTCTAATTAACGAAATCTTTTTAAGATTGCATATAAATATTGGGCTTCAAACGTTTTAGTTAGTAAGTACACATTACTGAAGTAGAAATATTAGTCGACTGTAACTTGCCGAGCTATGACAGACTGCCTGGCATAGGAAGGAATATGAGTCGATAGCTAAGTTAAGTTGCTCTGGCTGTGACCGGGTGATAGATGGGTGACCCATTCTAGCGCTGGTTTATATTTAATATCCAACCTCCTCCGTGTTTCGGAAGGCACGTAAAACAGTGTGACCCGATTAATGTAACTTTGTGATATTAATCGTAATTGGAGGTAGCGCCATGCTTGTAGCCGAATTGGGCCGGCGCGTCCGGGTACCAATACCTCTTTCTCACGTGAGATCGGCGTGAAGTGGCGGCAATGCTGTCACGTCTAGTGATGGTGTTGTTGTCGCGTTTAATTGATACTAATTTTGATTAAAAAAAAATCCTTTTTGTTTTGAGTATTTTCTTACCCCGATTTGTGTATGACCCATCTAGTGTATTCAAATAGATAGGAATTAACACGATAGTCTTTACAGTAACTACATAGTTCATTTTTTTTGTAAGATATAAAAGATAAAAATGATTCCTGTGGGTTATACATAGGACATCTTCATCTTTTTGAGATCTAAAATTCTGTAATACATTCATTTGATCCATCTCGTAAGGTTTAGCCAACGCACACAATTGAAGCTTACAAAATTACGTTTTTTACGACATCACGTTACAAATCAATGAAATTATCGGCTTTTATTTACTACGATATATATGTATTATATATGTAAAACTTCCTCGTGAATCACTCTATATACTGGTGAAAACCGCATGTTAATCCGTTTAGTAGTTTTTGAGTTTATCGCGAACAGACAGACAGACGCTGCGGTGGACTGTTTTACAATATGTATGTATGTATGTATGTATGTATGTAAGGATAAGGATATTATTACTGCAGACATTAGCATACTAATGTTAGGTTTATGGCAAATACTAGTATATGTTTTGTTTTTAATATCATGATTACTACAATATTAATTGTATTAAGTGGTCACATACACTGACAAGTACTTGGGGTGCGCAAATCCACGGGATAAAGTAAGTTTATATGTATTACACTGAAGTCCACATTTAAAGTTTTCGGCCTACAATTTAAAGCACCGTTTTCCCAAAGGACGTACGTTTTTTCATTAAGCACTGACCCAATTACTTCTCCCAAATACCTATTTTGCTTTAAATTTTGCCCAAATTAAGAAATTGTATCTTCTTTTTATATAGAGATGATTTTATCTTCATATATACATATAAAAAAGATTATTCAACCCCCCCGCTATAAATTTTGGTGGAAACCTAAACTTAAAATAAATAACTTCTGTCATTTTTTTTATGTTACAAGGGGCAAACGAGCAGACAGAAGGCAGCTAAGTGCCTACTTCTTCTTTTCGTTTCAATGGCAAAACTATATTTTGGGTGTAAGGGTCTATATGTTCAAAGCCCAAAAAGTAGCGATTGTCACATGCCTTTCAAATAAAACAAGAATCGCCTGGGAATGGGTAGTGTGTGTGAGAACCCCAGTGATGTCGGGATCTTAACCGCGCCCTTCAGAGCGGAGAATTTCCCTGAACATATCAGTTGACTTATATATATAGACAATTTAATCTGAACATAAGACAATATTACTAGTAAAAATCGTTACACAGGGGAAAGGTTACTACGTTATCGGTAAGCTATGCGATACTGTACAAATATAGCGGCACGTTTTTTTAAATATTATAAAAATATTAGTGTTTGCAATGTCTTCTGGAAGCATATTAAATAATTATTGTACTTCTTAAGGGTTACATACGCCTACCTATTATATATATATTTATTACCAACTACTTAACCGATTCCCGCGACTACATAGGGGAGATTTCAGTGATTTCGTAATATTTTGAGGGTTTTTTTTTGTGCGGAACCCTAATTATTTTTCTAAAACTAATGTAACCTATATCATTCTCTGTAAACTTATCTATATATCAGTGAAAGTTTCATCCAAATCAGTTCAGCCGTTTCGGAGATGGTCCAGAACAAACAGACTGACAAAAATGTTTAAGCTTGCATTTTTCGTTATATGCAATTACACATATGCAATTGGTAAAAAAGAAATAATTTCGATGCTACAAACATACACTTTGATTTTATTTAATAAAAATTTCACTGTTTTAATTAGCTGTTCTGTGTATTTTATTATAATACGTCTATTAATCTCATACCGGAACCAGACATAGCTCAAAGTGTTTGTTCATTTTTGACCTTGAAGTCCACAAAGTGCTACAAATCTTTGTGAAGTTACACAAAGACCCGGCCACACACATGATCATTGAAATGATCATTCAAATGAAGCTATATCTGGCTTCAGCGTTAAACTAATTAATTTTAGTATTTATAGCAGTATAGAAACTAAATAAAACGGTGAAACTTTAATGAAATAATAAAAGTTTACCAATTTTATTTATATGTATATAATAAATAAATTAATATATGCAGGACTATATGACACACGGACGTCTGTTCCTAAGGTAGACAACTTAATGCCTGTGTTATAGGTAACAGAGATGTCCATGGGCGTCGGTAGGCACTTCGGTGCCTGCTGCCTGCTCGTCTGCCCCCTTGTAACATAAAAAAAAAAATACTACATGTACGTATCGCAGTTTTCAAGATTTCGTGTTGGATGACCTCACGCTTTTATATATTGTTAGAGTAGCTTCCGGTCGCGCGTGCGCAATGCAGGATATGTCAACTGCGCACGAGCAAGTTATAATATAAAAAATCAGGTCATTAAAATCGTGATCGCGTTAAACGATCATTATCAAATAATCAGTCTTAAACAATCATTCTTGATCAATCATTCGTGATAAATCGTCATTAGTCGGAGTTTTATTAATTTCTTTATCGTTAAACTCTTGTGAAGACGTTATTTTAAACGTTATTTTGTAACTGGTTATTTTTTTTTTTAATTAAATATTTGTCGATACAATCGCGCTTAAACGTGGTGTTTCATTTATGTAAGTTCCCATTATTTCCCTCATCTGAGGCTGAGGTTGTGCAGATAACGTCGAGCCCCTAAGAACCTCACGGCTGAGATAAAACGCTCCATTACTTTCCTCATTAGTTAAGATGATATCGCTTTAGTGCGGGATCGATGTACTATGTGATGCGAAGATTTAACATTTTATCACATGTTTCTGTTAAATAAGGTGATATATTTTGCTATTGTTTCATTTTACTTAGAATTAGCTATAACCCTCGATTTCGCCTGTATGAATACCGCGATTTTGTTCAATTTTTAGGTTTTTTTCAGTACGAAACCTAGTTATTTAGCTAAAATCAAAGCAGCCTATGTTATTCTTTGTAACATCAGCTATTTCCCAAGCGTAAGTCACATCCAAATCGGTCCAGTTGTTTTGGTGATTACGCGAAACAAACGGACAGATTGACAAAAATGTTTTAACTTGAGTTTTTGCTTTAAGTATCGTCTATAAAAAATTTACCTTAAAAATAGACGGTTAATTAATGTAATTTATATGACTGTATACATTAATTATATACTATATTATAGTTAAAAGTGAGTGTCTATGCATGTCTGGAGTTTGCTTCTCATATAACGCGTAATAATTAATTTTACTTCCCATATTTTTCCTTCTCAGAATGGATTCAGCTGAGTTATTATTACATTTAGCACTGAAACTTTTCGCTTAATTATAGAAAATACGGGAATATAAAGAACAAACAATTTTAGTGCAAAAATAATTTTATCTGTGGAATGGTATAAGAATTTAATTATTGTTTAGCAAGCGGTTTAGGCGATTATACTAAGTATGACATTAATTCTTTAAAGATAAAAATGCCGTCTACACACTGGAAGGTTCTAAGGCACAATACACTATGAGAAAATTAAAGAGAACTTTGAACATTTCAAATATTTAAAGTAATTCCACTTGGCAATTTTTGTATGCGTGTACACGTATTACGTTTATAATTACGAAAAACGCTACAGCTTATAATCTGAGGTGTATCCATTACCTTTTACATAGAACTGATGGCACGTGGTCTCAAATTCATGCTTCAAATACAACCCGATTAAGTGAAGGTGTACAAAAGGCTATAACCCTTTAAATGCTAATGGGGTGCTATAGACCCGCGATGAATAACGCGTATAAACCAACCTCTAGTGATACATTTAGTTTGTTCAGGCCTGCGTTAAGGAAGAGATTACGGGGCTCGTATTTAGATATTATTGTCGATTTAAATTTGAAATAGATACAAACGTTTTGGTCGCTATTGTGTTAGTCTTAGATATAATTTATTCTAACAGTACCTTAAGTAAATGTTGCTTTTATTTTATTATATAAAAACTCTTCAACTGCTAGTGAGACACCTCATCCAGATAAAGATTATTTTGACATAGATTATTCCTCAAGCACTTAAAATATAACAAAAAATGGCAACAGTAGTTGTAAAGGTACTTCTTCATTGTACTAGATATAATTTGTAGAAATCATTGACATGTTGGGGTAATATTTAGAATACTTAACATTTACAGACTATTTAACATAAATATAGGTCTCGGCCATTATTAAGTGACGAACGGAAAAAAATCTATCTATATACTTTTTTTTTTGTATGTTACCAGGGGGTAGACGAGCAGGCAGCAGGCACCGAAGTGCCTACCGGCGCCCATGGACATCTGCACGACTACAAAACAAATCTTAAAATAAAATTAATGTGTGGCCACTCCTGCCGCCTCGCCCTCACCCGTTCTCTCTCCTTCTCCCTCTCCTTCACCCTCATCGGACTCTTCTGCACAAACAGACAAATTACTTTAGTTGATTCTTAAGCAACATAATTTTCACATTTTTACTAACTCCAGCGTCTTATTTTATTAAAAAGGACATCTAAAGCTGTACTAGTAGAATCATACCAGATTTGTATATGCAGGGGAGGGAAACCTGGCGCCGAAGGTGAGCGTTAGTAGCCACTTTAAAGAGTACTCTTAAACCTACACATATGTCACAAGACACGGTCACTACAATGATTCTTTCCTCTGCAACGCGATGGACCCAGCACCTGTACGTTGAATCCACGCAATGGTAAGAAAATTGTCTGCAATAGTAATTTATTACAAAACAGTTATCTCCTAATTATGTTTTTACAGGTCATAATTTTTTTGTTTTTCATTTCATTTTTACCCTCAGTTTTTCTTACCTTCTTCAGATTCCTCCTCAGATTCCGATTCCAGTTCTCCCCACATGGTCCTGTCAATATCTTGATCTTCAGCATCCTGTAAAAATAACATATACTAGTTGTTAACCGCGACTTTGTCCTCGTAAAATTAGGTGAAAAATTTTAGCGTGATGATCTATAGCCTTCCCCGATAAATGAGCTATCTAACACTAAAATAATTTTTGAAATCGAATCAGTAGTTCCTGAGATTGGCATGTTCAAACAAGCAAACTCTTCAGCTTTATATATTAGTATAGATAAATACAATAAAAAGTTCTACTTTAGGCTTTACAGTTAACAGAAGAAAAAAGAATAAATATTAAATATAACTGGAATTTACTTTCACAAAAAGTAAGATCTCTATATATAAATCGGAATAGGTAAAAAAGTACTCTTTTTTACCTAAACAAAAAAAAAATGGCACTTCTCTTCCTATTTTTTGGTAGATTTAGTGCTGCCTGCACCACATGATCATCTTAAAAGCCTAGTCTGCTCGTTCATCGTTTGTAATATAAAAAAAGAAAAACTCACGTCTTGGCCACTGCTGTGGTGGCCGAATACGTCCCCGTAGAGGGGCTTGCCAGTCTCCGGCGGTGGGGTTTGAACCGGGTACCTTGCGGATTTCAGTCCATACCTTATACAGTTGAGCTATTGAGGCTCAAAAGCTAATGGGTAATTTTGCATTTCATAAGAATCCGTTAATTACTATCTTGCTTAACTGTTGACATATTAAGAAAGTTACTAAAGGAAACAAGGCAAAGCACACCCTAAATATCGAAGATTTATTAATCATAATAGTTATTTTCCGAATTCATGAATGCTTGGGAAAATACGGAATAAAAGTTCATAAACATGGTCCGCTTTTTCATTCGTTCGTTAGCTAGTGAACAATGGTTCACAATACGTGATCACTAGATTACGTATTGTTTAATATTTTTGTTGAGTATTTATTTCGGGTAACGACTTTTTGATTATTATACAGTACAAAAGCACGCACGACGTTATTACCCATAACTAGGTCAGACATATTACCTACATACAATACTTTAGAAACTTATTTTGTGATTCATTCGACGTACATCAACACCTAATCTAAAAAGTATAAAATTATCGAGAATTTCTAAATTACTGATGTTTGTTATCCCTTAGTTCCCTTGTTTAGGCTTTCTCTTAGCTATATAAAATTTGTTAATTTCGATATTTTTTTAAAGATATTTATTTGTTGTAAAAATTGTAGGTGAATCATAAGATAATACATTTTTATTTATGTTTATACAGAAAAAATATTTAAAAATCTATTAAAAATAACATATACGCAATTTTTTAACAAGTATCTATTAAAATAGATTAAAAATCTATAAAAAAGTCTATGTTCACATTATGAAGGTTAAGGAAGACTCAATTTAAAAAAAGCGTCACGATAAACACATTGAAAGTTCATTATAATTGTTTATTATTAAAACAAACGTGAGATTACTATAACCAATCTCAATTTGTAACACACGGCTTTAAAATTACTATTTTGAATGATTTTATCATTATATTATACTTCCCCATTAACAATAACTTATTTAATTATAGAAATTACTAAAATATGTAACACAATGTGACAATAAGTGTTAATAATTGCAATAAACTAATACAACATATGTGAGTGTAAGTGGTTTGATGTGTAGGGTCAGATTAAGAAGATGTAAGGGCTTTTTAATTTTACGCGGACTAAGTCAGTATAATTGTTCCCATTAAAATACAGTGTTCTTTTTTGGAAGAAGAAATCTTATTTTATTGATATTAAGGAAACCAATTAAAGTAGGATAGACGTCTGAAAACATTTACGGTTACTAGAACTTAGTAATTCGAGAACAAATTCAATACCAATACCAATTCAATAGTAATTGGAATTCATATTTCACCATTAATGTTTTTTATAGATCAAATATTACTTGATGATGATTCCCGGTTACGCTAGTGATCTTACAGCGATGTATTGTATTTATTTTAGGTCAAGCCTTAATATCTTTTCTTTTTAGTCATACGCAAATATCTTTATCTAGTATATTCAATTGGTTCTTTTTTTTAAGTCTAATAAATGTTATAACAAAATTATTTCATTAACAGGATTTTTTCGGCTAGAGGAACTATCGAAGATCTCAAAGTAGTTGGTCTTAGCGGTATTGTTATTAAAAGCATTTCGTACAACATTTTGATAGGTAGACTCGACTTTGACTTCGTCCTGCCGGAATTTTCTATCAGTCTTGGTAAGTATTTCGGTCATTTCCAATGATTGCAAATGGTAAATTTTATAAATTGAGTACTATGAATTGCGTATTTCAGGTAGAGGTGACATTACTGGGTTATTTGGTACCAGAATCGTTGAAGGCGAAGCCAGTGGAAGGTAAGGTTTGATTGCTTCAGAATACAAGTGAACGAACTCAAAATAATCGACTTTTGAGTAATCAAAAACGTGTTCTTTTCGAATGACTCTTTGGAAAACATACTATTTTTAAAACACTTATACAGTTTACGAAATCTTAAAGTTATGTTTCCATTATTAATAAATCTTAATAGCACCGAGGAAAATTGAAAACAAAAAGAAAAATAATAAATCAAGACTTATTCAAAGAAAATTTCCTACCATTTCGTTTTTAAAACGTTATTTAAATACATACGTTGCCAACCTTTGGATATAAACATTCCGCTCTTTTCTTGATGGTATCTAAGTCTGATTCTTAACCGCTCAGGTCAAGAAAGTTATGACCAACTGAAAAGCAGCTATAAGCTGAGTCCATGACCTTTTCATTGGCATGCAAATTTATTGTGTGGAAACCCACGTCACCGCCGCGCTACGTGGCGCTGGAGGGACACCGTGAGGTTTTTATTCGGTTGGAGCTCGAGATATCCCGTCGTCGCTCCCCTGGCGGCGGGAATACGGTTCCGCATTTTCCTCATGTAAAAAAAAAACAATGTCTAGTCTTGCTTCTGAAAAAAATCTGTAAGGAATTTCGCATACAAGTTGATATAAGACATAAAAAGAATTAGGACATCGTCCCAATTGGCATAGACAAACGCCGTAAACTAAGAATTTAAATAGAGATTGTTGAAAAATATTGCGAGTACAGTCACGAACAAAAGTCTTTAGGAATAATTATTATTCATATCGTTCTCAGATAACGCGCGACAAGTATATGACAAACAAGATGTTATTTGCTCTAATTTTGATCGGCACATTGAGCAATTCTTTTGATAACGACTGTAGCGTGTGTAACAAAGATAATTTAGAAATAGAGACCGTCCTTTTGTATTAACAGTTATCGTAATTATTTAGACACTGTCGGACGCGGCAGGCGTAGGCCTGTCCGAACGTTGGACTATTTACTACATTCTATTATCTTATAATATTATTCCCGTTCCCGTCCCTGTTCCCGTTCCCGTCCCTGTTCCCGTTCCAGTTCCCGTTCCTGTTCCCGTTCCTGTTCCCGTTCCTGTTCCCGTTCCTGTTCCCGTTCTCTCTAGTTAGTAATGTATCGATAACTAATTGACGTGCAAACGACATTCGACCTTAACCTGACAAAGCAATGTCTTGGTCGACCTTACATTTCCATTTTTATATCTATAAACATATAAGTAAAATTGAAACATCTCCTTGTAACGTCGAAATTTTATTATTACCAATTGCATAATGTATAACAAATACGCAAATTAAAAAAAATTGTCTGTCTGTCGGTCTGTGTGTTCCGGGTGATCTCCGAAACGGCTGTACCGATTTCGACGGGACTTTTGCCGGTAGATAGCTGAAGCTACCAGGAGTAACGTAGGCTACTTCAGTTCTAGAAAAAGTAGGGTCCCTTTTGCCTATTCAGATTATAAAGGAATTCAACAAAATTGTGCTTTTAAAGTAACAAATAACGAGGACGGATGTATATAAATAATATAAAGTAAAAAGATGTCACCCTCCCTGTATAAAAATCGATTAAAAAGGATTTAATATGTAATATATCTTCTGTATATATGTATAAAACAAATTCGGGTTTGTTCGAACACTTATAACTCGAGAACGGCTGGACCGATTTGTTACATTTATCACCGTGCCGAATAGCAGAATAACTATTAAAATCATAGGAAAATTTTCAAAAAAAAAAAACATAAAATTTCCCATTTTCCCATACAAAATGTTCCTGAGTTTGGTACCTGTCAAACAATCATGATCATCTCGGGAACGGGAAAGGGACAGAGGAAGGGAACGGGAACGGGATCGGAGATAATATTATAGGACTAATAGAATATAGTACAAAGTAAGTAACCCAAAGTTCGGGCAGGACTACATCTGCCAGGTCAGCTAGAAGTTGATAAATATATTATAATATAAACGTCACAGGAGGCGCCTAATGTCGGGAGAAGAATATTTTTACGCAAGATGAATGGTTGAATGTCACCTTTAAGTGACTTTTATAAGATATGAGAACTGACTTATTTAGGTTTTACCTCACGTACACTTTATACTTGGCGGAATATTAATAGGTTTCGTACGTAACTCACATTGAAGGTCCTCATTGATTAATCAACTATTTTACTGCAATAATATGATAACACATATTTAAACTCACATACGAATATGCAGAGCAAGTGTCTAGTTATATACGATGACAGGGCGCCAAAGTCAGCAATTATTCTGGTTGAAGTTTTCTCACAGTAAAGTGCCACCATAAAACATAGTGGAGGTAACTGGGCACCAATTGCCCCCTATGAGACCGGAACACGTACAATATATAAAGTCATAATATAAAGTCGTCATGAGCATTGCGGTGAGTACTAATGCACCCACCAATAACGCAATTTTTTTAAATTATGTGACTATTTAAGTTATGTAACTCAACTCTAACTAATCAACTCAAGCTAACTTTCAGTTAGGTACTAACATTAAGTTTACTGTAGAATTTTTCACTTATGTTCTTACATCTATATCCAACTTGGGATTAAGTCAATTTTAAAGCTCTTAGACTAATGTCTGAGTTATTATTTAGCCATTAGACTATTAAGATTTACATATCTAATTCTGTTAATTACACAACGCAAGCGGAGCGGAGTTAAAAATAATTCATAAAATATTGACACGAATTTAAGCTATGGCACCAAAGAAAAAATGGCACAAAAGAAATCTATTAAATCTAATAAAGTATTAGTATTAGAGATCTATTAAAGTAAATAAAAACACACAAAGTGAATGAATGCAATGCAATAAATATATTTTTGAGATATATTAAGATTTTAAGCAGTTGGCTTGTACTTTAAAGACGACAATACCGTCTGACTTGTTTATAGCTTGACTACGATTAATTTTTTACGGTTCTTCTATTCACACATTACAATAAATCCGCAATTGTAGCCCGCCGAAAACACCTTTTAGGAGCTGTAACAGTAACTCTCAGGCTATAAAGTCTAACCTAAAATAACGAATTCGGTAGCAGATATTTGATAAACCACTTAAATCGAAACATGTGTGTTATATGTTGTCACACAAAGAGCACCTATGAAACGAACGCTTGCGCTGAATGAATAACTTGACAATTATAGATTCATCACACACAATGCATATACAAAAATGCTCATCAATTCAAAAGGTGTCAACAATAAATCGATCGATAAATCGGAATCGATCAGGAACGCGACACCTGCTAAATTTCTGAAAGCATGAGCTTTGATCTCTTGAGCGTAACGCACAACGCTGCGTAGTGCGGGCATGCGGCATCGGACTCATAATCATATGGAAAACGTCAAGAATGGTGTATTGTTCTGACGCACAACAATATTCTGACGTACAAAACATTAATTCCTGCTTAAAATATGATCGAAACCTGTTTGGTGCACCTTGAACTGACGTCAAGGAGATCTCCAGAAACTAATATTAGCAATATCACTACAAATCTACATCTTGTTAGATTTTTTTTACTATTTTTGAACAATTAAGACAATCATATAAAACTGTGAAAAAAAAGAACTACAAAATTTTGGCGTTGAAATCACTGACGGGCGAATTTATAGGCTTTACTACCGCTAGATACTACTTAGATAAATAGATGGAAGGACTGAGTTCTAAAATATGCTAATCTAAACCCACCTTAGGCCACAAGGCTAAGATACAATAACAACAAATAAGACTGTTTACAAATGAAGCCTTCGACATTAAATACACTGTTTTTTACATAGTAGAACTGTAAAAATATTATTTATACGTACAAATTAAACCTTCCCACCAGACCCTACAGAAATAATTACGGACAATAAATCAATCGAGTTGAAGTATAATTCACATATAAGTGCTAATGTATATTGGATGATCTTATATAAAGTTTACATTAAACCAAGATAACCAGCATGAAGGACCCATGGAGTTTACGGATAAATTAAAAAAAAAACCAGTATCATAACATTGACAAGGCTATTGCAATGGAAGACATTATACCTTTAAAGCTTTATTAACATAAATAACATACATAATATAATGTACCTGCCTCATCTATTTGAAGGTTCAAATATTAAGAGATGCCGAGGTCTTAAGCGTTCTTATCAATCCTAACGTGCATAGCTTCTCTACGAATAATATGGTTTGTCTTTCAAATTAAACTAAACAAATTCTGTACATTTTACTGTAACCCTATAAATATTTCAACATATTCAGGATGTGAACCTCGTCGCCAAAAACGCAGCAAAGAACACGCAACAGCGTATAGAGTATTTTATTTTTGAACGAGCAAATCTATTGTTGCGTAATTTCCTAAGAATCCAATTGGTAAGATATAGTAGAGTCTCACCATTGCTTTGTATTTAATTCAGCATTTTAATCAATAGCGCGACCGCGAATGGCAATTTCAAGTTGCTTACTTTATTTAAATTCACGATTATCTCATTCTAGGTGCTGAATTTTATTTTAATAACACTAAGAACACGTTGCTCTATGTAAACTAGCGCTACGGATGGGTACCACTATAGCCAAACGAATTTTAATTGGATATCGAGTGTAGCTTTTAAGGCCTAAAGGAGTGATCAGCAACGAACGTCACTTCTCTTTATGCCCCGCTACTTTTTTGTAAATGTCAGTCTTAATAATAATATGACACGAGCGCTATGTGTTATCGCGATGTAATAAAATTAAAATACAAACAGCATATTTACAAAAATTAAGCTTTTAAATATAGCTTATAATATCTACCTAAATAAAGAGATAGCTAGACACCTATTTCCAAATAATTATTTTACAAGTGCGGCTGGCTCGCCTACTTGTCATTAAACGACTTGGCCCTAGCTTGCTAAAAGGGTGTCGACCTCTGCTCATGAGGTTTAAAACGTTTTAGCTTAATAGGAAAGGAAGAGGAAAGAGTCATAAGGATTTTGCATAGATCATTGATTTATACAAAATCCTTATGACTCTTTCTTCTTCGTCATTATAATACCTGATACTACCAAACGTGTTTCGATCTTGTTAACGTACACACGGTGAGAGTGAGTAAGTACAAGAGAAACTTTTTATCGTCCGATGAAAAATGCACTCTTATATTGGACGACGTATTTGTGTCAATTATTTTTTTGCCTTTCACTTGCTGTTTTTGTACGTCTTTTTGCATTTCTCTTTACTCATTTCAAATCATTCATGTATGTTATGCTCTTTACAAAGTGTATCCTACTAAGGCCGATTTTATTCTTTGACTGATTTAAAAAAGGTCAAGTGTTGTACTCTTAAACATGTTTATATTTCGTTTGAAAATATTTAAACATTTCTTTTTGTTTTTTTTTTTTATATTTTGAATAATATATAAAAATGTTATTTTATAAAGATTGAGAAGATGTGTACATTATGTTTCTAATCAGTCGTATTACATTACATATATGTATGTACGTACGTCACAAACAGGATAACACAAGTGACACATTTTCTTATAGACTGAGACATGTTAACAAATAAAATATTTTGTATAAATAATATTTTGCCATGTCATGCGAAGACGAAAAAAGTAATTCCTCTTTTAAAAAAACCGGGCAAGTGCGAGTCAGACTATCGCGCTGAGGGTTCCGTACTGTCATATAATACTTTGTATAGGTTATTTTACGAGTAAGATTAGTACTTCCCATGGGATTTCCTTAAATCTGACAGTTTTCGTAACTTTTTTGTGATGTTATTACAAAATTACGGACGGATAACGGATTTTGTATTTTTCCTTTAACTAGACCCGTATGCCCTTTATTACGCTATAAAACATTATTTCTTGCTAAATTTAATGGTTCTAGGGCAACGAAAAGTACCATAAAGGTTTTGAATCCATTTTCACCCATTTTAATGGTATGAGAAATGCGACATATCTTTTGATTGCGTATATTTAGTGGGTTGATGTTCTTGCACAGATTCAAAGGAGCGTTACCCTCAGTATTTGGTATTAATTTAAACTTTATACCTATTCTAGTTTCTGTGAAAAAGGGTATTGACAGACAGACAAACAGACAGTGTTGTAACAACAAATTTACAAGTTTCGGATTTTTTCCTTTACTTGTGCTACAAGATGTAGCTTCTTGCCAAATTTCATGATTCTAGGTGATCGGGAAGTACCCTATAGGTTTTGGTTCCCCTTGCAAATGTATGGGAAAAGTGACACAAACGGCCATATCTTTTGATTGAATTCACTTAGAGGGTTGATTTTTTACAGCTTCAAGGGACCGCAGACTTCAGTATTTAGTATTAATTTCCTTTTTCCTCTTTTAAAAATAAAAAAGCCGTCGTAAACTTCGAGTAACATGGATGCCGCTTATAAATGATTACCTCGCATAGGATCGCAAGGGGAAACACCTATCGAAAACCCAGAAGCGTACCATTTCGAGAAAGAAGATTAGGAGCAGCCGCCCCCAATGCGCTTGACTGCACACACACACACACACACGCGCGCGCTCGCGCGCGCATTCACACATACATAAACGAAATTTTAAATAAGTATAGAACTAAGACTAAAATGTACTACAAAAAAAATGTTGTTTTGAAAGAGTGGGACCTTTTGCCACGAGAATATGACATACTCAAAGGTCCCATCTTTAAATTTATTAATAATAATTTAAAATTTTACTTTCTTCAAATTAAAATATAAATTAACAAATAATAATTACAAATTTATGTAATTTTTATTTGATAACTAACGGACCCGGCAGACTATGTTCTGCCTCTTCATGTTCTGCCCCGTTCCCGTTCCCGTGTAAGTTCAAATTGACTCTACATTTTAGATATAAAACGTTTGAATGGGAAAAAGAAAGGGGCTGTTTTTAGGATTTTCCCGGCAATTATTCGATTTTTTCTCGCCGTTAAAATCATTCTTGGACTTCAACGAACATTTAAAAAAAATTGGTTAAATTGTTCCAGGCGTTGTTAAGTTATGCGCTTACCAAAACATATTGCGATTCATTTTTATATACATATATAGATTTACATTTTAAGTTCCTCTGTATGGATCGTTGTTATCAGAATAAATAAATAAATTATTGTTAATAATTTATCAGTAAGCGTATGTGAATTAAGATTTTATTACTTTGACTTCACTTTTTTGACTTGTATCTACTTAATTGTTTACGAACTACGTCTAATAGGGTTGAAGCAATTAATTTTAAGATATTCAAACTAGATAGATTGGCACAACCAATTTGCTAGTTATAAATTCAAAATGCATCCGTCCGTAAAATTGTATTGGGACCCGAATTCCGCTGGCCGGAGAGGGTAGTTAGACATCGGTGGACATTTCACATAGACGGGCACGGAGATTACAGCCAGACCGCCAGCCTGCCCGTCGTAGTCGTTGCGTGTGTGACTGATGTATTTGGGTCGCCTGGAGCAGTGCTGGAATCTTAACTGATTGCAATATTATTGCACAGTACTAGCTTTTGTGGTTCTTCTTCTTCTTCTTTCAGCCCGATGACGTCCACTGCTGGACATAGGCCTCCTCCATCGACTTCCACAGAGCTCTTTGTATAAAGGAAGGTGTGTGAAAGCTAATATTTTTTAAAATTAATGCATTATAATTCAATTAAATTAATAAAAAATTAAAACCCCACGCACACCAATGCCAAACGATTTACAACACATGTAAACATTTTACTATAAGATTGTTTCAAAGCGTAGTCATGACGATTGAGTGTATATTAAGTAATTATCAAATATATAGCCATGTCGTTGTTCAAAGAATGAAAATTTTGTATATAGCTTTAAATAAGCAGTATGTCTGTAAGAGATCGCCCTTGCTCGCTTAAACTAGTTTTAAATTATTGTTTATTCTTATTGTGTTTCTCTATTTTTTTTTTATTAACAAAAAAGTTTCACCAGCAGTTGTTACAATAATACATGGGTAATTTTAAGATACATAAAAGGGGTATTAACTAATTGTACAACTATATTAAGGTAAACACCACATTCAAAATTAAGTAACAAAGTTAAATTTAGTTAGTGACTATATAGTATTTAATACTACACTAGTGAAGCATATTAAAATAAATAAATATATAAGCATATAGTACGAGTACGTCTAAAGATTTTTTGGCGAGTTTGGCCAGCTGGTGATCTCTAGTATATTTAAAATGGAAAGAATGAAAGTCAAAGAAACGAAGGAACTTCCTACGCGTTTAAATTGCATCCGATATTAATTACTCCCAAAAATATGAAATTCCCAATACAGATTTAATTTATTTCCAGAGCGATAGTGGAGTGCCTGCGGCTGTCATTAAGCCTGAAGATTGATATGGGCTCGTGTTTACTTCTCGTATATTTTTTACGTATTTTTGATTAAACTGTCCATCGAAGGAGAATATTTACGTAATATCAGTAAAAACGGAAAGGTTGATCTTTGTTGAAATTAATTGCTTACTTACTTCCTTACTGGAGCGGCTCAGTAATGCAAAACGAGTTGTGGACTCCGGCGAAAATCAATTGCTGTACATTATATCTTCTTTCTAGCTATGTCCTGGTCTATTACCAAGGTCCGCTTAGATTGCAGAGGATGTGGCTGTGGGGCAAGTTAAGATAACCGACTGCCGTCTGACGTCATCCTCGGAAACCCAAACTTAACTAATTTCACCCATCGCTACCGTAGTGTTAATTGACCCAAGATAGGGACGGGTAGACGCAATCCCCGTGAGTGCGAGTGAGACGGAACGACCGCTGTATCGAAACAAAAAGTGGTCCCAACAAGTACCCACACAGTAGCACAAACTCGTTAGGGCCAACCCTTTAATGATCGGGGCAATATTTTATCGTTTTTTTTTTTGTGATATTCGTTAATTAGTAAAACGTAAATACCGCGTGGATTCCGCTGTTAATGCTGTTTAAATTTACAATCTCCATAGCTAAATGGTAAAAGGGATGTGTTTAAAAAGCATAAAGTAGCCGGTTCAAACACCAATACCGCTAGTCATTCCTAAGACCATCTGTTAAGCCTATAGAACTTTTACACAAAGATAAAAGATGACTGTGTTCACTAGATTTTTTATCCGACTTACACACTAATATAAAAATAATAAAAAAAAAAAAAAAATCATGTGTGTGTAAATCGAAACAGAAAATAGTAAAAATTCCGATTTTGCCAAATTTTTGACGGTTTTGTAAAGGGCTCAATTAGCCCCTAATTCTTTAAAGATTTTTAAATTTTCCTTTCACAATTAGATCGAAAGGAGCATTCAAATCTTTACATTTTTTTATATTTGTGTTTTTTATTTGCATACGTAATAAGAAATAGATGTTTATGTTTATATTTTTAAGTAAAATATTAGATAAAATACTTAGATTTATAGTTCTTGTCTCGAAGCATTGTGTGGAACATTCCAGCACAGGGACAAGTAGGGTAAAAACACAAAGCGTCTCGGCCTAGCCTATTTAATTTATAACAATTCTATTATTCCAATATTATCTATATATAAATATTATCTATATTATTAATATCTTATATATATTATAAGTATTTATAATTCCTCAGTTGCTGTCGACCACCAGAAGGCATAAAGCACCTACTGAAAATCAGTAAACTATCCGACATACATACATATCCGATAAATATTTATGAGCCTTCTCAGATAACTCGGAGGCTTTTACCAAAACACAATTCTCTTCAACCTCTTGCACTTTTCTTAACTCATTGCATTCAAGATAATAATTAGGGTTCCGTACAAAAAATGTAAACCTTCAAATTTTAACAAGATCACAGAATACACACGGGCGAAGTAGCGAGTTAAGCTAGTCTATAAATAAAATGACGAACTGCGATACTTTTTAATTTACGTGGACGAAATTCAATGAAATTAACGGTAATCTTTATTAGATTGGTGTTAATAGATCAGACCACGGAGTAAAGAAGTAGGGGCAAGGAGGATTTTAATATTTCACATTAAAAAATAAATCTACATATCAATCTACTAATTAGTTTAAACAACTCGTCAAAAAGTCACTTATTCTTAAGGCAACTAAGACTGTATAATAATACAGTCAAAGACTATATGAAAGATAAAACTGCTTGGAGTTGAATCGCTCCAGCTGTATACTTTATAGTTAAAACTGACCTCTATTCAATTATTTTTTTTGTTAGAATTATATTTTAAAAGGGTGACTAACGAATTTTTTGCTGATTCTTCTCGTCATTCGACTTTCCCGAATCAGTGGTAGGTTTTAAAATATTTAAGGGTTCAAAACAGTTGGTCTACTGGAATGAAACATATTCTAATTTGATTTTGTTTAGTTTAAATTTCACAAAAAAAAAATAAACCTTTTAAATTAGGTATAATTCAATAAGTTAAAGTAATAATAATATAAGTAACACGCAGTTCAACCTATTTTCAATCTTTAAAAAATTTCCTTTATCGATTGATCGACATAAATCAGATTTTCTAGTTTTATACGCATTTGTGCAAAGCAATTTTATTCTTCCTACTCGTCATTCATTTCAGCGAAATTAAACCAACTTCTATCAAAATGTGTTTAATAATGGTTAGTAACATATCTTATACTAATGTTATAAAGATTTGATTCTTTTTTTTGCATTAAATAGGTTCTGAAACTACTGGACCGATTTTGAAAATTCTTCCACCTTTAGAATCCTAAATTGTCTCTGGTGAATACGAATAAAATATTTTCAAAAAAACTGAAAATTTAAGTACTTATACGAAGCCGGGGCGGACCGCTAGTACAATATAATAACGTAAACAATTAAAATATCGTATACAAATTCGTAATCACAACTTCAAGAACGTAACCAAAATCTCGTCAAAGTACCCTTAAAGTACAATGTTTCTATTAAAAAAAGAATCATCGAAATCGGTTATCGCGATATTGAGATATTCGACAATTTGTCACGCACATACTTAATCAAAATTTAGAATTTCATTGTTTTCTAATCGAAACTTTTGTCATGCCTGGACTAAATTAATATGGGACCATCCGGAAAGCCAGCAAAGGTAACAAACATAAAAAAAAAACAAACGGGGCGAATTGACCCCTTAACCTTCCCCTTTTTTTGAAGTCGATTAAAAATAACAACTAAAGACTGAAGTGCGACCTTTAATGTAATCGAATACACAAATAGGGCTAAGCTTGAAAGTTGTCTAAGAAACGTCGGTAGGCCTAGTGGTCATTAAATAATAATAGTCCAATCGGCCTAAGCGCTAAAAATACGGCTGAACTATGATAGAGGTCTGAACAATGAAATCCATTTAAGTGGTTTAAATATTAAAGTCCAATTGGAAGTAAAGGGCGAGATTGGTGCGCCACCATTGTCCGGGCCAACCCTACTGATTGCAGACCCGACTTCATTTAATATACATCCCCCGCCTGCTTGAGCTTTTGTGTACACGCAGGTGGACGGCTTTATTGTTCTTGATGAGTCTTGAAATACGCCTTTAAGAGGAAAATTAAATTTATTGTCTCAATTTGACCTACGGTCTTTTCTCTTACCCTTGTTATGCTGCCTTTGTTATGTGATAAGAGATGGATAGGCACAATTGATTATAATTAACTACTGATACACGTGAACGACTCCAAAACAGAAGGCTAACTATGGCCGGTCTTTGAGAACTACCTTTTTATTCTTATACTAGTGGACTCGACAGACGCTTTCCTGCCCCAACGTTGGCTTACTTTTTATATCACATTCTAGCGCCATCTATTGGTCGCTTACGCCACCGAACGCCTGCCGCTGACCCGCTCAGCCTCCGTATTTTAAATCACTGATATCTTCTTAGAAATTCATTTTAATGGTATGCTGTAAAGGGCAATTTTGATTTGTATAAAATGTACAAAGTGTCTAGCGTATTTGAATGGATAAGGATTAATACGTCTCGCTACTATAGTCCGTCGTGAGATATATGTACAGACTACATGTGATCAACGTTTTTTATTAATATCTGGGTCATAGGTGAGTTCAGAATGTTTTCGTAAAATGATATATTATATGATATATTTTTAGGAAGATTCAAATTCATTTTAGAGTCATATAATTTTTATTTTTATTTGACTACACAAAACTTTAACTGTTAAAACCTTTTTCTGTAAAAAAAAACTGCATTCACCAACTATTTGTTAATTGGAAGTTGGTGGTTAGTTTGCAAGCCATTTGCGACCAACTCTAATTGATTACTCTAGCAGATAGATAAACTTTGCAACAATGTTCATTCCATGAGAGTGCCTGATCACTGTACAACTTCTACAGTGTTCCTTTTTAGGGTTCCGTGCCTCCAAAGAAAAAAAGAAACCCTTATAGGATTACGTCATTGTCCGTTTGTCAAGACCCTTTTTCTTATAAAGCTACAAAGTTGAAACTAATATCGAATATCAAGATCCACGGTTCCTTAAAGCTGTGAAAAAATGAACCTTCTAAGTGTAGGAAATCTAAAGATATGGCCGTCTATGTCACATTTTCCATACATTTGCAAAGGGAACCAAAACCTATTGGGTACATTCCGATGACCTAGAATCATGGAATTTGGCAAGAAGCTACATCTTGAAGTACAAGTATAGGAAAATAATTAAAAAACTGTAAATTTATAGATAAAAAAAACATTGTTGAGACTTTGATAAATTAAAAGATATCTTATGTAACGTATAAATTTTAAAATAACCTAGTAAATAATGTTATGGTACGGAACCCTTAGTGCGCGGTTCTAACTCGCACTTAGGCGGTTTATTAATCAATAAAAATAATTACTTTTAGTATAAAACCAAGACACTTTCCGTTCTCATAAGCTTAAATCTTTTAAAATGCTCAACTGATTTTAATGCAGTTTTCATCGATAAATAGAGTGATTCAAGAGGAAGATTTATATGTATATCATATCATAATGAACACATGCATATCATATCACGACTGGCCCGTTGGCGCAGTGGGCAGTGACCCTGCCCTCCACTCCGGAGGTCGTGGGTTGAGCAGTATCTAAGATGGAAACCGGCTTGACTCTCGATTTCATATTTGAACCTTCTTTAACGAAATCGATGTGCTTTTTGCAAGCAATAAAATTTAACGCGAAAAATTTCTAACGTCAGTAAAGTTTATAAAATAGGTGGAAACTTGGAAGCGAAACGAAAATCGGCGAATAGTTAAGGACTTAGAAATACTTGACGCGAAATGAATGCATTAATCTGTCAAGTATCTACTAAAGAGATAAATTATTAGGACGAAATAAATCGGCACTTTCTCATACACATTCGGAAGACCTATGTTTTACAACGTGATAGACATCAATTTAATGAAATTAATATATACTCGACTATGAAATACGGACAGCTGGTCCTAAGGCAGACAACTTTGATGCCTGTGTTATCTACAAAGCGCGAAAACATTATGTGCGTGTTCATACTCACGACGAGATTTTAAATAAATAGGGGGGATATACGGCCCCTACAATTTGTCTGGCTGCATGTGAATAGCGTTGAATTAGTTTCCAAGATATCATATATAAAAATCAAGACTGGAAATCACTGTAAGTAAACTTACGTGATTTTTCTCAAACTGTCTGGCGGAAATTACCGCCGACGCAGACTGTCGGACAATATAAATTTTAAATTTCAAATAAAATTTTCTAAAATGTGTATAAAAATCAGCGCTCCTTCTTTAAGAAATGTGAGCAATGTTTTTATGTGTCTTTAGCACCTGGTGCCTGTGAATTGGCCGCCGGCCCAAGCTAGCAGGTATGTATACCTTCAGAGTATGCTCTAGCACTACTTTGTACAATATATTATACGATACAACACGGCCCTGGGCTCTTGGATTATTAGTGATCTATCTACTTCCTAGCGTTGTCCCGGTTAAGTACCAGGATCTGCTCAGATTGCAGAGGATTTGGCTGGGGGGCGAGATAAGATGACCGATTGCCATCTGACGTCATCCTCGGAACCCTCACGATCTCTACAACCTTACGACTAATATCACTCAATGACATTAATCGGGTCCCACTGTTTTACGTGCCTTCCGAAACACGGAGGAGGTCGGATATTAAATATAAACCAGTGCGAAGATATCACCTAACAAACAAACAAATAGACGCCGCGTGCTTATTGTTATCATAGCACGACCTCTAACATTTCTCCATTTTGATATCCGACCTCCTCAAGGAACGTAAAACAGAGGGTCTCAATTAACGTCACTGAGTAATATTCGTTTTGGTATTGCAGTGTTCTTTGGGGCTCTGAGGATGACGTCAGATGGCAATCCAATCATCTTAAATCGCCCCATGGCCACATCCTCTGCAAGTGTAATATGTAAAACGAAATATTTAACTTTCGACATATGACGTCTCGAAGCTGTTAACCCTCCCCCTGCCCAATATCAAACTGTCACACACACTTTTGTGATACCCTCACCCCACCATTAACGTGTGACGTCATTTATAGATGACCCCTAATACCAATGTGTAATACAAATAAAATATAATACATACTTTTGCAAGCCAGAATCTCTCTTAATAGATGTGTCACTGGAACTAGAGAATAGCATCGTGGCATCAAAAACAGAATTATAAGCTCGCTAATTTGCCGCAGGTAATGTAGCTCATTATCAGATGATATTAGATGGGGCGCTAAAGCAAATACTGGTGGTTGATTTAGTTCCAATCTGAAAGACAAACGGTTTTCTTATGACAATCTTTCTTTTTCTTAAGAGAGAGATGAATTTCTTAGGATTCCATGGCTTCAGCATACGGGTGCTAGATTCATTGAATTGCAGAGGAACGATGTAAGTGCGGAGGTATAGGTTAAATATCCCTATTTTTAGGGGACACTAACACTCATCTTTATTGCCATTGTTTCCTAACATGGCATAGGCAGGAGGGGCGAAAGCTTTTTGAAATCACATATCATAATTAATAATTTTTTCTTTCTTGCTTAAAAAATACTGACTACAAATTTTCCAATCTAGACCAAAATGAAATGAGACAAAGGGAAGCACTAGCTTTCAAATAAAAATATAATTATCAAAATCGGTTCACCCATTCAAAACTTATGAAGATATTAAAAAAATAAATAAAGTTGAAATGAGAACCTGGTTGTTTAAGTCAGTTGAAAATACCTGACATGGCATATTAGTATATTTATAGTTTTATGTCAGTCACAGTTGTTAATGGTACATTCTTTTTACCTAGCGTTATCTCTGGATGGATGGACGCATGGACGCATGAATGCATGGATGCATGAATGGTTGGATGGATGCATGCATGGACGGATAGATGCATGGATAGATGCATGGATGCATGTATAATATACACATGATACATGAGCATTTTATGTCGCAGACACAACTTTTCCTGATTTGAGTTTACTCCTTGTTTTGAACCCATTGATTCACATCATTGAACTAAAGCTGTTTATTTAGAGTTAGTTAATTCTATTTGAAAAGGTAATTAAGTTGCTCCAGTCACGGCGCCTGGTAAAATACGAAACGTTGAACAATTTAACGACATTACTAAATCTGTTCGATATACTTAATTGATTTAAAAGTTACTAAATCAGAATAATATGTTAATTTTAAACTTCGTCATTTGTACATCCATATAAATGCCAAAGTGTATGTTTGGAACGTCAAATGAAAGTTGCTATTCTAAATGCATATGACCGAATACACGATAACTGGAACGAAAAGCAATTAGATAAATCGATGTTACATCATATTTAATATTTCTGTGTTTTGTAAAAAATATATTGCAATACAATAAAATAATTAATTGAAAATTCACAAATTTATATTTTGATTTCAATTAACAATTAATGAAATAAAGTTCGCGTAGTGAATTCAGTTCACAAAATTGGATTTATAATATAAATACTGCAACTGTATGTTTATTATTTTTCGTTTGTATTTAGTATATCCTGTTCTGGCTACACATGTTTCGATAAATCCTTGCGAATTAACTGTGAAGTTCGGACTGTGCACTTTTATCGATTATATGCCTAAAAAGTCGTTGTCTATTATTCTGCATAGTTTTATCTTGCGGTTTGGATGGAAATCGCTCATTTCGGCAGTTCTTCACGGGGCTTACTTAAACGTTACGATTTAACTGCACAGTTGAATCGCAACCATTTATCGATACGTGTGTAGCGGCTATAAGATTCAGTCAATTAATTGTCAAAAAATGTCGTTGTACAAAAAATTATAATCACAAAGTAAGTAAATGTAAAGATTTTGGTCCAATGTGCCCGCGAGTTCGTCCGTATAAAATTGGGTATTAAAAAAAAACAATTTTAACGTGACGATTAATAGCCTATAGCTTTCCTTGATAAATGGACTATCTAACACTGAAAGAAATTTTCAAATCAGTCCAGTAGTCCTAAAATTAACGCGTTAAGCAAAAAACAAACTCTTCAGCTATATATTTTAACTATAGACTTCTGTTTCCCCTCAAATAGAGCGTAAAGCTTGTTCTATAACAGCGGGTTCTAGAATAGTCTATGAATGTCAGTCCATCCTGGCTTAATGCAATGCTATAACTGAATGTTGTATTATTAATACGGCTTAATAATTCAGAGGTCCCTAACCAAAGCCTAACGCGTTTTCTCTCTAAATAATCCATGCGCTAAATTACTATGTTATACCGGATTATTCCATGATTAATGATAATTTTGATTATTTCAGTTTTAGGCATAAATTTTAGAAAAGCTTTGACATGTGGTTATAAACATTATAGAAAATTTTAAAAATCGAGATTTCTAAGTACATAAAAATATACAGGTTTTTACTTTTAATATAATATAATGCATTCCGAAGGAATCGGGAGTTGCTGAAAATTTGTATTATACGATAGTTGATAGCTTATTGGCTTACATTTAGTAGTTTTAATTTTTACGGGTAGCATATAATTCTTCTTCTTCTTCAGAGGGTTTCCTACCGTTTTACGTGCCTTCCAAAACACGGAATGGGATAGGTGGTCGGATGTCAAATATAAACCAGTGTTAGAATGGGTCACCCATCCAATACGCGGGCGCGGCAAGAGCCACTTAACCTAGCGATCGACCCGAACGGCGATCACTGATTTGGCCACGACCTCCTCTTTGATGGCATATAATGATAGATATTAAACATGCAAGAGGCAATTTTGCTTTTATACATTAAAGCGAAGTGTTAGGTGACTAATAAAAAATCTCGAAAACCGCGGGTCGTACAAAGAGGAAATGTAACAAGAATTCAGATTATAGTGGGCAGACTCTTTAAATATATTTATAAAAAAAAAATTTTTCTTTTTTACAATGAAAATGTAATGTTTTATTTAAACTATATAAACTATAACACAGGCATTAAGTTGTCTACCTTAGGAACAGACGTCCGTGTGTCATATAGTCCTGTATATACTTATTTATATCAAATACTTCTAATGCCAATATGGGTCAACCGTTTTAAATATTGTTTTATTTTGTTTGTTGTATGAAAGCAAAATTTTACCAGGATCAATTACATAAGAAATATTACCTAATAAATGTAAAGGCTTCTCATAGTCCTCTAAGGTGAAAATTTTCCTTGGGAATGTCATTAATTTGAAGTTGTCGCTCTGAATATGCATTTGAACATATAACCTGGAAAGTTAAAAAAAAAATTTTAACTACATTTTATTTTATTTGTTAGGTTTCCAAGAGAACTTTTTCTAAAACATACACACATTTACACACAAAGAATAAGAGAATTAATGTTCTAACGCTAAAAATATAAAATAAGCTTATTGGTGCATTATGACAAAATACAAGACAACAATTTTAAATAGACCCTTTAAAAATAGATAATTTATACAATAATACGTTAAGTTAAAATTTTTCATACTATTTTACGAAATCTGCAGATGGAGGATTATGAAATTTGGCACAACTATAGTTTATATGGACGACGGTGTGCAAATGCTTATTTTTTTATATGCATTAAATTATTAAAATAAACCACATGCACACCAATGCCAAACGATTTACACACACATGCATACATTTTACTGCTACAACAAGATCATGTTAACTGTATGTACTATATTAAGTGTCAAGTATAACATTGTTGTTATTTAAGAATTAAAATGTTGTAAAGGGCTTTAAATAATTCTCCAGAGAAAACAATGTCCTGAACAGTAGTATGTGGAGAAGGTAGATTAGGAGATTCAACCCCAATTAGAAACGGGAAAAGGCCCGACAAAAAAGCTGTAAATAAGCATACAGTAACACAATTCAAAAAGTTTGATGTTCTGAATTGCAACCAGCTGGCTATCTCTAATATATATTATAATAAAAAATATGTCGCTCTTACTTGACAGCTGCCAATTGCTCCTTAGCTCCAAATGTATGTGAGATAGACTGTCCGTCTGGCAATCGCAGTTGTATGCGTGTTTGATCGTAGGTCTTGGGAGGGGCGGCTGGAGCCGGCGCAGGGGCAGGCGAGGGTTCCACGGGAGCAGGGGCAGGTTGACCTGATGCTGCTAGCCTAAAATATAAATAGCAATCAAAATAGCAACTGATATTTAGAATGGTGGTAAATACTTTTCATCTAATATATGACATACAATATCCAATATAATTTGGTTAGACAGAGGAGGGGACACAAGCAGTCAGTGTGATTGTTAGTGGCCACTTTAATGAGAACTTTTAAACCTTCACTTGAGTCATATATCCCAGGCACTGATATCGTTCCTTCCTCTGCAATGCGGTGGACACAGCATCCACACAATAAATTCATGAAATGCTAAGAAATTTGTTTCTATGAATAGGCAGAGGAGGGAACATTAGCTGTTGATTGTTATTATCCACTAAAAATATCATTCTTAAACCTACACTTGTGTCACAAGTCACAGGCACTGCCACTGGTCCTTATTCTGCAATACAATGGACTCCTCACTGGCATTGTGAATTCATGAAATGCTAAGAAATTCGTCTCTCTGGCTAGGCAGAGGAGGGAACACTAGCATTAATAGTGGTAGCAACTAAACTACACTTAAACCTACACCTGTGTCACAAGTGCCAGACACTGCTACTAATTCCTTTCATTGCAACATGATGGACCTTGCACCTGCAAACTGAATCCATGGAATGCTAAGAAATTTGTCAACAGTTCCTTCAATATATTGTTTCGTTTAAGTATGATTGAAGATTTGACCAAAGGCCAAAGAGGAATGAATAATTGCAATAAATCTGTTTACATAATACTTAACCAGCCCCTTGTTACAGGTAATGTGAAATTAAATATTGTAAGTTGATCAGACGAAACCCTATCCACTCACTTTCTGGCCTGTTTGTCAGCTTCAATTTGTGCCCGGACTCGCTCGCGTGCTCTTTGATCTTCCAATTTCTCTTTGCGCCTCTGCTCCACCAACTTTTGCATTTCTTGCTCCTGCAACCGCAGCCGTGCTTCTTGCAGGTCTTTGCCAGACTTGATTCTAAGTCGCTCACGTTCTAGAGCTTCAGCCTTAAAAACAATAAAAATTAAAGGTATAAAGTTGTTACTATTCTAATCTTGTTTCTAAAACAGCCATTGAAAAAACATCTAGTAATAAAACATGTCTGAAAAAGTCTAAAGCACTCATAAGGCATTTCAATGCTTAAATCCATTATGAATAAAGAAAGAATTTATTGGTATTATAAATTATTATACTTGTAATAAATAAGATTTTTTAAGTTTAAATTTTAGAATTCAACTTTCTCTTCGTGTAGTGTCGGTCATATTTATATTTTATTTAATATATCATATTTCAAAACTTTATACTAGTTCTAAATTCAAAACCATATACATAGTAGTCGTCCTAATATGAGACAGAATGTAATGCAAACTATGTCAAATGTAGTGTCAGTCACATATAGAATTATCATACAATACCTTTTCTCTCTCTTCTCGTTCTTTCCGTTTTTGCTTCATCCTTTCTTCTAGCAATGCCATTTGTGCTTTTTTCTCCTCCTCTGTAAGCGGTTTTTTCTCTTCAGTCGATTCTGAAAAACTGCTATGGTTTGTTTTTGCTGCGTGAAATTCCATTTCGTCTTGATTTTTAAGCAGTTTTCCACATTCATCGCATTTAAATGATTTTGCCTCTTGTTCAGGTGTGGGTTCGGTGGATGGTACAGGATCAGCCGGTTTCGGATCGGTGCTGGCGCTTTCCGCGATTGTATACCCACTGCTTGGTTCTGGGTCGTCTGCATGAGCAAGAAGCCACTCCATAGCAGGCTCGACACCTTTATAATTAGTGATAGCCAGTGCTTTTTCACTAAAACCGAATGAACCACATAAACAACCTCTAGATAAATAAATTTTAAAGATAATGGTTTGTATGTTGTAAAAAAAACTTACGCTCGTTCCTTAGGAAAGCCCATTTCAATCAATGTCTGTATCTCTGCCATTTTTTAAGATTGAGTAATATTAGGCAAAATGTTTAAGTTTTTACTATATCAAATACTTTTCATCATTCATCGTCAGAGTTCAGACAGAAACAGATATTGTATTGAATATACTTTTTTAATCTATTATACGGCCACAAATACAAGTCTTTTTGGTCAATTTAAAATAAGATTATAGTAGTTTTATAAATAGAAGGCTGTATTATTTTTACACCTATTCCCTATATTTATATAACAAAAAATGCACTGTCTCTGTTATAATAAGCGCCATTTTTAAATATCTTGTACTGATCATTTTCTATCGACACATATATCCTTTGAAGTTGTTATTAAATAATATATTTTCGATCTAAAGAAGTTATACCAATAGTTTTCAATGTCTGCAACGAAAAAACATACAAAGCGCAAGAATTTTCAGCACAGTGATCCAGGCAAAATATTGGATTTAGTAATGAACTTAACCGACGAAAGTTGTGCTCAGCTACAAATAAAAATCAACGTTTATGTAAGATTATTACAATAATATATTATTGTGCTAATTTGTTATAGTTACCAAACAAATTTTATGAGTCTTTAACATTTTAAGTACATTTTTAAACGTCAAAAAATATCCTTTTCAAAAAAATATAAGTAAACAATAATTGTGGATTTTAAATATTAAAAATAAATAATTTTAATATTTATGCACTAAAATAATCACTGTTACTTCTTAATTGAATTTGAAACATCAAATGGTTAATTTCCATATGTGATAATAAATATTTAGTAATGTTTATATTGTATAAAGTTACGAGACGAATGTGAAGCAGAAACTGCGTTACTTATTGTGGTACACGGTGAGGAAGCATCCATAGAAGCGGTTGGTTTGACGTCTTTGCCTCGAAAACTTAAAATATGCGTAAGTATACTTTGTTACAAATGATTACTGGGTTAATGTATATGAAAATACATTTGGTCCGGAGTTTAAAATATTTATATCCAACTAGCTGATGACCGCGACTTTTACCGCATAAATTCAAAGATTTTGTTACATTTTGAGAGTTTTTATTTATTTTGTGGCACCCTAATTATATGCTAAAAATAAAGCAGCCTACGTTATTCCTTCTAAAAATGACCAGTAAAAATTCCGTCAAAATCGTTCGAGCCGTTTCGGAAATTACCCATAACAAACAGACTGACAGACAAACAGAAAACAACAAAAAAAAAACAATTATCCGGTTAGGTGCAGTCGGTCAAGAAGTTATGCCGACTTCATTTGCGTAAAATTAGGTGAAAACCTAGATTAAATTTTAGCGTGATGATATATGGCCTTCCTCGGTAAATGGGCTATCTAACTGTGAAAGAATTTTTCAAATCTGACCAGTAGTTTCAGAGATTAGCGCGTTCAGGCAAAAAAACTCTTCAGCTTTAGGTATATCTTAATAAAGTTTATATAAACAGATTACTGTTTTAAACAATGATCTCTTTTTGGTTGTAAGAATATGTATTTTCTAGATGACTTCAAAGCTACAAGATGTTCTCAGGTCAGGAATAGAACAGTCGGAGCTGCTAACAAATTTTGGACCAGATTTTCAGTCCATTGTATCTCCAGTAAGTATACTCTGATAAGTCAACATATGGCTAGAAGTTTGAAAAAAAAAATAGGACACTGCGAAGGCTTTTCTCTATGTTACAAGAGGCAAACGAGTAGACGGTAAGTGACTATAGATTTTCATGAACATCTGCACCACAGGAAAGTTCACAGATGCGTTGCAGGCCTTTAAATAGGGGTTAAGGTGCCCGGCAACTCTTACAAACCGAACGAAACGCGAAAATTATTACTATCATTTGACGTGACAGCATTGCCGCCACTACACGCCGATTTTATGTGAGAAAGAGATACTAGTACCCGGACGTGCTGGTACAAATTCGGCTGTAGAGCAATAAGGACTGCTAGGGTGACGTTATCTCTTAATAGATAAATAGATAGGATTAAAGGAACCCTCGAGTTAAAAAGTTTGAATTTAATGTGGTGGTTAAGTATCCTTAATTTGCGGAATTTTATTAAGTTTTTATTTCATAAGAACTAACGTATTTTACGATTTCTTAACTCCTCCCCCACCTTTGTCAGAGTTTGCCACATTTTCGAAACCTCCCACGTGTGGGCATCACGTATTCTTAAATTTTATTCATGTATTAAAAAAAGAAAAGAAAACAGCAGCTTAAATTTTTTTCTGAGTTCACATAAAGAACTGATGCCTGGAACACGTCACAAAGTTTTTGCCCTCCTCTCCTCTATCTAATGTCACAAAATGTCACATTTTTACCTTGTTCAATTTATCTGTGGAATCAATTACTAGATTCGGTATTTCCAAAGGGATACGATTTAGGTACCTAAAAGAAAAGAGCATACTCATTTCTGAAAGGCCGGCAACGCATCTGACAGAGAGCCCTATGGTGTTGCAGTTATCCATGGACGTTGGTTATCACTTAGGTGAACCGCAAACCCGTTTGCCTTTCGTTTTATAAAAAAAAATTGATAAGTCCAGGCCATAAACTTATAAAAGAAATAAAGATAGCTTTATATATTTCTCTAATAAAAAAAAAACAATAAAGTTTATCTTTAGTTAGAAACGAAAGATAAACTTTAGCCGAGCAAGAATTACATAATAAAAAAAATTACAAACACAAACATTTTTTACAAAGGTATTATTCGACCTATTTCAATTCACGAACTGTACGAGATTTACGGATCCAATATCTAGATTCGCCGCAGGGAAATCTAGAATAGTTTACAGTTAGCTTATGGCACCTGTGCCCAATGCTTTTGTAATTTCTAGTATCTATCAAACTTGTAAAATGTTGTTCAAGCTATATTTTTAGAACTTTAAACATAAGTAATGTTATAAATTGATTCTTGTTTCAACTTAAAGTTAACAATACTTTTTAATAACCTAAATCAGTTTATTGAATCTTCTTCTTCTTCTTCCTAGCGTTATCCTGATCTAGTAGTACCAGAGTTCGCTTAGATTGCAGAGGATTTGGCTGTGGGGCGAGTTAAGATGACCGATTGCCATCTGACGTCATCCTCGGAACTGGCTGATAACAATTTCTCTGTGGAATCAGTTGCCAGCTTCGGTATTTCCGAACGGATACAACTTAGGGACCTTCAAAAAAAGCGCATACTAATTTCCCTCTGATGTTGCAGTTGTCCATGGGCGTCGGTAGTCACTTAGGAATATATAATGCCGGCTGCTCGTTTTCCTCTTGTTATATTAAAAAAAAAAAATGGCGTCACCTAATCAGAACTCAGCTGTCATCCGTTATGTATATTAAAGTGTTTCCAACACATCTAGTTTTAGGTACCCCTACAAAACAAAAAGATACAAAGCTATTACAACCACATTTTGGGTCTTTGCCTGCTCTGTAGTACAATCAGTGTTTGGTTTAACAAATTTTAATTAGCTAACTTAAAAAGTGTGTGTCAAATTTTGTTAGTCGACCTTCGACGCAAATCACACTAACCAATGCGCAAAAAACGACCTCACCCTGGAAACCTCTAGAGAATTTTTCGACTGAGACCAAAGCTTTATCCGCAGACCGATGTACCTTGTTTTTGTACTTGTGAATGTAACACCGTAGAAAACTTCGCAATGCAAACCATTGTTTTTTTTTCTTATTCTACTTTTCTTTTTACTTGTACATTACCTCCGGCGATATTTTTTTTAAATATTTTATGTTGAATTCTAGAATTCTTTATAGTCATTAATAACGCTCCCGTCTAAATCGTAGCTAATTAATAAGTTGATACTCAATTGGTTTGGCTTTTTTTTTAACCGACTTCAAAAAAAGGAGGAGGTTATCAATTCAATGCCTTTTAACAAGTACCGAGCCAAATAGGTTCTCCGCCAAATTGATGCAGATGGCACCGACTTCATTACATCAGTAAGTGTCTACAAAATCGTATGAAAGTACTATTTATATTTTGCTTTTTAGTTCCTCGCCTTTCTGTATTTAAAGGCGGTTTTCTTTTTATTTAAAAATAATTTATTGTATATTAAATTCATTAGTTAGGAATTTAATATATGTTACACATTTATGTATTATTAGAGGTAGCGCCACGCTTGTAGCCGAATTGGGCCGGCGCGTCCGGGTACCAGTACCTATTTCTCACATGAGATCTGCAGCGGCCGGCAAGAGAGGCATTGATGGACGAACGTGTGAATGTGGGCCGAGACGAAGCCGAGGCACACATACGTGAGTCCATTAATGCTGAGTTGCGATATTGACGAATAACTAATAAGAATAGTTTTTTTACGCGCCAAAGTATTTTTTTTACTAAACAGCTTTCTATGTGCAAGCCAGTTCGAAATTAAAATTAAACCTTTGATAAGTTACCTCTTTGGTCGCCATGTTGAGGAGTAGAAGATTCCATTTTTAAATAGCACGACAAATATGATTTTACATAGTAATTTATTTGACCGCTGAACACGACACATATGGTTTTTCATACAACTATTACCGGCCGCTGCTCGACCAGTACAGCAAGTTTCGATTTATCTCGAAGAAGGTTGTCAAAATAATGCTCAAATTTCCAAGCATATTTAAGGAAATTAAATATAAAAATAAAGCAGCTGTGAGCGAAAAGGCCAAACACCAATAATATTATTTATTGATATTTGTAGATTTTATTTACAGAGTTCGTCATTAGGTACGTTTATATATTTATTAAAATTATATCACGCGTTCAATAAACTTCTCCAACCAACAGTCGTACATATTTTTACTTGATTCTGATTTGGGTAAACAGCCCTGATTTTTTGGCTCAAAACGGAGACAAATTATATGGAAACGTTCACTACAATGTTTATTTTTTCCTTCAGTATAATTCAATCTTCCTTTCCTCCATCTACTTCAGGTCTCAGGTAGCAAAAGGCTGGAATCAATCGGCACATAGTCGGCAATTACGTTCATAATTACATTGAAGTGTTACCAACATAGGTTGCAGAGGAATTTCGCTATTGTATCGCACGCTCCCATTTCTACTGCATATAAACAGGTTGTGTAAACCTAAAAACTCAATGTAGACCCTATGTAATATGTAATGAGAGCTGTTTTATTTAGTCATCGCTTCAGTGAAGACGAACAAAATGGTGCAGCAAATTAGATCAGTCGCGCGTCTCTTCTCGCCTGTTGTCGTACGCTCCCGTGAATACAGGACGAAGTATGCAGCCTTCAGATACTTATTACTTAGTATATAAAGCTCAACCTCCGTTATTTTCGGCACATTCATCCACATCTGTAGAACATACACCATTATATTTTATTATATTTCTTTTAATACACCACTGTCTGTTTTAATGGTTGCCGGAAGAAATCGCTGCCATAGCGATAAGGCTGCCCATTGTAGCGTAGCTTGTTTGTGTACAATAAAGAATATACAAAACAATACTATTATTATAAAGAAGATAAAATTATAACAAAATATCGCGAACAGTGAGTGACATCGACACCTGTTTGGGGTAACTACTATTAAAATTAACTAAGGAGTAAAGACTTGATCTACCAAAAAGAATATATTTTACATACAGGACGGTAAAAAGGTTGTCTGCAAAAAACTTGACGAGAAAGATTGAAATAAAACGAAATAAAGAAATTAATTATTAAATTTCAATTTTTATATAATAATTTACTTGGAAACTCGGTTTTTATTAGGGTTCCGTACTCCTTCAAGAAAGTCTTATAATTTCACTCTGTCCGTCCGTTCGATAGTCCGCCCGCAAGGTGGTCCCCATCTCATGATATCCAAAGGTAGAGGCTTGAAATTTTCCATGTTGATAGAACATACAAAAAACTCAGTACGAAAATTATTTTGAACGAAATCGGACAACAACTTTTGAAGTTATTTAGCTAATACCTTTATCGCGTATCAGATACGGAAACCTTCTACATAAGCGTGTCTTGACAAGCTCTTGGCCACTTTTTATTTGCAAATAATTTCCAATAAAACTTTTTAATTGCCATATTAAAACTAATAAGACCGGTTGCGATTAAATCTTCGTAATGGTACAAATTTTTAATTGAATAATGATCTTAATTAACGTCGCTTACCTTCAGAACAGGTAGGTCCTGTCCATCCGGCGGTGCACTCGCAGAGGAATGCGTCAAGTCGGTCGCGGCACGTCGCTCCGTTGCGGCACGGCGCGCTCGCGCAGTCGTCGACATCCGCGTCGCAACGCGCACCAGTCCATCCGCGCTCGCACGTGCACAAAAATCCAGCGGCATATATAAAAACTATATGTATGTATGTATGTATGTATGTACGTATATTATACAGATAATACAATAAAAGTAGCTTCGAGAAGTTTTAAATTTATCTACGATTTAATAATTTCAACAAAATGAGAATATTTCAATATCCCTTCATTTCATTGAGTGAGCAGTTTAAATTAATGGGGCCGTTTTCAAATTTACTACGAACATGCGAAAATGGTATCAATAACTATGTAGAATAAGGTTTAATTTTATTCAATTTGCTATGACCTACGACTGTTTGTTAACTACACTGTACGAAATATATAAATCATTGTTCTTCAAGCCGTGGTCCGGACGCGATTGTTATAGAAATGGACTATTTTTAATGAATTTATTTTAAAAGTTTCAATATATATTGTTTGTGAGAAGGTCGCAGCTTAATCATCTCATCGATAGATCGCTAGGTAAGGCAGTCCTTGCCGCGGCCGGGTAATAGATGGGTGACCCATTCTAACAGAGGTTTTCCAAATTTCCGACGTCCTCCGTGTTTCGCAAGGAACGTAAAACAGTGTGTCCCGATTAATATCACTGAATGATATTATTCGTGAGATGACGATAGAGGGCAATCGGTCATCTTAACTCGCCTCACAGCCACATCCTCTGCAATCTAAGCGGACCCTGGTACTAGACCGGGATAATGCTACGTGGGAGAACATTTATCTTCCTTGTTGTAAAAAGCTTTAACCAACTTTAAAAATACTAAATACATCTGATGTTAACAAAGAACATGTTGTAGTGTATACATAAATGAGGGTAGTTGTGTATACATAAATACAGAGACACGCAGGTAAACAGGTCAGTTGTGTTACGACAGTTGACTTGATAACAACTAAGTAGATTGTGATCAGTGTTAGTACGACGCATGCATAGACTAATTTGTTGAATTATGATAAATTGACTGAATTATAATATTTTTATTTATTTATTATTATTATTTTTTGTGTGTCTTGCAGCGGTTCCTTACGGTCATTATAGATATTAGGATATGATAGACTGATCGATTACTTGCAGCGTTCAGGTGATATTCAGATAGATTGCGTTATTTTATGTTTTTGTTGTTTTGATACAAGTCTTTGTTTTCCTGTGCCGTTAATTTGAATATCAGTCAGTGACTATCTTTTTAGTTAAACCAGTGCTAGAATGGATCACCCATCTATCACCCGATCGCAGCCAGAGCAACTTAACTTAGCGATCGACTCAAAGGCCGACCACTGATTAGGCCACGACCTACCTTTCCCTTAATTATATATAATTTTTTTAATCTAGATTTTTCTATTAGTTGAATTCTTCGAAAGGACTTTACCGAGTTTTGCGAATTGTATTGAACAACAATTTAATTTTTATATTCGGTTTTACAATGTTATTCGTTTATTAATCGATTACAAGGCCAATAAAATATGGTCATGTAATTTTGATAATCACCTCTTAATTACTTGACCAATATTTAAACCGTGAATATGTACCTGAATGCTAAAATTATGGTTTTTTTTACAATGTTTGTCTAAATACAATTCCTGGTATATTATACTAAAAATAGACGTCTTCTTTAGTCTGCAAATAAATAAAATTGAAGTGTATGTACAGACATTCACTTAAATTTTAGGGTTACAGGGGTTAGGTTTCAAGGTTCCCAACTTTGAAACCTTGGTGTAAGTTTCCTTAGCTAAACAAATGTCAAAAAAAGGAATATAATAGAGGGAATACTTTATTGCCCAATTTTTTTCATCATCGGTCCTATTAAGCTGTTTATTAAAGCTTCTGTTAGAAGTGGTCACAACGAATAGCTTTATAGTCCAATTGGAGCTTAAATCAAGCATTTCAGTCCGTCTCTCTACCGTTGAAATATCGAAGCTTCCAAAGTTACGTTACCGTATATACGATATTTAAAAAATATTCATCATTTTGGCTATTTTTGTGGGTCTGTTTGTTACGGCTATTCACTGAAACTAGTGGACTTTCCTTAGCATATGTTATAAGGAATAACATAGGCTTATTTAATTTCATTAACAATTTTGAATAAATTGAAGAATAACATTGAATTCAATGCGAGCAAAGTCGCGATTCGTAATCAGTCTATGTGTTCCCATAGTTCTCTTGATATTAAATAGAGGCATTTGCTATTCTGTGAAAATCTACAACAAGCAGGAAAAGATTAGATCATCTTGTATAAATCAATATTCAATGATCATATAAATGGTTTCATATGACGTACAATACTAATATTGCTAACAATAGTATGAATATTATTTTTAACCCATCCAAAGTTTTTGGTCGATTAGAAATCCAACACAGATTGATTGTGAGTAAGTGGATTAAAATCTAAACGAAGCCTTTTTTAAAATTAGTAAAAAATAGCTAATATGTACATAAACCTATTTTTTTGGTGTAATACAGTGAAACATATATAACGAAACTCAAGGGACTTAGAAAATATTCGTTATACCGCGTAATTTAAACTATAAATTTGAACTTCAATTCGTTTTAATAAGGTAAGCATGTCTAAACTTGACGAAACATGAATTCTTAAATAATGTACGATTAAGTGAGAATTGTTGACAGGATAAGTTGAAAAAATTGTAAAAAAAGGTAGGTTAATACTTTGTATCCATATTTTGCATTCATTATAACCAGGATTTGATAAATATATTCTAAATTTAAAGGAATATATTGTATTAGCTCTTAAGAACAGTTCTCGCTGATTAAAAAAAAAAAACGTTAAATCGAGAAATTCGTTGTAGGCGCTACTGTATACCTAATTTATCTCGGCCGTGGTGGAAACGGTCCAGTTAGGAACTCTATAAAAAGTTGCTTAGAATTTTTCGATGTATTGTAGCAATCATGTAAAAACCGTTTACTATATATGGAGTACTCAATATTACAAAAGAGTATGCGTTACGCAAAGAGCCACTGACCCGCAGCGGCTGAACGGACGTACCTTTACAAAGTGAAACGGTTTGAATTTTTGTATATGTTGATGATTAAAAAAAAGGAAATACTTTACTTGACTCCTTAGAAAGTGAAATGTAGATTAGGCGTAGTGAGGATAGCATATTAACAAAACGTGCTTGAAGCACTACGCCAGCGGTGCTGCGGAAAGAAGTTTAAATATCGATTTTAATTCCTTTTTGCATTTCCCTTAAATTCAAAATGGCAATAAACGCACCGTCGGAATTTGGTCGAGATCTTGAATTTAGACTATTAATGACCCCTCCCTAAACATTGCAGCAATAAAATTTCTGCCGTTAATTTTCCCTTTTTGAGCCAACCCGACTGTGCTACTACAGTACCTAGGTATTTATAATTTAATATCAATGACTGTGTACTGTTTGTTTGCGTCTCTTATATGATTATTTCTCAAAAATCAGAAGATATTCCATAATTTCTTTAAAACATAATTACTATAATATATAAATATACCTTTCTAACCTATAATTTCATTAGTAATTACAAAACTTAGAAACTAATATTATATAAGCATATGCCTATACCAGTAAAGTTTCTACTTATAATAACTTATAGGTGCACATACAGGACCAGTATGGAGAGAAAAAAGGAAAATTATGATTTGAGTAAAATCACTACGTGCTATGTGCCTACGAATACAATTAAAAAGTAAAGTAATCGCTACTATTTGTTAATATCTTTGATAATATATAATATCTCAGAGCTACGAACTTTAGAACCCCTTTGAATTTCTACTGAATCTAGTCTAGTCACGTATGTAATAAAATTGCCGCTGTGTACCTTTTACCCGATTGAAGTTTCAAATGTAATAATGGAAAATTGAAAGATTATGACTATTTGACTGGTCTATGGATATTATCAAATTTATAAATTAATGGCTTTTTAGAAATAAGTATCATAGACATTTTAAAGTTGATGAATTAATTATTAAGAATGTTTTTAAGACATCTCATTGATGGGACTTAAGGGCGCGAAAAATCTATTTGCCTTTATTACGAAATGAATAAAACTTATTTATTTAACGTTTTTCAAAAGTCAAGGCGTTTGTCGCGACTTATTATTAGTGTAGTCCAGGACCGGAAATTCAAAATTGTTCTCAATCAATAAAAGTATATTTATTTCCTGACTTAATAAAAATTACATTATAGAAAATAAGCTAAGTTGAAATTGTATTACCTGATATATTCTCGCAGTTGTTTCTGGACTGCTCTTAGCTTGCCAAGTAAAGTAGCTGTTTGATCGAAATATTCTATAGCTTGGCTAACGCTACCTGCCTGTGGCTTATTGTCAACTATCTGTTGATTTCTGAAAGTATGCATGTTTATGTATATTAGATATATACGGAGGTGGCATAAGTCCTCCTTAAAAGCCGGCTACGTATCTCCGAGGCCCTTTTATTCCTTTCTTCACTGATATATTTTGCAGACCGCACTACACTAAATTTTATCCACTATTTGTTCACGTCCACTGCCTCGGCTACTTCTCTCTACAAAATATACATGAGATTTACGTAAATAATCATAGAGACTGTGTAAAAACTGAGTTGCTCTCTGAATGTATGTAATATAATTAATAAATAGAATAATAAAATATATAATAAAATGTAATACACAATATAGAATAAGGTGTAAATTTACGGAAGATATGGGTGTTTCTTATAATCTGTGTAAATATTATACTCTATTCCGAATTTACACGACTTCTATCTATGATATATTCTTGTTCATCTTTAGCGCCATCTGTAACACAGTTCTTTTGCATGTAGGTGTGCAATTATTGTTTATTGTAAATAATTAATAAACCAAGCGCCTATACTGATAATCTTCTCGTTTAAAAACTCCCTGGTAGGATTTTTTTATGGAGTATAACAGTGTTAATTGGTTTTAGACCAACTACCATTCATACGCAAGAGTGTGTAAGTATATAAAAACTCGTCCTATAAAATGTATAAAACTATTAATTTGTCATTTTTCATTATATAATAAACACGAATTAAAACTAATATTATTTGGTAAGACAAAAAAATAAAAATAATTTCGAAAAACATATATACAAATGCCTTATCTGGGTTACATGTGAAATTAAATTAATAAAAAAAAAACTCATAAGTAAGTTACAGTATACTGAAAATAGCACGTACTTTACGTAGTATTATGAGCTAACGAAAATGTTTGTTGGCTATGCAGGGGGTATATATAAATCATTCTGATGAGCCATTTAAAAGATAAGATAACAAGTAAAAATATTAAAAGTATGTTAAAAACATATCTTATATCTAAATGAAATTAAATCATGCTTGCGAAATTCCTTTAAGTTAGAATTCTGTACATTAAGTAAATTTTTACATTTTTATACATTGCGGCCCTCAAGATACAGGGAATCCTAGTTTGGGGGCCAATACTGCTTTGATTAAGTGAAATGTATATTTTGACCAAATAAACGTTATTTATTATTATTATTAGGTTATAGCGAGAAACATACCTAATTTAGGTTACCTATGTATATTAATTAAGTTATATTTTTGTAATAGTTTAGTTTGTGTATTTTACATGTTTTATGTGTACAATAAAGAAATCAATCAAGATTTAGAAAACTTTATTTATAATTTTAAATTCTGTTATAAAAGTTTTATTTTTATTTATGGAAGTATTCCTTATTTGGAAGTATTTTTACTCGTATAAATTGAAAATAAATCTACCGTGGAATCAGAATATTTATGCTACCTAGAAGAACCGGCAAGAATTCTTTTGAGTTCCTTTGTGAATATAATTAGATTGGTCCGCAACTTAATTCTTGATGTCAGTTGCCTTAGCTGGAAGAAATGTGCTTTGTTAATGTACAAAATAATTAAATAATTTTACATAAGTACATTTATTTAGGGATTCTTAGAAGAAACGCGATGAGAATCTATTTTTGGAGATGTTATTATTTTAGTAGATACTAATTAACCTCACAAACATCAACAGAAAGAAGATAAAATTTTCGTGTTTAATAACTATTTTTATACATAACTATACACAGTGAAAGCGCTTACGTAAACTTCGTCAAAGTCGTAGCCAAGCGCCGCAAACTTTTTCACTTACGTGTACAATCCGCTCAGCGATGAAATCGCTTTTTGGTACACTCTGCACGCACTCAAATAACATCAGAGTTCCGATAAATTGGTTTACGTACTAATGGGTATCGTTTTTTTAAGTAGTTAGAGTTATTTTTCCTTGGTTTATAACGGCCTAACCGTTATATTGAGTGCTTTTAAAAAATATATAAACTAACTTTTGCCCAGAAATTATATGAGAAATAAAGAAATAATATCTCGTCATATTATCTTCTTATTATTCCTAGCGTTATCCTGGTCTAGTACCAGGGTCCACTTGGATTGCAGAAGATGTTGCTGTAGAGCGAGTTAAGAGGACCGATTGCCGTCTGACGTCTTACTCATAGAACCCACGATCTCTACAACCTTACGACTAATATCAACCAGTGGCATTAATCGGGTCCCACTGTTTTACGTGCCTTCCGAAGACGGAGGAGGTCGGATATCAAATATTATCCCATCTATCACCCAGTTGCAGCAAGAGCTACTTAACCTAGGGCTTTTTCTTGAAATGTACAATTTTTTTCACCATTTTTTTATCTGAATACTGTATAATATCATTATTACTATCTGTCCCAATTGGATTTTAAATCAGAAACAAATTTCTTTAATGTTTTTACATCAAACCGCAATGTAAATAAAACTTAAAAGTACGTAACTCTGTTAGCGCGGCGCGGGTCGTTGACATGTTTTGCGCGTCAACATTTTGTTGACGATTGCTTCCCAATGTTCACGATACATTGCGCGCTCGAGAACGGGATGAGGATGGCAATATCTGTAACCTCTCATTTCCGAGATGAATGGTTTTTGTGATTTTACTTAGGACATTAAATGTAGCCTTATCACAAAGTTTGCGGTACGATGTGTTTTACACCTGCATCTTTCTGTTCTGTTTTTCACATCTATAAAATAAGGTAATGTAAGGACACTTACGTTTTTGATGTCGATACATCTGTATTAAAGCAATTTGTAAAAATAGGACAAATATTCTTGCGGACATTTTGAATTTTATCTGTGCAAGGTCATGATTTAAAAAATAATAGTTATTTTCTAAATAAATTTCACGTCAATTGCTATTATGAACGTTTCGAGTTCATGACGTTGTATTTAATAGTGAAGAATTAAAAAAGCGATAAAAGTTAAAACAATTATGTCAGACGTTATTGAAAAGTAATAAAATTTTTATCGAACATTGGAGATTTATATATACTGGAAATCGCCGGCTGGTCGAAAATCGCCCACAATACTGCCGCAGTACCATATGGAAATATATGAAACGTCATAAATAGTCACCATTTTTGTACTGTAAGCACTGGCTTTTTCGGGCTATAGTGCTCTTCAGTACTTTGATTACGTGATCAATCAAAAACAGAGCGGTTTTTGTTAAAAAAATATCAATTTAACAGTATTTATTATGTTATTAAGAAATCGTGGGTCAAAGCAAATCTTGGCTTTGTAAAATTGAAAAAGTGAAAATGAAAAAATTGAATGGAGATATCAGTGTACTGGACCGCGTTCCGTTTTAAACTCTAATCTACTGATTAGTTTAAAACGGAAAAATGGAACGTAGCTAACGAAAAAGGAACACCTTAACAGTAATCAAAATTGACGCCTCAGCTTGCAGTGCTCGCCGGCATAAAGACAACATGCCACTATAGTTTCACTTACTTGGACACTTGTTTGATCACAAGTGTAGCCGGTAATTTTTAGTATGTGCTCAAAGATTATATAAACATTTGCACTTTTCAATGCGGTGTCGATTTTTTGGGTTAGGATAAAATCAGGTGACTGCTTTTGACGGGAAATTTCTTTAAAAAGTTATTCACGTTCCAACCTCCAGTGTTCACACGGCATACGCACGAATGAAATGATGTTTTATTCATGTAGACTTATATCAGCTCTTTTAAAACGTCAAAAATTTGAAAAGTTTTAAAAGCTACTACTAATTCGGAAAAGTTGGGCTACAAGAAGAAGCTCGTTAGCCACTCTCCATTTAGCTGCGCCCGCGACTGCGTCCCCGTAAAATTAGACGACAAAAAAATAGATTCAATTTTAGCGTGATGATACATAACCTTCCTTAATAAATGGGCTATCTAACACTGATATAATTTTTCAAATTGGACCAGTAGTTCCTGAGATTAGCCCGTTTAAGCAAACAAACAAAATCCTTAGCTTTATATACCCTGTTACTATACATATAGTCTTAGACTGTATAACGCGCTTTCCGAATAGGGGTTTTTTTAACGCCGTTTCAACTCAACAAGCAAGATTTCACACTCACAAACAATTTTTGCATCCTATTCAGATCCAGGAACGGAGTCACAAGTTTATTCCTGCTTCTAGTTAGCCTATCGTGCACATCGCAGTTTTTTACACATTATAATAGACTGTTAAATTAATTTATATCATTTTATTTACAATCCTTTTTTGTACATAACAACTTTCCGTTTGTTAAACAATAGCATGTGTTACAATTATCAATTTTCATCGTATTTCCGGGCTTACAATTGTTACCGGTGTTTATCGAAACGAAAGATTTCCTAATAACTAGGTTCATCAGTTTATTCAAAACGTAAGGCAAATCTATTTTCAACGCTGCGCTAACGCCATTTTTCTCAGTATCGCCTACCTTGAAAACTATTTTGGAATTTGAATCTGGAATTTCTTCAGACGTTGAATTATCATTGTATCTAAATTCATAATTAACAAAATTAGAAGTTGTTTTGGAATCAAGACTTTCTGATGTATTCTGTTCACTTTCAAACGTTTTCTCGCCTTCGTTACTTATGTCTTCCGCTGTCACTTCTGCAAATGTATTTTTTTCAACACTGCTATCTAATTTAACTTTTTTGGTTAAATGTAGTTTTGGAATCTTACGTTTCGACTTTTTCTTTAATTTTATTTTGGAAACCTTTACTTCTGTACCCTCTAGATCGTTTTCTTTACCACGACCTTTCTTACGTTCGATTCGACCCGATCTTAATACCTGTTTATCTGGAGGAACTAATTCTAATAGATTATTTAATACGCTTTCGCCGCAATCATTCATGCTGTATTTTCCTATTTGGGCTTTACGTCCATGTTTGTTGTTGTTGCAAACTAACTTATATTTGTCTACACAAAAGCACATTTGGCACGGAGATAAATAGTACCAGTGCCTATATTCACAAGTGTCAGGATTTGATCTACGTGTTTTTGTAACATTGTCGCTACAGTTATGCTTTGTGCATTGAGTTTCATCTATCCTTCCGTCGAATCCACAACGGCAGACATTACAGCCAGTAATTATAAGTTTGTTGGGATCACATTTCTGCTCCTTTTCTTTAACTGATTGAAAATGTTGATAGCATTCCTCGTGCGGCCATTCGCCATCTTTTGTACAAACGCATGTTGCGAATTGATTTTTGTAGATCTCGTTCGGTTGGCATTGTGTCAGATTAAGTTGCGCCACTTCTGTAACATTTTGAAATATTAGAACGTTCTCCACGTATATATATGATAATCAATGTTTCACTGAACTTATTAATTAAAGGTAGAGGTAGCGCAAGCTTTTGGACTGCAGTCGTTTTTTTGCAAATGGTAAACCCATCAATTATTCATTGTTTTATATTACAAGGGGCAAAGGAGCCGGCGGTTAACCTAAGTAATCACTTAGGTGAAGCACCGACCATGGACATCTGGATAGCCAGAAGGTTTCCAAATGCGTTGCCGGACTTTAATGACGAGTTTAGGCTACCGGGAAATGTCACAAACCAAACGCGACAACAATACCATCACTTGACGTGACACATTGCCGCCACTTCATGCCGATCTTATGTGAGAAAAAGGTACTGGTACCCGGATTCTTCGGAAAAATTCAGCTGCAGAGCAAAATTCCTGCAAGAGTGACGTTACCTCTATCTTTAACTTAAAAAAAGGCAAAATACCCACAACTTTAAATTTATGAATGCAAACGTTTTAAGAATATCTAAATACAAAAGTCCTTATAATAAATCAGGAACTTAAGTTCCTATGTATTATTGACACTATATTGTGCGAATTACTCATACCAATATGGAATACAATAACGAGATTATTTGAAGTATTCAACGACATTCAATTCAAGGGAAATGCTCAGCGTAAAGAGAAAATTATTCAAAATATATGTATTCTATTAAAAATTCAAAACCTTATTAATATTAAATATTATCAAAAACATTATCGTCTATCGTTTTTTGTATAGTTTGAAAAATTTTATCTTGGCACTATAAAGAAAAGTAAATAAAAAGAAAGACAAAAAAGTTAGCTCTATATTGACTTGGTTGAATATGCTACGCATAAAACCTGCTTACCAGTTTTAAAGGCATCAAAATTACTCAACAAATAAAATACGGTAAAAAATCTATAGACGAACGACATGCTTTCTGGAAAATGTTTACGTACTTTGGCGACTACGTATGTTATGTAATATTTAATTAATTAGATGGAACGCGAGCAGTTTTATCAAGCGTATATTATAGCCATTTTCATTACGGGAGAGAAATAAATTAAACGCATTATATAGCTGTAAGAAGCTATGATATAACAAATTTATTAAAACAAGTATTATTCTATTTAAAGCTTTTCTATACATTGATTATTATCATTACGACTCATCTATCGGAGTAACTAGCACAGATATTGGCAACACCGATAATGGAGACGTATTGGCATAAACTGTCAAAAGTCTTGCTAGTACAGACCTTTATTTTATTGACTTTTTACAGAAAAGAATAAGAAATAAGGTTTCTTATCGTTCTGTAACTAAGACACCTTAATGCCGGAGCCAGGCATAGCTAAAAGTGTTTGTACATTTTTGTCCTTGAAGACTTCAAAGTTCTACAAAACTTTGTGCAGCTACACAAAGTCCCCGGCCACATTGCATGATCATTGAAATGATCATTCAAATGAAGCTATGTCTGGCTCCAGCATAAGGTTATAAATGTGTTCAAACTCAGGTCAGTTGTCTATTTTCATTCAACTTCAGTACTAATTGATATGCATTATAGTTTATGGTAGAAATACTTAAATACATATTATTTAATAATGAAAGAAAGGTGGGAACGTTACATGGTACAAAATAAAAGAAAACATTTATGATTTACAGTCATTTTATTACATATATGAAATTGAATTTGTAATATTGAAAACATTAGCGAATATCGCGCTGAATCTGTCATTTGATAAGCTTTGCGTCATAATCTGTGATATACATAGCGTTGTAACTCAGATTATGTACCTACAATCTGAGCTCTATAATAATCATTCAACTTTCTGTTATGCCGGAGCTACACATAGCTTCATTTGAATGATCATTTCAATGACCATATAGTGTGGTCGGGGACTTTGTGTAACTGTACAAAGTTTTGTAGCACTTTATGGCCTTCAGGGACAAAAATGTACAAACACTTTGAGCTACATATCTACTGCCGGGTTTCTTTCAGATAGTCCTGGTAGTACGTATGCTCGGTTTTAACCATGACATTAGGCATAATATCAATGCAGTCCTATTTAAAAACAAAAAAGAATGTAGAACTAATTTAGATTAATTATTGCAATTAATATTTAGGATTCCGTGACGAATTAACAAGCTACTTCTATTTTAGCCATTGCATATTTATTTCTGTTATGGACTTGGTCTGAAATTCCTTTTTAGGGTTCCGTAGTACTACATTACTATATAATTGCGCTCTGTCCGTCCGTCCTTCTGTCTGTCTGCTCGTAAGGTGCGCCCCTAGCATTTCCAAACTATTAGAAGTTGAGACCTGAAATTTTCCATGTTGATAGAACATGCTAACAACTCATTAGAAAAATTATTGTGAACAAAATCGGACAACAAGTTTTGAATTTATTTAACAAATACGTTTATAGCGTAACAGATACGGAACTATTCTATATAAGCGTGTCTTGACACGCTTTTGGCCATTTTTTTTGGTGTTATCTCGCACTTAGTATGGTTATTATCAAAACGTTTTATCTGTTTACTAACAATGCTTTTGCTTTTCAAAAAAGGTTATTACAAAGTGATAATAGAAACTTGATAACTGTATTGATAAAAAATATTTGAATCTTTAAAGAGTGGAAATATACTTCTCATCAGAAAAATCGAAACACTTCCGGGTTTTTTTTTGACATATATTCCTAAATATACATATTTTTCTGATAACCCTTATGAAATATTATCTTGCTACTTCGATTTGTCTGATGAGAAGTGTATAATCTACATATATAGTATATTTATCAATTATCGAAGGGAAACGTGAATAGCAAGTTATTTTACAGCAGCCATCTTTCATTTTAAATTCCAGTTAACTGTCGTGAACATCTGCTTTTTCTTTAATATAAATATGTTGTAAGGTTGCTTATCTATGCGCGAACGTGGTGCCGTACATTCCTTATCTTAAATTATTGGCTTGTATGCTTAAGCGAAAACCAGTTTCGGTGTATAACGAATTCTTAAGCCAACCTATTTTAGTCGTATAACATTGCTACACCCAATCCCTGGCGGATTATAATAACTTCAGTATACCCTTAAGATATGCCTAGTATTCGCTTTTCTAGACACTTTTTGCCTCGCACAATTTCTCTGTGGAATCAGTTGCCAGCTTCGGTATTTCCGAACGGATAAAATTTTATTCGTTTCATGTAGATATAGTGGATAAATATTATGTAAAGCCATTTTGGACACTAGCAACACAACATTATATGGCACAGAAAAGTCCGGGAAGACGTAAATAGCTACACCTTTACCTAGTAGTAGTAGTACTTTTGAATGGGTATAATTGAAATTTCAAGCAGCCACTTGGAAAGGCTTTAATCTTAAGAATTTCAGTAAAAGGCACTGGTCGGTCAAGTCAAAAGTTAGCAAGTATTGCTGGAGTTTTAAGGGCGTTTCAATTTTGCTATTCATCTTTTGAGAAATTTAGCGTGAATTACGTTCACTACAGAATTTAATGTATGTAAGGTGAAATTATATTCAAGCGAATGTCGAAAAGGAGACCGTCTGGTCTCTTAAGAGCTGGCGGTCTGAAATTGGAGTCGAATCTACACAGATTATAATGTCTTTATACTGTCTTTAAGGAGCTTGTCTGAGAGCTATAATTAAGCATTTACTTTCGAAATAAAACTTTGTTTACGCAAAAAATCTCAAACATAGATAAAATGAATTTTCTTTTACTAATTGTAAAATATTACAATTAGTAAATTGTAAAATCTAGTAAAGACTAAATTTCTGAATTCTGTCGTCCCAAGAATTTAGCAAGTATTGAAAGTACAAAAAATTTTATGTACTTTTTTATATAAGGTTTATTTCTGTAATTAAAACGAGACCGATAAATCTCTTTTCTCAGAAATATTATTTTCCAGACGGTTCTTATGTCTGCCGACATCCATGAACATCCAGAAGGCTCGCAGATGCGTTGTCGGCCTTTAAAGAGGGGTTTGGGTCACCGGGAACTCTCACTAACTGAACGAATCGCAACAACAATACCATCACTTGACGTGACAGTATTGCCGCCACTTCACGCCGATCTTGTGCGTTAAAAAATATAATATATGATTTTTGCTGTCCAAATATATACCATACAGGTTTATAATAATAAAATTAGTTTACTTTTTATATGAGAGTCAAATTTACTTTTGTTTAATTCTGTGGTAATAGTTCAGTATTTCTCTGTGAGGTGAAGTGTATGCGAATGTCATTTGCGGACAGCGTCATCCACGCAACCCCCACAGTCTCATGAATCTGAGTGGCCCATTGGCGCAGAGGGCAGTGACCCTGCCTTCCGCTTCGGGAGTAGTGGGTTCGATTCCCGCCTCAAGTCTGGGTGTATTATCTATATGTATGTAGTTGTATATTTATAAAAATTGTGTATAACAGGCGTTTGTTATCGATAACACAGACATTACCTTACGAAAAAACGTCCGTGTGTCATATAGTAGAAATAAAAACTTTGAAATTAATGATATGAAGTCTAATCAAAAGTTCATTATATGAATTCAAAAGTGCTTGGTTTTGTCATCAAATTACTGTGAATGAATTAGAAATTCGTAACGCCTCGTCTCATTTTAAGGCACCTTTAAAATAAATTGAATTTGAAGCTTCCTGCGAAATATTGAAATCCTTAAGGACCTTTGAAATGACAGTACCATTATTCCTTCTGTGATGAGACAATAGGACAAACATTTTAATATTTATTCTGTATTAGTTTTCACCCGTGACTCCGCTCGCGTTTAGAAGGACGCGTGCAACCTTTACTACTATCCTGTTCGTTTTCTATTGCAGTTGTTTTGTTCCTAGTAATCAACTAAAAACAGAAAAACCCAGACGGGAATTTGACATGTTAAAGCAAACTATTTAAGGTGAGATTTCAGAGTAACATTATCGCCGAAATTGAATATTTTACAGCAATTTTATATGTTACAATTTTACTATCTAATTTAGTCATCAAGAAATATATACAACTTAACTAAGTTAAATAAAACTAAAATAAAAATAAAACAAAAAGAGCAAAATCAATAAAAATAGTTGAGATTTAAACTTAATAGCTAACTAAAGACCCAATTCCCAGTCTAATTGTAGACCTAAACCATCAAGGGAAGCAATTAAAAAGATAAAAAAAAATCCAGAATAAGTAAATACTCTTGTGTTTTTATCCGTGAAGTCTAGTTTGTCTATCTATTTTAACTTCCAGATGTATTTAGCAAGGCAGGAGAAAAATTCCAAACTCACGCTTGAGTTTCTTTAAAACTTCCATAGAACACTGTCCCGTTCAATATTTTAATTATAGCTTAACATATAAGATACGACCTTCTCACACTCCACCTAAGCTTGGTATTAGATCTAGAAAAGAAAAGGCCCTAAGAAAAGTCTTTCATATCATAACAAGGTCTATAAAGGCTAAGGACGAATGGAAGTTAATATAAAAATGTCCACCTAGAATGTAAGTTCCAGAATACAAGCTTAAATTTAATTACATTTTATCTAAACTCTCTTCAATATTTTTCTCCGTTCCCAGTTTATCTATATCGATGCAATTATCGAAGGCTTGCGGACGAAGTTCAATATCAAATGAAAATCAAAGTTATACATCTAGCTACCTATGAGCTGTATATAAGAAAAGCACCTATGAAAAGGCGTCAATATTGAAGTATCTCGTTGGTTATAAGTTCTAGAATTCAAGTTTAAATTCAATTACATGTTATCTAAACTCTCTTCAATATTTTTCTCCGTTTCCCAGATTATCTATATCGTTACAATTATCGATGGCTTGCGGACGGAAGATTGCAATCGCCGTTGGGTTAGTTTAATCCACAGATTTATGGCTCCGGCCACCGACCACACTTTAATCCGTTCTTTAGAAAAACTAAATTACTTCTCTGAACTTTTGTAAGAAGATATTGGAATAATTTTGCGGTGAAGACCTTCGTAGATTTGGGTTAAAGGACGTTTTACGAATCATAAAAGCCAAGCCAATTTTTTTGATATTAGTAGAATGTAATACCTTAGCAGTTTAGGACTTTGTAATTAAAAATACGTTATGAGTGGGTGGTTCTCATGAGTGACTACCGATGCCCATGGACAACAACAATACCGGGGGCTCACAGATGCGTTGCTGACCTTTGAGGATGCTCTTTCCTTGAGGGCCTCTAAGTTGTATCGGTTCAGAAATACCGAAGCAGTTAACTGATTTCGCAAAAGATCTAAGTCTTTGATTACTAATAATATTATTAATTGTTGAAGATAAAAAGAGACGTCCCAAATTTTTAATTTTATCTCAAATGCATTTTTTATAATAAAAAATTGTCTTAGCAGAGCGTGGTTTCGATCCACGGACCTCTGGGTTATGGGCCCAGCACGCTTCCACTGCGCCACTCTGCTTCTGAAGCAATAATCTGGCGCCCGTATAAGAAAAGTGTATTAATATTATCATATACTTTGTGCACATTCAAGACATTGAAGTTTCTTTCCCAGAAGATATTCTTTCATAGAATGAGTACGTTTTTTCCGTACTTTATGATGTGAAAAAATTCTACGTGACTTGGAATGTTTTTGATCAATCATATATACTCGTATAACGCGTGGAAATTGATTCTAGCCTATCTATATTAAATTAAAATATGGTATGTCTGAGTGAAATTGTAAAACCTAAATATATAAAAAAAATAATATATATAACTGTCTATATTTGATGATTGATCTATTCTTCGATTGATCGTTAATGCAACGAAGTCATTTATAGAATAAAATCGTGTATTTTGTATATGTGATAATGTAATTTATTACAACAACTATTGAAAACAATATTTTCACAATAGATTATATGTTTTTTTTTTAAAACGCGTGGTATTTGGGTGATAGTATTTCAGCATATAATACAATAAATACTTAAGCGGTTTAATTTGTACATTTTAATTATTCTACCTCTTGCAAACGTCTTATAAAAGATAGCACATATAATTACGCACTTTATAAACAAAAATATATATTATCAACACTACTATCTTAAAATAAATTGCACTTTTTATCTCGTTTGGTATAGTACAGTATAGACTTCGGAGAATATTCTAAGTTACTGCTTGTAAAAAAATCTTTCATTAAAGTGACATGACTTGACAAGCGTAATGCAAAAATGACGTTTTAAGATACGATAAATTCGAAAGAAATATTTTAACGTAAGAGAAAATTAAATTGTTAATAACGACTTTTATAAATGCAACAACAATTAGGCATTTTTTGTTTTAAACAAAAGGATCATAGACTAGTCAACATTAATGTGATTTTATGTCAACAACATAATATGCTGTAATCCCTCCTATAACGCGTTAATATTATTCTATAATATATAATAATATAATATACAGGGTGTATCTGACATCGTACCGGATAAGCATCCCATGGGTTCGGTACATGATTCTAGACTCCCCAGTGGTGAAATTTTTTGTCGGCTTTTTCATGAAATGTATTTTTCCTCGCTTATAAACACTTATCATTTTGTTTGGACTGTGTGTGTTGGAATGTTGTTTTTTTTTTTTGTTTTCTTTCCAGTATTGCCACTAGATACTATTATGATTATTTCCTTCCTTTAATTTAAATTTAGATATTACGAATCGTATTGCGTCGTTTTCGATTAAGGTATACAACTTAAATATATAAAATATTTCTTCCAATTATAAATTAATTGGTGCATCAAGCTTGCTGTTAATATTTTCGCTCAAATAGTACTTAAAATTAAATTATTTATTATAGCGTCCGTTGCATGCTAAATCTTAGTTATGAAAGTTTTTATATTAAATTATAGACGTAGATAAGTTGTATTGTGACCTTTCGGACCTGTACTAAATAGGTGCTTCTATTTATTTATATTATTATATTTTCCCGATAAAAAAAGCAAATTCGACAAAATAATACAGTAACTGACTTTACCTCACAACTGTATGTTATTAATGAACACGTACGTTATGTTCTTAATGAATTTTAATAATCTTCTTAAGACCTATGAAAAATACGTATACAAATCACAAAGACGCAATATGACTTGAACGCTTGCTATTATTTATTTTGTTCCTAAAATTTAGGTTAGTGGAAATACAAGTCTGATCATATCATAACCCGCACCCTTAGAGAGAAACAGACCCATTTTGAAGAGTATATTGCACATTGAATATAGATGCAGTTGCTATGGCCTGGTACGAAAACTTTATAAAAAAATATGATCTGTGACAAGAAAAAATAGTCGCATTTAAACATCAATCTAACACTGGATCATGCGTCAAATGTTAATACAATCATATTGTATTATGCAATGTCTATAGAGAAATAAATCTTTGACGTAAGAGGAGATATTTGTCAAGTTGTTGCAGAAAAACTACAGCACAACTATACATATTAAGATTGAGGAATTGTATTACTTTAATCGATATTGGAATCTTTTATAATCTTATCAACGCGTTATATGCTATTTGTTATGCTGCACTGAAACTTATTCGAAATCATTTTCTTTATAAAAACCATAAATCACTGACAAGATCGCACTTCAAACATGATCATTGAACGCACTTCTAATACAAGCTTTTAATTTAAGCTTAGTAGGAGGGGAAAAAGGGAATATTAGACATACCTAAAAAGTATTTAGCTTTAGTGTAACCTACCTTATCTTAACATAATTAAACTTAACAACTAAACTTAAATTTTGTTACTTAACATTTAACTTTTATACTACCACTATAAATTTTTTTACCTTATTATTTTGAATGTGGTGTAAACCTTAATATAGTTGTACAATCAGTTGATGTCGTTATTATGTATGTTCTTTTTATGTACGTGTTATTGTACCAACTGCTGGTGAACCATTTTAAATAAAATAAAATAAATAAAAATAAAGTATTCCTAATACTCTTAAAAAAATATATGCCGAAATTATTAACACGCTGTTATTACTTTGACGGGATCGTGATAGATTGTGCCCGGTGGTTAAAAATTGATTGTCACAAATTACTTTATGCTTGTATCATCCTACGCACTCCAGTAAGTATCGTCTTACATTGTGTTAATTGCGTCGTACACTGCAGACTAAAAAAGGAAACTAACTTATTTGATAAAAAAAGAATTTATCAGGTGAAGACAAAGTTAGTCTAATTTACAAAAAAAATAATTTTTTTAATGCGTCTTTTTATGCTAGCTAGGAAAAAATCTTACCTAGTTTCCACTATTTTTGTCTATCCTGATTAATATATAAAGCTGAAGACTTTGTTTGTTTGTTTGCTTGAACGCGCTAATCTCAGGTCTGATTTGAAAAATTCTTAAACAAATATATATACAGCACTATATGACACACGGACGTCTGTTCCTAGACAGTAGTAGTAGGTAGACAACTTAATGCCTGTGTTAGAGGTAACAGACGCCTGTTATACACAAATATTGTTTTTTTTTTTAGAAATATATAAATACATTCACATGGATAATACACCCAGACTCGAGGTGGGAATCGAACCCACGACCCCCGGAGCAGAAGGCAGGGTCCCTGCCCACTGCGCCAACGGGCCAGCCAAGTGTTGAATAGCCCATTTATAGAGGAAGGCTGTATATTGAAGTTATGTAAGAAATATCTTAATTTCTAATAGGGATCTAATCCTCATTTCACTGCCTGCTCGTCTGCCCCCTTTTAACATATAAAAAAAAGACAAACTAATTCCTCTTCTTCCTAGCGTTATACCGGTTAAATACCAGGGTACGCTTAGATTCTAGGAACCCCCACGATTTTTACAACCTTACCATTTACATTAATCAGGTCCCACTGTTTACGTGCCTTCCGAAACACGGTGAAGGTCGGAAATCGAATATAAACCAGTGCTACAGTGATTCACCCATCTATCACCCGGTCGCAGCAAGAGCAACTTAACCTAGCGCTTAAAAGCAACTTGGCCTTAGTCATAAACTGATCTAACTCAAAAAAAGCTGTTTTTTGCCATTTATGACTTATTCAGCTTATAATTCAACGAAAACGGCACTATAGTAACAAATTATGTATTTTAATGATAGCAAATGAAGTGATTAACGATATTAAAATGTTATTTTATTACCTGTTTGTCTTTTTAACTAAAAACTTATTTTAGTTAAAAAGACAAAAATAGCTGTATCTCAGTGTTGGATAGAGATATCGAAATAATTCTTAAATTGGCTGACAGAGGACTTTGAAACGAAGCTGCCTGTATCATTAACTTCCTTTAGACCTAAAACCTTACCGGTCAGTTTATGACTATAATGCGTAAATAACTCCTATTCTACTCTTGTGTTGAAACCAAAGCGATTGTATTACAGTAATAAAAAAAGGTAATTTTTTTCTTCCTAGAGTGACTTAAGTTTATAAAAATATAATAATGAGTCATTTATAGAACAATTTCAAGATTGTGTTATTACTGATTGTTTTGCAATTTACTCATAAACAGTTAGTAATCGCGCCAATAAACTATCATTGCGAAAACATTTATTAATATGTTTCTTACACTCGTATAACACGTTTACTACTTATAAGGATAAAACATATATATATATATTTTTAATTTATTATAAAAGAATATTAGGAATACTCTTTAGGTATGTGTAACATAGGGGATGTTAGACATACCTAAAGAGTTTTCCCCTCCTACCAAACTCAAATTAAAAGCTTGTATTAGGAGTGGGTGCGACAATACCCCAACGGCGGTGGGGTTTAAACCGGGTACCTTGTCCATCAAGTTATTTGATACGAGGACATTTCTGTTGCACAACTGAATCATCTAAAATACGTATAGAAATATTGAAATATGTGTTTTTCGAATAAAATGACTTTTAGTAAATTCCATTACGCATATTAAAATACGTTTCCAGTAGCTAAACATAGCCAAACTTCTTATATCGAAATAATTAAGCTAATTAAACAAAAAGTATCGTCAAATCTGCATTTAGTAAAAGTTAGAGAATAGAAAAAAATATCTATTCAAGCAGTTTTTTTTAAATAACAGGGACGAAAGCGGTCTTTTACTAATTAGCAAAAATGTTTTTACGTAATTTATATGACAGGGACACAGTTTTTAGTATAGCCTATAGATGACTGCACAAGAAATCAAGGTTTATTTCAACAAGATGAGTTTATAACGGCTAATTTAACACAGTTATTAAAAAAAATCACCAGAAAATATTTTCTTTGGAATTTATTGAGTCCATTGACCGGTCAATTATTTAATTTGACTGCAAATTTAACATGATGTAGCATAAAGTTGTAAATACCAATTTCGTTGTTAACGCCCTTTAAAGAATTAAGCAAACAGTAATTTAATGTAAATACATCTCAAGTTCCTTGTTCAGAGTCAGTAATTCAATTCATCATTGGTGGAGATGTGATGATAATGACTAGTAATATATTTAATTTCTGCTACAGATTTGCTACTATTATTTTGTTAAATTCGTAAGCTAAATTCAAAGCAAGTTTCCGGTACTCCAGTCAGTTAGTCAGTTCTCGACCATGCTGGTTAGTCGTCGAATCCTCTCTTAATACACGTTTTAAGTCAATTTTAAGGCGTAACAGGAATATGGGACATTCCTTAAATTATTTTGAGGAGGTCGTGGCCTAATCAGTGGTCGGCGTTTGAGTTGATCGCTAAGTTAAGTTGCTCTGGCTGCATATTAATTTATTAATAATTATTATAATTCTTAATGCTATAGTAGGAGCTATTGGAGGATTTAATCAAACTTCTATCGTAAATTAATAGCATTTTCTTCCATTAATAATTTAGGATGAATAATTTCAACTTTAATAATTAGAGAAAATTTATGCCTTCAAGAAAAGAGCATACTCATTTCTCAAAGGCCGGCAACACATCTGCAAGCCCTCTGGTGTTGCAGTTGTCCATGGGCGTCTGTAGTTACTTAGGTGAACCGCCTGCTCGTTTGCCCCTTATTATATAGAAAAAAAAATGTATCACCCGGTCTCTCGTGATCGAGTCAAATGCTGATCTCTGGTTAGACGACCTCCTCACAGATACCTTAGCTTTAAATGAGCATATAGGACCCAAATCTAAATATTTGAAGCAATTTCGAACACCAGCCGATCTGGAGTATGTATAGATTTGGGACAGTGGTATCGAATGTTGAGGTCGTTCTACTGGGAAGGTCGTTTGCGTTGTCGGTTTCGTCGATCCGATACTCGTGACGTAACTAAGGTTAGCTCACTGTTTCGGTCATCTGACGGCGTAATAGTTACGTCAGAGGCCGCTGCCATCGAGACTGTCCGTTAATCCCGGATATTCATAGACCTTACTTCGTAGGATCATTTCTATAGTAAGTTCTTCGCGAGAACCCCGGATATTCTACCGTAGTAAATAGACGCATTTCACTTCACTGATAAGAGATGGCGTTAGTTGGTTCTATTAATCCTGAATATTCTACCTTTGTAAATAGATACGTTTCACTTTACTGATACGAGATGGCTTAAGTTGTATACTAACTCGCGTTTTAGGGTTTCTTTTTGAAAAAAGAATCACGAGTCTCTATTTGCAGTTCCGGTCATCCGACGGTGTAACAGTTGCGTCAGAGCCCGCTGTCCGCCATCAAGACTATCCGATTAATACCGGATATTCTACCCATGTAAATAGATACGTTTCACTTCATTGTTAAGAGATGGCGTTAGTTGTATATTAACTCACGCTATAGGATTTTTTTTTTTGGAAAAGATTCGTCTGTCAGTTCCATTCATCTGACAGCGTAATAGTTGCGCCAGAGGCCACTGTCCACTGCCATGGAATCTGGAAGAAAATTTTTTTAGCAATCGAACATTCACCACCTTCAAGTCCCACTTATGCATATATATTATATAACAAGGGGCAAACGAGCAGTCACCTAAGTCACTACCGACGCCGATGGAATACTCTATTTGTCTGTTTATATATATTTATTATGTATCCGGGCGTGAGAGTTGAATTTATATAAATAATAATAATAGTTCTTCATATTCAAATAACAAGATCAATATTAAGCACACACACACACACACACACACGCTTGTACGGGATATTTAAATTGTTAATTAAAATGTTATAATAACGAATGTTGGTAAAAAAAAAAACACTAATAAAAATAAAAGTAGTCTATGGCCTTCGCCTACTATCTCTTTACCGAGATTTATCAATATTGGTTCAGCAGTTTAGGCGTGAGTACGTAACAGTGAACGTAACAGTGAGTGTTACTTTCACGTTTATAATATTAAGTAAGAATGGAGTTTTCGCCAACAAATACTAAAAATAGTGGAAATGTTCATTTTAAATAGATCTATGCTTCAATTTTATGCATACGTAATGGACATAGTACTCTTTGATACACGCAACATGTCCTTGAAGTTCAATCTCTAGGTAAATTAAAATTTTAACCTTTCCTTTTAATTTCACCTTGAGTTCACATGATAGTAACTTTAATAAAAGATAAGACTTTATTAATGAAACAAACATTAAAGTCGATTTTTTTTTTATATATACCTTCAAGACCGAGGAAGGTTTGATGTTTTAACTTTGATGATGTTTTGATGTTTGGACTATACAATTTCACACATAAATTTAACTTATATGTGATGCGTAGGTATTGTATATCATTTATCAAACACACTTGTAACACAAAAACGCCAATGCGCCTATATCTAACGCAGTACAAAATGACTCACAAGTCACTCACAAACGAAATGATTCACGTCGAAACATATCCTAATATTACCATGTATAATATAGTATAGGAGTGCTAAAACTGTCTTATCAATCAATAGTAGTAGTTAACAACAGTAATATTCAAATAAATTACAAGTAAAAAGATTTAAAAAAAAGCTTATATCGTGGGATTGTGTCATTTTATTACGGAGCATCTGATTTTTAAAACTCCTATGACCACCTCCAGGTCCATCATCAGACCCTGGACAAAGTAATCGTCAGCACGAATCAGACGAGTCAAAACTCGATGGAATTAAATTGTTTTATAATGGAGCTTGCATGCCCACCCTCCATCTTCATCATCAGATCAGCTCCATCGTAATAATGCATTGTCGTTCGATATACATATATGCAAAATTTCAGCTCAGTCGCTTGAAGATATCTGCTCCTAAATGGAATTGTAAGATTCCACCCGAACAAACATACGTTGTAAGTTAAATAAAAGGTTTTTTTTAATATTACTAAGGTAGAGAAGTCAACAAAGCTAAAGTGGGAATGCACTGACATTTGGCGAGAATAGACCCGCAAAGGTAGGCGTCATGGACTCCCAACAATGGCCGCCGACGACCGGGTAAGCCAAGGAAGTCGTGGCGAGAGGACTTGCTTGCGAGACAGACGTGGATTCGAGTAGCCAACAATAGGTTAGTGCGCAAGGGAGGGAGGGCCTTTGCCCAGCAGTGGGATGCTATAGGCCGAACAAAAAAAGGTGAAATAATGAAATTTACAAGACTTTATTAACTACACTTCACACCATAAACCTTTATCGATTTTCATGGAATAGGTTATGGTTGTCACTATCTACGGTCAATTAGGTAACCATAACATTAAAAGCAACAGTAAGGTGTGTTATTCCACGTAATCCACTAATGGAAAACATAAATAAAACATAGTTAAGCTGCCAAGTAGAGGAAAGTGGAAACACAACGCATTTTAGACAAAACAAAGAAATTCGAGTCATATCGACTCGAATTTCTTTGCCTATGAATGTTTCACTAGCAGAGTGCGTACAGTCTAAAAATGCAAACCCCTCCAAAGTATTCAGAACTACATGGAAAATAGCGTGAAGACGCAAACACGCAAACTCGTCAATATCATTGGCTTACAGTGGTTTGTTAAATTTGGGTTTACATTAAAAACGCTGCACACACTCAAGCAAGCGTTGCAATTAATTAGTAGAGGGGCGTGCATTTTTAGACTGAATCATCTATACGCTAACTATTTTATCATCTATGCTATACACGCCCATACATTTGCGAAGGGACCGAACACTATAGAATACTTCCTGTTGTCCTAGAATCATGAAATTGAACAAGAATCTATATCTTGAAGTACAAGTACAGTACAAAATCCGACAACAAAAATGTGGTGACTGTCAAATTAAAAGAAATCCTATAAAAAGTACGAATCTTAAAATAACCTGGTAAAGTATTACGCGACGGTACGAAACCCTTAGTGCGCGATACTCGCATTTACCCGGTTTATTTTAAATTATCTTACAATGTGGATATATCAAAGGTTTCCTATGTTGAATAAACTATAAGCTATGAAAAACTCGTTATATGATAAGTTTGTAATAATATTGTCTTATTTAACGATAAACCTTTATGCTCTTGTTTGCAAAAATAGACTTGTTTGTGATAAGTTTTTTTTTTAATACCAGTTCGTATAATGTGAAAACTCGCTTGATGTTTTCATTATAAGCAACAAGGTATTGCTTTCGACTTGGCTCGGTTTTGAGGTTGTCACAAGCTTAGTTTTTTGAGTTACATGGGGCTAAAACGAAATATTGGTCCCCGAGTCTCCAAAGATCGAGATAACAAAATCAGACTGATTTGAATTTTGAGCGAAGCAAAGGATTCTATAGTAGAATCCTGTTATACAAACGATCCGTAGTTATTCGAAAAAGTCAATTTAAACTTTAATACCAATTCCATAAAGTTCAAGTATCAGTGGAGAGGTTCAGGGAAGGCAAAACAATTGAGTGGCGTTAGTATCGTATAAATAGTGATGTCAATATTTATAAGATAGTAACATTAGTCAAACATGAATTGTCTGCGGGGTCCGCTAGTATATGTATATAGATTTAGGTAAAGTATAAACTTAAGCTATTCAATTCGACGCCCTTACTTCTTTAAGTATGTTTTGTTCTCCTGTAACAGTATTAAAGTGGGTAATCTTGTTACGAACAAAACATCACGGCTTCTGAGGCGAATCACGCTTGATACACGTTTGTTTAATAGTCCTATTTAGTCCATTATATAGGCTAACGCTCGGCTTCGCGCGGGTATTTACATTGTCGAAGGACCCCTATTTTTTTTGAAAATATTCTATCGCTTATGTCCATCGGGAATAATGTAGGATTCTAATGGTGGAAGAATTTTTCAAGTCAAACAAGCAATTTCAGAACCTATTTGACTGCAAAAAAAACAATAAATTTTTCCTCTTTATAATATAAGTATAGACCGAACCTTTGGCAGTCAACACATCGTTAATAAATTAGATGTAGGCGGGCAACACTTGTAAAATAATTATTTAAAAATAGGTGTCAAGTTATCTATTTATGTAGGCAAACATTATGAGCGACATTAAAAATGCTAAATATTAATACATATTAAATTATTTCATTAAAATTTTTAGACCTCACGACTAAACTTTGAGCTCGTGTAATGTTATTTATAAAAAAATTATAAGAATAACATTGCATTTACAGGCGGAATTAGGTAAGAAAATTAGATTCAACTTCACCGTGATGATATATAGCCTATAGACTTCCTCGATAAATAGGCTATCAAACCCTAAAAGAATTTTTCAAATCGGACCAGTAGATCTTGAGATTATCGCGTTGAAATAAATTAATAAACTCTTCAGCTATAGACATATATTCCTATATTATAAATTATTCTTTTTTTAAGCGAAATACAACTTTTTATTTGCGTAACAACAATGAGATACAGGCGCGAAGTCGCTACAGACCTACAGTTAAGAGTTAACTCAGAACAGGAATACCTTCGTCTACTTTAGTACAACACTAACTAAAATACTTTACCCGCGGTAGCTCCTGGAAATAAAAGTCGCATTAATTACTTTCAAACTATTTTATAAAGGCTCTTGGAACATTTTATAATTATTATTTTATGTTCATCCATTGTAGATTCTGATGATGAGCAAAACGTGCAAAGAGTGTATTAGCGAACGTGACAAAAAATTTATTACATTACATTACGGCATAGCCCAAATTTCCTATGGCCTACATAATCAATGTTATATTTTCTTGCTTAAGCAAAAGATCTGTAAATGATAAATACACAATATGTACCTCGAAAGTAGATTCGAAAAAAATTTCATAATTTAATTTGTACTTTTTCCTTAGAGTTCTCAATATCTCACGAAGCCCGTCAAATCATCCGCGCGGTTGTCATGGCAACGACAGATTATGTCGGTCCGTTTACCTCTACAAGTGATCTCGATGATATTTTACAAATAGAAGAAAAACAAATCTGGCTTCCTCCTTTTAGCTATATTTTTTCCTTCTTTTTTCTAATTTTTGAAATTGCGATTAAGAGAAAAAATAAGTTTTGGTACGTACCCTTTAAAAAAGCTAGTCATGTAGCCATTTTGTAGATTAGCAAACAGAAGGATAGACTAACAGACCCAAAATTATTTGATAAATTAATTTTGTTTGTTATTTGGGCTACTGTAACGCCCCCTATAACACGGTAAATTTATTCCACATTACAAAAAACGCATTGAAGCATTATTCTCGTACAACGAGCTTGCACGACCGCGCATGCATAGAATTGATTATTATGTACTGTATAATATTATATAGTACAGAATAATATTAATGCTTTATAAGAGCACCACATTGAGGGGGATTACAGTATAACCACTTTAAGGGGTTTAAAAAAGGCACAGCATTATTTATAAATTAAATATTCTTGAGTTTTATTCATACACGTATACATACGAGAACAATTAAGTATTAAGTCATAATTTTTAAAATTGTATTATTTTAAATTCCTTAACATTAGTTCTGTCAGAAGTTGTTGTTACCAGTTTCATATAATTATATATTGTTACGGGAGTTACGTTATATTATATATAATGATGATTGCAACACCGGGGCGCCTTTGCTGCGTTTAAAATTTATAGCGAAACTAAGTTTTTGAGGAGTGCATTAATAAAACCAAATAAATTCCTAAATACCCCATAGCGCGGCGGCTGCAGAAGTAATAATTACACACCCAAAATGGTATTTGTTGTTTCATGTATGCGACGGATCTTTTAGTTTGTAATATCGGTTAGATTTGATGGTTAGATTAGATAGAGCCGTAACTGTTGAAATTACTAATACGTAAAATTATTCATAAATAGGTTTTTTATTCATAAATACGTTTTTGTTTACACTTCTCATTTGGGGGCACGCTAATTCTCGAAAGCTAAGTCCATAATTTTTTACACACCCCCCCCCCCTTTTTGCCACTTTGTTTATATTTGAAAACAAGCATAACTTTAACCGAGTGAACAGGGTTCTCCGCCCCCTTTTCATTTTCAAATTCATTCAAGAAGAAATTCATTCAAGAAATTGCCATAAAGACCGAAAAAAAAACTTTTTTCGGTCTTTATGGCAATTTCTCGACATTTTAGAAGATTCCTTAGAGAGCACTGCATGCCTCGCGTACCGCCACAAAACAAGCCCTGTTGATTACTAACTACATGTTAAACGCCAAAAAAGTTTGATTTAAAGGCCACACTGATGAATACGCAACATGTATATGTTTACACCGTAATAATAGTGTATAGGACATCGAGTTTTACCTATCCTACTTCTTGAAGGCGTGCGGATTAGATGCAGACCACAGAAAACAGTAGACAGTAGAGTTTTCGAGTCCAAAAACAATCTTAAGGCTCATTGTCTGCACTGGTTTGGCCATTTCCAAAGGTTGGATGTAGAACACAGTGAGAAGAAAGCACGCCTGGGCGACGTCCTGCTAAATAATCTATCTATATCTCAGACCATTTGCTTTCCATTGGCTCTTGGGACAATGTGCTCTGCCCATTGCCACGTCATCTTGCAAGTTTTGAGAACAATAACGGGAACTTTAGTTAGTCTGCGAATTTCCTCATTTCGGATCTTGTCTCGCACCAAAACGTTCACATTTCTCACTCCATTGCCCGTTGAGTGACTTTTAGTCTGTATAAAAGGCCAAGAGTCAGAGGTCATGACTCACCTCACATCAGGTCCTGCGTGTCCCAATACCTGCACGCGGGAGGACTTGATGGCCGCCTCCGGTCGAGCAATCGATGTCGCTACTTTTGGATGATATAGGATAATAGAAGTAAATAGTAAGTAGCCCAACGTTCGGGCAGAACATCGTCTGCCGGGTCCGCTAGTTAATATATAAAACTGAAGAGTTTGTTTGTTTGCTTGAACGCGCTAATCTCTGGGACTACAGGTCCGATTTGAAAAATTCTTTCAGTGTTACATAACCCATTTATCGTGGAAGGCTATTGGCTATATAATATCACCAAGCTAAAAATTTTCTCCTAATTTAACGCGGACGATGTTGCCGGTAACATCTAGTATAAGATAGATACAGTTAAAAAGATGTTTACCTTGAGGCATTTTAAACAGAAGGTGTGCTGACACGGCAGCACCCTGGAGGAGGTGTCGAGTCGCTCCAGGCAGACCGAGCACTCCAGAAGGTCATTTAGTAGACCCTCATCCATCCCGGTCGGCCCCTGTAATGAACAATAGACACATTAAAAAAAATAGGAAAAATTTTGAGATAGTTGCCGCCAAACTTATCGAGCATTGGATGACGTAATGTGTATTTTTGAGTTTATAATAAGTTACCCACTCACACACTAAGGGGTCACCCATAAATAGGTCACGTAGGATATCATCACAATGTGATATTGTCTGACAGGATGTTCAGGAGGCCTCTCCTCCACAAGAGCTTTGTGACGCCACTTGTCAAAATTAAAACCATTCCAAAAACAAAAAATTACTGTTCTTGTTTTCTTTCAATCAATTATTTTATCTAGCATAATATATAATTTAAAAATATGTGAAGTCGCACAAATGGAGAGGGGGTTCCGAAATTGTGACAACCTGTGTCAAGGGCGTAACTTATGGGTGACCCCTATGGGCGGTTCATAACCTAAGTACTACTAATACCAATATCAGCACCACCAGAAGGCTCGCACTTGCGTTGCCGGCCTTTAAAGAAGGATTTAACCCACAGGGAACTCTCACAAACCGAACGAAACGTGACAACAATACTATCACTTGAAGTGACAGCATTGTCGCCACTTCAGGCTGATCTGTAAGTATAATGATATTTATTTATGCTTATTTATGTATGTATTGTTTTAATACTCTAAATAATGTTTCTTCTTGTTCTTGTAACATAAAAAAATACATGTATATTTTTATGTAACTGTAGTTTATAAATTACTAGCGGACCCGGCAGACGTTGGGATCCTGTCTTAAATAAAGGACAAACTCGCATGAGGCAAGGAACCGCCCAAGAAGAGGACAGCGTAAGTTCGGCATGCAGGATATCGTTGACAAAGGTGGAAGATGAACATCTCAAGGACTCTTCATCAGAAGAAGCGCAAAACCCCCCACCTCCACCACCCTCGCGTCGCGACCAGCGCGCACTTGCGCGCATTTCCCGCCGCGACACCGTTTCGTAGCGAGCTCATTAGGAAGGACCCCGAACAGGTTCGAAACTAGACGGGAAATCCCGATATAGCATACGCGTGAGTTTTAAAGCCGTTTTTTGAATTAGTATGAATACCGCTCACGAAAGTCTAAGTGCATTTTTTATTGTTTCTCTAGTTATGTGCACTCTAATATAAGATATTCCATCGGGGGGAGGCTGAACTTTATGATTATGAATTCTACAATAGGGCATTTTGGAGCATTTTGACGTTAATGTTAACATTATACAATCTTATACACAAGGATTTCTGTATTAAACCAAAAAAAAATGACCACCAAGGGGCCAGGGTGATCGCATAGCGATCGCCTGTTTCTATCCTATCCGTGACAGAATAACGCTTCACGCGGAATATAACCCTCCAACGGATTCGAGAAGAAAAAAATATATACGCATGCATTTTTGGGAAAAGTAAACAAGCTGCATAATTAACATAATTTCAACCCGATTATACTATTGCAGACCCTTTGAAGCTCTATAATTAAAAATATATTTTAATTACCTATCGATGTGTAGTTAATGCCTCAATATTATCATTTCAGATTCGGGTCATAACCAATAGCACCTTGTTTATGATCATCTTAAATAATTATAGTGAAAATAATAGCGACAATTTAAAATATAGTATTTAGTGTCAGTCGTATAAAGATTATTTAGTCATAAAACTTTTTATTTTGTTCTATACTGTTACTGATTCTATAAATGTTCCCTAATACTTCGAAACAATATCTTAAAGTAGACACAAGCCGTATTTTCTCAGGAGAAAGAAGTATTTCCGAGACGGGATTCGAAAATTACCTCAAAAAATTGGTAGAGTTATAAGCAGTGATGGACATTTTTTCATTAATTTGCTAATTCATTACCTCTTGAAATACAGGCATTTTTAAGCCGTAAAAAAGGACTATTTACGACGCCGAATCGAATGACACCTCAACCATGTAAGGTAAAAAAATTGTAATCACTAACTGCCCGGACTAATGCAGACTTTGAAGGATTTCGTATTGGTTAGCCCTCACCTAAAGATGACAGAGTAATTCACAGGCAGCCAAAAACTAATATTTGTAGACATTCGTAATATTGTAGTGATTCGCAAAATTTCATTGTAGCATCGGTAATTAGGTAACAGAGAAATTTAACATTAAGTATTTACATACTACTATTTCGGACGTAAAGGATAAGTAAGGTTAGTCTCATGAAATTAAATGATTAAAAAATGGATATAAGTAAGTCCATTTGAACAAAAAAAGACAATAAACTGTGTGTTATAGTTACATCAAAATGTTATATACTTCTATACTTCTAGAGTTTCTATAATACCTTTGTATCCCTGATCCCACGAAGCTATTGACGCCCTCTGATATAAACAAAGCTGGACGCGATACTTGAAATTAAATTGGGAAACTCTATTTTCTAATATGTGTCAGCCGGCAACATAATAAATAGCATTGCCTTTGCATATATGCAGTCCTCTTCGACGTCCTTGAGATAATAAAGCCTCGGTGTTTTGAGCGGATACTCCAAGACCAAGGCTTTGGATTCCTCGAACTACCAAAGCTGTTCCGTCTTCTGCTAGTCTGGATGCGTCTTCAAAGAGTCTGCCACGTATGCTTAAACCGTACCTAGGGCCAGGGCTATCCAGGCATCGAAGCAAATTTTGCAATTTTTTCATCATAAAAATGGTGTCATCTGCGTACCTCCTGTTTTTATCGGATTCTCATTGACTACAATGCCCGTTTCACCATTTTCCAGGGCTTCTGCAAATATTGCTTTAGCAGTTGCAGTTGCCTATGGGCGACGGTAGTCACTTCGGTGAACCGCCCCTTGTTATATATATATATATATAAAGTAATGTTCACTTCTTAAAAGATGCGGGTCGAAGTGTCCTCCACCAACTTGTTCGCAGATCCTAGCGCGACGCAGAGTTTCAGGTGTCTGTGACGCTTAAGAAAGGTCCGCTGTGGGCTTAGTAAAAACATTTTCATCCTAAGAAATCGACTCACTTAGGATGAAGATGTTCGTGCTAAGTCGATTGTATAGATACAACTCAATTAAAACCGAAGTTAAGGACGTCATCGTACAGGTTATTGCAACTATGGTTTTCTTCAGACCTATCTTCTCATATAATAGCTACACAGTATTTCTCTACGAAATATACATGATCGCTAGTCTAGTATCTTGGGTTGGCAACATTGAATTTTGGAGGGTTGCCAGTAACCGCTGCTACGTCCAGAAACTTGAACGTTTAATCATATGAGATACAAATTTTTGGCCACGTTGCAGTTATCAGATTCAATTTGACGTATACGTAAGATGCGTATTTCAATAAACTTGTATGAATTACAGTGTAACTTACATATTGTAAATTACATCTACTAATTACCCGACTGCCCTACAAAAATACTACTGATTTCGGACGAATGTGTACGCGTCTTACAACACGCAACCATCATGTTTTAGGAGGGTGTGATTGAAGAATGAGAAATTTTTAAAATGTTTATTATCTTATTAATATATGCTAATCACATGGCACTATTAAATTACACAAAGTAATAAAATTGAAGTGTTTATTTTTATTAAAAGAAAAAAGAAAAATAAAGAACGTCGTTTCCGATCTAGCACTGCGCTAGTGCAGATATTGGCCCAACGACCATGCCCAGGTTTAGACATGTCCAGACCAATCGTACTTCAGCTTATCAGCTTTTTGGGCCACATCAGCCATTTGTGTTTTTAAGCGCATTGTTGTGTTTTTTACTCTGTATAAAAATATAAACGCCCCTTTTATTACATACGTAAAGATGTATAGAAATATCGCAGAGCTGAAAAAAGTTTCCTCTGCTACCGTTCTCATTTGCGTAGGTATAACCTAAATATTCCTCGCGCTATCCTTGAGAAGACGTGCAATGATTGCGTATTAGGACATTTTATTTATTTTCCTTATTGGGAAAAAGAAAAGGGCTGTTTTTAGGGTATTCCCGGCAATTATTCGATTTTTCTCGGCGTAAAAACTATCCTTGGACTTCAACGAACATTTTAAAAAAAGAATTGGTTAAATTGGTTCAGGCGTTGTTGCGTGTGAAATGTGAAATGTGCGCTTACCAACACATTTTGCGATTCATTTTAATATATATAGACTACCATCCAGTATCAAACGTGAATACTAAAAAATTTATGTATAGTAATTATTATAGTCACACTTACTAAGAAGGCCCAATTAGTTGTAATAAAGGGTTTTTCCAGATACAGGAAATACACAGTAAGAATGTATCTCTGGGAAATAAAGAGATAAAAGAATAGACGGGCTTTTTCACATAAGTCTTACAGAAATAGATACATGTTTGACGTCAGTATACTAGACAACATAGACCACAGATGCAAACAAATTACGATTCTATTTTATTATGTAAAGGTTAATTTTGGATTGTTCTAATTTTGTCGGTCTCACATCCGGCGCATTCTGTCGCTTGCCCCTAGGGTTAACGCTAAGAGAATACCTAGTTTGAAGTATAAGCTCATTTTACATTGCAAGCTAAAGAATAGCTTGTGGTATATACATATCTCAAGCTCTTTTTGTGCTTGATACAAACACTAACTGCATCTTTCCTGCTGGTAGTTTTTCTGTCCAATTCCTTGATACTTGACCTATATTTTTACATATAGCGTGTCATGGGTTAATTTTAACGACGTTTTAAACAAAAATAAAAGGAATACTCTAATGCCGGCGCCAGGCATAACTTCATTTGAATGATCATGTAGTGCGGCCGGGGACTTTGTCTAGCTGCGCAAAGTTTTGTAGAACTTTGTAGTCTTCAAGGACAAATATGTACAAACACTTTGAGCTACGTCTGGCCCCGGTATTAGAATAAGTTAAGTATGCAATAGATGAAAAGAACAGTGGCCTAGCTTGTCCTTGACGGGGGGCTTTATCTAAAATGGGTTTGGGGTCCCAAGGAGTTGCAAGCTTATCCTACTTAACCCGGAAAAGGGAGACTTTTTTGTGAGGTTCGTAATTTTTATAACTAATCTAAGACGGGAATGAATCTCTTCGGCGTAGTCTATCCAAGGTCCGAAGACTACTGTTTTTTCAGGTTCCGGGGTCTTTGGAACTCTGAATTTTCGAAACTTGTAGAGAAAACAAAGGGAAGGGACGAGTGCAAAAGATCCGATAGGGTCGAAGTGCATCCGTCTAGCGGACCCCGTTAGTCCAATACAATACAATACTAAACAATAAAATGCAATACAAAGCCAGACAAAACAAAACCTAAATTACAGGCCAATAATGTAATGTCAAAAATTCCGAGAAAAGATTTGTTTTATAATATTTTAGCATTCGGAATAGATGATTATAATAATCTATTCCGAATGCTTCAGCGCAACCTTCTCTGCTTACTGAAATTAATCTAATTAGTCTAGCTAGAATCCCACAAACTAGCAATTAGCCACTTATCAGAGATGTTAATCTCGTAGTAATTCCCTATATAATTGAACACCTGCCCTATTATGTCTATTTCGTCGTCAATTCCGCTAATGGCCTTTTTTAACTTTTGCTGATAGCCTACCCGCAATTTTTTTGCTTAGTAATGTAGAAATTTTTGTTCGACAACCCTATATTTTTAAACATGTTGTTACCCGCAACTTCGTTCGCATAAAATTAGGTGAAACATTTTAGCGTGATGATCTTTAGCCTATAGCCTTCCTCGATAAATGGATTATCTTGCGCTGAATGAATTGTTCAATTCGGATTAGTAGTTCGTGAGATTAGTGCGATCAAGTAAACAGACAAACTCTTCAGTTTTATATATTATTAGTATAGCTGTTTAAAGGTCATTTAAGAAACTCTGGTTCGGAAGGATGTTTTATCAACGATTTTTCTAATAGACAGTTCATCACATATTCACATGAAGCTGATGGGAACTTAGCCCATAGTCGGCTTCTTGGAATGCGAACTTACGAACTGTTATATATAAGAGTTCTTCAATGATACTAAAGCAAAGGATTGTCAGCAGTAAGTCTTTATTTGCGAGAAATATGTATAATTAAGTTTTCAAGGAGACAATACATCAACATGGAATTAGTATTTACAAATGTCATTTATTGGTTTCATTATTTAAAAGTCGCTAGGCTAAGTAGCGCTCACTGTAGTCGGGTCATAGATGGGTGACCAACTCCAACATTTTCAAATATCTGAACTCTATCGTATTTCGGAAGACACTAATTCGGCACCTAATAACACTGAGTGATATCAGTCGTGAGATTGTAGAGTTTCGGGGATAATGTCAGACTGCAGTCGGTCATCCCAGCTCGCCCCATGCCCACAATCTCCGACCACTTTAGTGTCTCGAAAAACACTAATTCGACACCTAATGCAACTGAGTGATACTAGTCGTGAGATTGTTGAGTTTCGGGAATAACTTCGGACGGCAATCGGTCATCTCAACTCGCCCCACAGCCACATCCTCTGCAATATAAGCGGACCCTAGTACCAGATAGGGATAACGCTAGGAACGCCAGGAAGTAAGACTTCGAGATCTTCGTTTCGAGAAGTATGACTTCTCGAAAATAAACACTTGTTAACGTGTTTATTAGGTTGAAGCGAGCGAAATATCGTAAACCATTTCCAAGGTGAAGTTTGATTGTTTCGAGCGAATGGGCTGCAATAGGGCTTAGCTGTAATGCGGTTTTGAGGTCGCTTCAATTTAAATAGGTCAACGTACAAAGGATAAGAAATATATACATAAACAACCGTCTGTTCTGAAAGTGGGTCTCGTCTTGTATTGTTCTCAAATTACTAGTATTTTTGGGGTTGCTCGCGAATTGAGGTATCTATATCTAAACTGATATATAAAACTGTCATGACCTACGCTGCTGAGACGTGGAGACTCACGATATACGGATGATCCACCAATTCAAAGTTGCTCAGCGTGCTATGCTTGGAGTCTCTCTGAAGGATAAAATTCGGAACGATGTTATCCTTCAGAAAACCAGAGTTACCGACATAGTGCACATGATTAGCAAGCTGAAGTGGCAGTTGGCTGGCCATATTGTACGGAGAACCGATGATCGTTGGGGGTAAATGAGTTTTCAAGTGGAGACCGTGAACTGGCAAGCGTAGTGTGGGACGTCCTCCTGGTAGGTGGAGTGACGATGCGCGGAAGGTCGCTGGTAGAATCTGGATGCGTCAAGCCGCAGACAGGGTAAAATGTCCCCACTTAATTCTGGCCTAGGACAGGAAAAAATACCTATTTTACTCATTCGAATCGCTTATTTGTTTAACAAGTATAGCCAAAAAATGAACTGAATTTTACTTATAATTGATATCGTATTTAACACCGACTGACAGCCGTCATAAAATCTTTTTTATAATCGATCAGTTCTTTTCGCCGTGAAATGCATTTACGAAGTAACTTTTTGGAATAATATATCACAGAATAATATAATAATAATAATTAATCACAGAACGTAAGGCATACACTTTATCTAATTTTAAGGAAATTTGGTCAAAAATTAGGTACTTTTTTTATTACATAATTCTAACGAGAATCGAGTCTACCCATATAATTATAACTATACAATTGTGTAAATATATAATAAACAAAGAATAACTAAAATAGAATATAAAAAGTTATATGATTAAATCACAGCACGTGCCTGCGACTTTCTCCTATAAACTTAAAATAAATATATATAACGTAATATAATAAACTAAAACACCATTTGCGTTTTAGTATTCGTAAAAGCAAATTATTACAATATATATACATATATTGTACGTGAAACTTAAACGTTTATTATAATATATAAACTGAAATTCATATAAACTTAACTAACATCATTCCTATAAACTTAAAATAAACATATAACCCAATATAATAAACTAAAACACCATTTGCGTTTTATCTATTATACGTGAAATTTTACACCTTTATTTTAATATATAAACTTAATTTCATAGACAATTACACTACCACAAGGCTCACAGATGCGTTACCGGCTTTAGAGAATTGAGGAAGCTCAATTCTTATAAGATCCTTAGTCGTATCGGTACGAAGTTATTGGAATAGAATTGCACTGATCTCTTGATGTTCCTTAGCGCACGTTTCCTCTAAAGTATCATCATAAACAGATAGACTACTAAAGTTATTCGTAAAGTTAATTTGCGTATAAGTAATGCCACGGAGTAAAAATTTCAGGCGTTCTGACACGCGCCTTTACTTTTTTTATGTTATAAGGGGGCAGACGAGCAGGCAGCAGGCACCGAAGTGCCTACCGGCGCCCATGGACATCTGCACAGTAAAATTCTCTGCCTCTGAAAATCAGCGGTAGGAGTGGGAAATTATAACCCACTCCTGCAGAGGCTGAGAGGTTACACCTTTTTTGGGGCATCACACTGCACACACTAAAATTATATGAATTAGTGAATGTTATTACTTCACTATTTATTAGTAACTCTTTTTTTAATTGTATGTATAGTGTAATGCTCCAAAACAAAAGATTTTCATTAATTTGTTCGTTCGTTCATTCATTCATTAATTCACCCATTCATTTATTCATTCAAGTATGCCTAATATTAAAAACACAACTCCAGATAGATTTTTAAAAGCTTATTATGTTAGTGGTTATGATGATGAGAATTAATTAAGGGCTTTTATTAATCTGTAATGTCCCATTAGGCAAAAGCCTCCACCTATGAGACCACTCTCCTCTATCCCGAGCCATCCCAATCTACCTCAAATATTGGTTAAAAAAATTCGGTGATATTTATAACCGTAGTCAAAAAAAACATTCCAAGAAAAGAAATCTTAAAGGAATACGAATCTAAAAGAAATCTTAAATTAATATTTTTGCAAGTTTGATATAAATTTGGATGAATAGGCCGCCGGGGGGAAGGGGGAGGGGTGTATGTGACCCACAAAAAACAAGAGCAGACCCACTCCTTCGCCAAATTGAAATTTACTTAGCGAAATTATATCACCGAAAACCTTTGTGCTATTCGTTCCATGAATACCGAATTATAATAATTTACTCGCTCCATACAATTATATTTTTAACATATTTTTTTAACGGCGGGCTTGATCCTGTTATTTTAGCTGATATAAAACTGAATATGAATTCAAATTTGAGAACGTGAATACATTTTACTCTTTGTTGGTGCAATATGCTTTTTATTACCTTGGAACTATTAAGTTCGATCTACAGAGAATGTCATTCTCAAATCCTTGGATGTGTTAAAGCACTATAGTATTGTCATGGCCACAATTTTTTTTTGTGTTACAAGGAAAATGAAATATGAAATGGAAATAATCCAAAGTGTGAGAACAAAGGTTCACAAGCAACCGAATTATGTGGACTAACCACTTGGGATGTTTGCCGGAGTTTCGTAATTGTTATATGTGTGTGTGTTTCTACATTTACAAGGTGTATATTGTAGTTAATTGTGAAGATATGTTAATGGGCTACTATGTTACCAATATGTATGCTATATGATTTTGTATCGATTGTCTTTCTAATAAAATAAAATAAAAATAAAAACAAATTTGTGCAACAATAAAATAGATATTGATATGTAAAACATTTTTTTCTGGTTACGATAAAGCGTGATGTTCTCGTAAAAATATTAATAAACCGGACACCGGTCGACGATTTTAACGCACGCCATAAAAAGATTGTCGTAATACTTTATGTCGATATAAAAAAGCAATATGAATATTCTGTTCGACGACTTCAGGCGGCTCTTAAAATGTTATGTGACGCCATCCTGGTTATTTCAATAATTTTAAGGTGCCTTTTTTTAGTAAGGGCTCATCACTACGTTCGATAAAAAGTTTCGTTCATCATTACCTGTGATCTATAGCAGTCCACGGCTGTACACTATTAATACGGAGATTAGAATATAAGGAGAACCATCTTCTATGAGGGACTAGTTGAAAAAGTAGCTATTTGTAAGCAGCAAATTTTCGTTCGAACATTCATCGAAATGGCGCTGGTGTAGAATGAATTGACCAATACGAAACCTTTAAAATTCTTCCTAATTGTAATGTGGCGCCCTCCTTATTTTTGGCGGTTTTTGACGGACATTTTAATACATTGAGATGTTTCTCCTTTTATTCTAATCTCCTTAACTATTACACACTACTTTACTATTCAGACTGTACTCTGCATGTCGCATCCGTCTTTTGCCAGTGAACTTTCGCAAACTTAACACCGCCCGACTGGGAGGCATCATGCAATATGCTTGGAAGTTAACTTAGTTATATAACTAAATATCTTCTACGTGAAACAGATACCAGTTTCCCGTAGAAGTTATCCCGTTCCGACTGTGTATCTATTGCCTAAAATAATCATTAATTTGTGCTGAAAGCTTACCGATCTTTAATCGCACTGTGATCAAACATTTTATTTGCAGTTTACTCTTTAAGAAATGATATAAGAGCCGTAGTAAGGAAAATATATGGGTAGTGAAATCGAATGTGTCACGCGTTCCAATGTCACTTTCACCACTTATCCTATCCCGATCGCATAGAAGAATGGGTGAGTGTGAACGAAGGCTAATATGTTGTATTTATTTTATTTTTGAGTTACACTAACAGCAATTTGTACACATAATAACAAACAGTCGAAAGAACATTATGGCTTAGGATTGGTAAAATTGCTACTCAATGGTATATACCTTCAAGAAAAGAGCATACTCATTAGTCAAAGGCCGGCAACGCATCTGCGGTCCATCGGGTGTTGCAGTTGTCCATGGCCGTCAGTAGTCACTCGGGTGAAAGCCGGCTGCTCGTTTGCCCCTTGTAATATAAAAAAATAATATACAGCATTACAAGGAGCTCCTTAATATAACTTAATTACATTAAATAAAAAAAAAGTATGAAATTAAAAAAGAATGTTTAAATAAATAATAAGAAGGACGGGGCAATGGAGAACAAAAACGTTAATTAATTGTATCCAGGGGCGTCGGTAGGCACTTAGCTGCCTGCTCGTTTGCCCCTTATAACATGACACATATATATATAATTGTACATAAGATATATAAGACATATATATACATAAGATATATAAGTATGTTTTTGTATATTTATACAAAAAAAACTATAAAGTTTGCCTATCAACCTACAACAGAGGTATCAGGTTTCTTCATGAGCACAACGCGGGCTTCTGTTTCATATTTATTATTATTATTTATTAATAATTTCCAGGCGTACAGACTGTTCGGCGAGAGCGGTCACGCCCTGATTGATCTGCTGCAAAGGTCTTCTGAGCCGGCGCCGGAGGTCGGCCAGAAGGTTTTGTGCCGACATCCGTTCCAGGAATCCAAGCGGGCCTACGTTATACCCAGCAAAGTGGAACACCTCTACAAGGTGGGTTATTTTGGGTATACATGGTGGGTTATTTTGGGGATACACTACGTTTTCTTCTATCTAACATTATCGAATGTTTCAAAATGGGGGTCCCTTTTTCCCTTTTGATAGCTTCCGCCGCGTAGTTGGTTAGAGTTTCGAAAAAATCATGTACCACAGAATTGTTCCCCTTTAAAAGTTCTAAATAAAAGTCCGCGACAGCAAGCTCACTACAACCTCTTTTATGCTAACCAAATTTGTTCTAAAATAATGCATTATTTGTGAAGGTGTTTTTATAAACATCGTATTATTCCTTAACCAAAAACTATTTTTAAACCCCTAAGTGACAAGAGTGGCCCACGCACACGAAGGGTACAACTAGTACTGCATAAATGATTCAAAGAAATTGCTGAATTCTTAATTATGTGACAAGGACGCCATTTTTTCGACCTATTAAGTTTATTTTATTTTTTTTTTATTTTATTTATTAAACAAAAATCCACAGCTTATTTTATAAAAAAGTAAGAAACTTAGACTAATTAAGACTACCTTAAGCCAAAAATAGATTTTCTTTATGTATATCTTACAATTTTAACTATTTTTTAAGAGCTGCCATAAATAGTATATAATATGCGTGTGCGTGTGTGTGTGTGTTTTTTATTTTTATGTATGCATGTTTCTTTTAGTTGTTTTTTTTTTAAATTTATTTATAAGAAATTACAGGTTTCTTTTTAATAATTTAATATTAAAAAAGCCAATGCGGTTTGCCCTCAAATATGGATGTTGCCATCTATCGCCATTGGTCGATGCAGCATCGCTGTATGAACCGAAAATGAATTTAATGTTTGAAATTTGTGATATTTAAATCATAACTTAATTTGTAATTTAACTTGTAATTTCTTTTTAATTAATTAATTTTTTTGTGATTTATGTGGGCCCCAGATGCCTGTGAATAAAGATTTTATCATTTTTTAATTTTAACGTTGGTATCTGCATTATACAAATATTGATTCTGTAACTATAAACAAATGGAATATCTTAAGGTGTACTGGAACGAAGGGCGCGTCTGCACTCCGCCTAAACCCTTGGCTGAAGTACGGGAGAGAGTTCAGTCGTCACTTCGTACTCTACGACAGGACATCAAGAGGAATCTGAATCCAACCCCATATAAGGTAAAACAGTTTTATTGCCCAAGCGAGAACTGACCAAATAGCTCAATAATCTAAAAGTAAATAAAAAGTGGCCAAGAGTGTCAAGACACCTAGAAGGGTTCCGTATCTGATACGCGATAAATGGTATTTGTTAAATAACTTCAAAAGTTGTCCGAATTCGGTCAAAATAATTTTTCATAAAACATTTCGCATGTCCTATCAAAAAAATGGAAAATTTCAAGTGTCTACATTTAACAGTTTGGAAATCCCAGGGGAGGACAATATTTCGGACGGACAGACAGACGGACAGGGCGAAATTATAAGGGTTCTTTGTAGGACTACGGAACCCTAAAAAGGTAGACTCAAAGGGAAGAGAACCCGATCACATTCGCTATTGTCGTACCCTCTCCAGACGCAAGATTTGCTCTTAATGCGGTGGGGAATGGGATAATGTTCGTACATCTTAATGGTCGCTTTCTGCCGCCAATTTATTGAGGTATATTATCTATACGTAAATATACATAAAATTGAAGTGGCTACTTGTACCTAAGACGAAAAACAAACTATTTAATTTTTCTCCGTCCGTCTGTTTGTTCCGTGTAATCTCCGAAATGACAGGACCGATTTCGACGGGACTTTCATTGGCAGATATCTGTTGTTACAAGGAGCAACATTGGCTATTTTTCTTTTAGAAAAATAATTAGGGTTCCGCAATAAACAAACATCAATTGAAATTACGTGGACGTAGTCGCGAGGCACAGCTAGTCATTTATAATATTGGTTGTTTCGGGGTTATTTCGCAAAAATAATGTAAAAGTGCCACCTGCCACAAGTACTGGTAGCGACACCAGTAACTTATAAGGATGGTCCCAATTTCTGTTAATAGTTTATAAATATTTACTTGATAAAATAAACAATTTTATTTTATTATTTTTATTTATTTAGGTTATTTTTGGTTTTGTTATTAAACCAATTCGTATTTGTTCCATACAGGTGGCGGTCAGCGATGACCTTTACACGTTCATACACGAACTGTGGCTACAGAACGCTCCGATCGGTGAACTATCGTGAAAGCATCAACCTACTAAAATTCGGCACCAATTGGCGGGAAAAAATTTAAAAAATTTCAAGTCTTTAAACTCTGGGAGTCGTACAAAGACTAATTTATCAATGATAACGCAATCATATATTTGGGTATTATATTAACGAGTGTAATATTTAAATACTAATTTGCTTAAAATTTTATTTGTACCGAAAATTACTGCTACTTATATTTTTAAGCGTAAACTGACCTAACTGAAAAAAAGTAGATTTTTGGAAAATCGCAAAAACCGTTTTGTCACTTACGACTTATACCGCTCATAATTCGATAATAACGGCATTATTGCAACAAATTGTGTATTTTAATAATAGTTAATCAAGCGATGAATGATGAGGAAATGTTATTTTGATGATTTTGTGATTTGTTTGTCTTTTTTAGCCAAAATATGTGATTTGTTAATAAGACAAAAATAGCTGTATCTCTAAATTCTATTCTCTTCTATTCTATTCTCGAAATATTATTTTTGATTGGCTGATAGAGGGTGTTGAAACGAAGCTACTTGTGTCATTAACTCACTTTAGACCTCAAAAAGATTTTTGGGTGTTATAAACGATTACACTCATTTATATAACACCCATATAAATTTAAATTTACTTAAAATTTTATCAAATATTTGGGTATTATATAAGCGAGTGTAATATAAATTCTAATTTACTTAAATCTTTATTTCTTCCGAAAATTATTGCTATTCATATTTTTATTTCCTTTTTTTACTGTTTGTACCAACTATGTATTCTGTACACATATACTACAACAGTATTGTATATGTGACTGGTCCATTGGCTCAGTGGGCATTGGTCGTGCCTTCCGCTCCGGGTCGCGGGTTCGATTCCCGCCTCGAGTCTGGTGTTATATATAGTTTAAAAGATCTCAGCGTAACAATAAAAAATAAAAAATACAAAAATGGGAATCATCTTTGATAAACCATGAAAGTCGTGTAAAATGGAAGCACGAATCTTCATTTGACGTTTCGTTTCGAACGTAATAGTTATATAAAACTATCGAGAATGTTCGTGCTACGCTCTCTGGTTGTACAATGAAATTTTATTACTGCGTCTAAATACTGTAGTTTATGCAACATTCATGGGAAGAGACTAGTACTGCTATAACTAGCCCCATATTTAAACAAATATTTATAAGAATATGCCGCAATCTGTGTGCTAGCGTTAGATAACGTTTTTGCGTTACCATTAATTTCGTAAGCGTTAAATCCAAACACATTATGGCAGGTTGTTGAAAATATGAACAATGGGCATCAACGCTCGCCGAACGGTGATTTATGTTCCATTTAAATAAAACAATAAAATATGCGCGCGAAAGAATGCCGTAATGAGTTATAGTTGACAGACTGACCCGAAATAAATCACCACCAATAAAAATATCGCATCGACGGAAATAGTAAGGCGCGTGGCCGATATACGTTGGTATAAATAAATGCGGTTATTAAGGCCGTTTCACATTCACTGTGTTAGGATTATAGGAATAGTTTTATGGTATGCCTCATGGTTACCATTTAACTGAAATGAGCTGAACTTTTTTAGACCTTGTGCGAGAAGATGTCACGACGATATCGGGATCGGGATTTGAATAGCGTTGAGCTTCCTGAGCTTAGGAGTAATGTGTATAGGATATATTGGCTGGCCCGTTGGTGCAGTGCGCAGTGACCCTGCCCTCTGCTCCGGGGGTCGTGGGTACGATTCCCACCTAGAGTCTGGGTGTATTATCCAGGAAGTAGATATATGATAATTATATATATACCATATATTTTAGCGAAACTATATATGTGTGGATATATCAGGCTGCTTATTAAAACATATATTTTTGAATTTTGAAATAAGTGTGAACGCGCATGCGTGTTAGAGAGATTCGGCCGTTACCTTAGCAACAAGAAGAATATAAAAATTAACAATGTGATCTCTTATACTTAACTGTATATGTTAATAATAAACTTTATATTGCACATGCGTTTGATTAATTAATGGATGTTTATTTAACACTAAAAAATTTTAATGATTTGTAAGCTTTGACACTGTCTTGAGTCTGTAAAACGCTTGGCATCGATGTGCGTTTAGTTTTAATTTAATTAAACATGCTTATAATGCATATTTTATAAAAGTATTTGCATTCGCAAACTCCTCTATACAAACTAAATTTTGTGCCAAATTTCATACTATTCCATCCGCGTAATTTTCATAAAATGGTACCGAATGTTTTCGCTTCAAATATAAACATATAGATGATTCAGATTAATATTAGTAGAAGAATGATCTCCATTTATCACTCGACCATATCAAGTGGCTGAATAAATAATCAAGCAGCTTAGTTACATATATCTGCCACTGTTTCTTATTCATTAACCGAACTTAATGTTGCAGGTGTTCTTCATGAAGAAATTGTGGACCAATACAGTGCCGGGTAAGGATCGGGCCGCAGACGTCATCTTCCACTTCCACCAGGAACTCCCGAAGTTGTTGCGCGGGTACCACCGATGCGGTCGCGAGGAGGCGGCTCGGCTGGCGGCCCTCGCTTACCGAGCGCGCTTTGGGGACAACAAGCAGGAGCTGCAAGCTATCCCGTAACTAGCTATCTCTTTCTCTCTCATTAAAACTCAGTTGCACTACCTCGCTCGCTCACTCGAACTCCCGTTCACACGTTAAAGCGAAGTGTATCACCAAAATGTGACAACGTATGACAACAGGCAGGAGTGTCAAACACAAATTTTATGTGAAGGCAAGAAAAGAAATTTATTTGCTCAAGTAAATTTTACATTGATCCTACTAATATTATAAACGCGAAAGTTTGTACACAAGGATGTATGTTTGATTCTCTTTTACGGAAAAGCTACCGTATCAATTTTAATAAATCTTTACAATATTATAGTTCATACATCAGAATAACACATAGTTTTAACTTATTGAGGGCGTGCATTTTTAGACTAAACGAGCTCTACTCTAAGGGGCATATTTATTAACGTTCAGTAATCATCCATATTACAGGCAAATGATACGGGAGCTGGTACCATTGGCTGAAAATCGGTGAAATATTGAGTGGCTGTAACCACTATCTTTGGTATAGGCTGCATCCGCGCCTGGCAGATATCAGAATACAAACTTAATTCCCTAAATAACGATATTATAAATTGACAGTTAAACTTTGATTCTGAAGTGTAGAATTAATCTGTTTCAAGCTGCACGTGCAGCTATAACTTCTGGTGCAGTAGTGGCTGCAGTAATACGCCGCTGGACGGCCTGAGGGCAACTTGTTACCTAGAGTTTCCATTATAATCAATCAGAATAATCACTTTTAGCTGCCAACCCTTTAATTATAATGTATTAACTAATTCAAAGTTGTGATAAACTTATGATGTATTTTTTTTTAATTTAAAATATATACTGTATGACACACGGACGTCTGTTCCTAAGGTAGACAACTTAATGCCTGTGTTATTAGGTAACAGACGGCTTTTGTACGCAAATATAAATATATACATATAGATAACACCCAGACTCGAGGCGGAAATCGAACCCACGACCCCGGAGCGGAAAGCAGAGCCCCTATCCACTGCGCCAACGGGTATAAAAAATATTATTACAAATTTACGAGAAACAGACTCCTATTTAATAAAAAAAATATTACTAAAATGTTATTTCACTACATTCAAAGGTTCCTTTAGTACAGAAGTTACAAGAAATTTAAAAAAGTCATAAGAACTTATATAGTTTTTCTTTGGAAAGTAGTTGCATTTTGCCCGATTTTGTTAAATTTTGAGAGATTTTATTTATTTGTGCGGAACCTTTATTATTTTTCTAAAAAAAGTGTGTTAATCCTTGTAACATGAGCTAGATAGCTGGAAGAGTTCCGTATCCGATGCGTGACAAACGTATTTGTCAAATAACTTCATTACTTTTCATTCATTTCGATTTCGCGCAAAATAATTATCCTAATGAGTTTTTAGCATTTTCAATCAACATGAAACATCTCAAGTCTCTACATCTAATAGTTTGGAAAACCTAGAGTGGGCGGAAAGTTGGACGGACGGACAAAGCGAAACTATAAACGTTCCTTGTAGGACTACGGAACCCCAAAAAAGTCAAAAGCGTGGTTAAAAATCGAAGCTAACAAGAAGCATCTTGTCTTGACATATATAATAATAAAAATGGCTAAGAGCGTGTCAAGGCAAGCTTACCCTGGAGTATCGTAAGTGTCTCACCAGTCACCCTGTATAATGAAGCTTACCTCAGAATGGTCAGTCATTGCGTCGTATCTTAGCAAGGAGTAATCTGTGCTCATGATAATACCAAAAGGATATATATGATTAGTTCCAGAGTTACGTAAATACCTATAGTTTGAGTACCTCCACCCTCGATTTAATAAAGAACCTCCTTTCTTAGCACAAAGTTCTTGAGCTTGATTCCAAGTAGCTCTCACAGTTCCACCACCCACGCCAGTCAAAGCTGTTAAGCAAGTTGATATTGGGCTCCTAAATCTCATAGATTCTTTCAAACCTTCACAGCCTTCTTCTGTCATGTCTTCCTTAGATAAATACGGTTTTACAATGCAATATCTATAATGTTTCGTGTTGCATCTAACAGCAGTAAAATTAGTGACTGGATCAAGAATGAGGCAAGAGTCTATTGAAGAATCTAAGGTAGTATGAACTTCTGTTTCAAGTACATCACCCATGGATTTCGTATAAGACCAGTCAACGAAGAACCCTCCTGGATATAGTGATTTGTACTCAGTCCAAACTGCATAGTCCGGTTTGGGGAAATTCAGTTTTTGGTGTAATTTAGACGTGTACAAATTTCCAACGCAATTTTTATATTTGTCCGCAAATGTTTCAGGTTCTTTCAATCTATAGCACAAAGGGGAGTCCTTATCTTTTCTGTAGACCAAGGAAAACCCAATTGGGCATGATGCATACGCATCTTTGCCTTGCGCGAAAGGAGCCGGTATCCATACCAGAAGTATTAGAGCAGCCTTAACGATGTACTGAAGCTGTGAGAGCATCTGGAAAATATATAAAGGTCAAATACAAAAAAGGTTTTTAATAACAAACAAATTCAAATAGTATCGATTATCGCAAATTTAGGTTCTCGAATTGAATTGTACTGGCTGTATATAAAAGATTGTTAAAAAAATAACTTTCCTATCAATTAATCTTCTTCAATAACTATATAACAATTACTAAAAGAAGTATTATTTAAGAGTGCGGCCCGCGTACGTCTAATTTTTTTCGATGTGGCCCTTTCCTGTCAAAAGGTTGTCGACCTCTGTTATAGAGTCGTCATATGTTAATATAATTTTTTTTAAAGGGCAAACGAGCAGGCGGTTCGCCTAAGTGTTTCCGGAGTTCATGGACATCTGCACTACCGGGGAATACCACTAGCAAATGCATTGCCGACGCTTAAAGGGGCCTTTAAGCCACTTACACAGACACACAGTTAGCATATACTATAGAGTTAACTTTACACTATAAACAAGCTGTCGTTACTAGGTCATTTCGCTTATCTTGTTAGTTTATATAAGTGGATATAAATTGTGTAGGATTTCTTACAGCAACAATATACGGTAGTCTTAAGGGAAGTAATGTGAGGAAGCCCTAAGCGAGTAAACCATTTCTCACTTATGGATGACTTAATAACTTAAAGCAAATAGCTTCAATATTGGACAGGCTGGCTAAAATACGCAAGGACCCAGCTTGGCAATGGCTTATTTATATATACATTTAGTGAAAGGATTTGATGTGAACGTCGCAAACAACATCAATATTATTTCTTGACGTAATAAAGTCTTACATGTCGATAAACGCAGACTGCACACGCACGAAAAAGTATGACTCATTGTCACGTTCCGCCTAAGCCGAGTGTGCAAGCGACAGCGCAGAAAAACCGTTAGAGACGTCGTTCTTATAGAACGCGTATGCGCGATGCAAGCAAACTTAGTTCATAAGAACGTGCGATGATTATTGATATTTTGATATCAATATAATATATATTGATGTCGAATTTTAGTTCTTCTAACACTAAGAACAGGTTGTCGTTTACACTAAAAGATCAAGAATGCTGTTGTTTTAGCTCTAGCTCTGTTCGTGTTCGTTCGGTCTAAACCCACCTTTAGACATCAATATGTTTGATGCCACGTTCGTACTAAGTGTGCTCGTATAACGCATTCGCGTTCTATTAGGACGATGGCTGAGAAGAAGAGTCTTCTTCTTCGTCCTAGCGTTATCCCGGTGTAGTAGTACCAGGGTCCGCTTAGATTGTAGAGGATGTGGCTGTGGGTGACCCATTCTAGCACTGCTTTATATTTGATATCTGACCTCCTCCGTGTTTCGGAAGGCACGTAAAACAGTGGGATCCGATTAATGTCACTTTGTGATATTAGTCGTGAGGTTGCAGAGGTCGTGGGGGTTCCGAGGATGACGTCGGATGGCAATCGGTCATCTCAACACGCTCCACAGCCAAATCCTCTGCAATCTAAGCGGACCCTGGCACTTAACCGGGAAAACGCTGGAAAGAAGAAGAGTATATAAAATATTATATATTGCGCATTCGGTGTCGTACAAGCTCGTTGTACGCGAATAATTTTATAACGCGTTTTCCTATAATGCGCAATAAACCGTGTTATAGGGAGGTTACAGTATTGATTTTTTTTTTTGGATATTAATTGGATCTCGGAGTTTGTGCCATTATTTTGCACCTATTGTGTGTTTTCGTTAAGATAATATAAGCGAGCCAAACGTTGCAATGTAGTACTGATCGTATCGAAACTCGTTTCTGTGAGGGAATTGACTTCACCTGGAATTTGTTTCGTAAATAGTTTATTTAACTCTACAAAAATATAATAGTTAATAAATGAATATGGTAAAGCGAAGGGGGTGAAGAGACCTAATCGGAGGTCGACGATTTAGACGATCGCTAGGTTAAGCAGTTTTTACAGGCGACCGGGTGATTAATGGGTAAAAAATTCTGACACTGGTTTTTAAATATCCGACCTTTGTAAACAATTTATTTAAGTCTACAAAAGTATAATAGATAATAAATAAATATGATAAAGCGAAAGAGGTTTTAGCCTAATTAGTGGTCGACATTTGAGTGGATCGGTAGGTTAAGCAGTTCTTGCCGCGACCGGGTGATCGATGGGTGAGACATTCTAACACTGGTTTTCAGATATCCGATCTCCTCCGTGTTTCGGAAGGCATGTAACAGTGGGTTCCGATTGATGTCTCTGCAATTTAAGCGGACCCTGGTACTAAACCAGGATAACGCTAGGAAGAAGAAGGAATGAATATGGTAAAGATGTATTAAAGGCTTGACACAAGTTTTGACTTGTTCTTAAAGTTCGCAAAAGGTGTTATTTCTGGTATAACACAAAAAACACCCGCAATTTAAATTTTAAGTGTTCTAGTCTTGTTTTAAATTCCTATTTAGACAGAAATAAGAGCGGTTCGATTCCCGCCTCGAGTCTGGGTGTATTATCTATAACGATGCATTTATATATTTCTAAAAATATATATTTGGGTACAACAGGCGGCTGTTACCTATAACACAGGCATTAAGTTGTCTAGCTTAGGAACCGTCACCTGTGTCACATAGTCCAATATATTTATTTATTATTTATCAATAATGGTAGCACTGCTATCGCGATATGTCAGTATTGCCACCACTGCGACCGAGTAATAACATTAATTCTATATTATAATTATCATGGTGGCAATACTGATTAGACATTAAGCACAGAATACAATAAACCTATTACTACAGATAAGTCAATATACCTACATTTATAATATAAATTATACTTGTAACTAACAGTAGTTACCAGTGTATAATTTATTTTTTTAAGATACGTAACTAAATTGAGAGTTAGGCGTCCATTGGATAGCTAGCAGTTTTTTTTGAGTGAGTTTTGCACTACAATACAGTGCGATGTGATGCGATGCAATGCAATACTATGCAATACAACACAACAAAACACAATACAATACTATACAATGCAATACAATACAATACAATACGATACGATACGATACGATACGATACGATACGATACGATACGATACGACACGATACCATACGATACGATACGATACGATACGATACGATACGATACGATACGATACATGTCAATACTAGATACATTGTTGTAAAGCAGTTTATCGAAAAAATAAATAAAAGCTCCGAAAAAGAAGGTCCGCAGGGGAATAAAAACGAGTCTTGTCTGAGTGTAAAAGGGTTAAACGAAGTTTGTTTGGCGGAGTTGCGTAATTTGGGAGGGTAACCTACTTTAAGGAGTTATCTTGTTGCGGTTAAAATGACTTACACGAAACTCGATTAACATTTGGCGTAGGAATATTAAATACTAGCTTTTGCTTGCGGTTTCGTAAGTGTTGATATAGATATTAAGGCAATTGTTTTATTAGACGACCGTTCAAAACTATTCTCGTATGTATCGTTGGGTAGGGAAGGTAACAGGGGCAGTGGAGATGAGGGTTCGTGTTCACGTTAAAGGAATCCAAAAACCTACACTTGAGTCACAAGTCTTAGGCACTACCCTGGTTCGTTCCTCGGCATTACGATGGAACATTGCAAAGAAATCCGTCTCTTTTAGATTTCAACTTACAGTGCTTTGTGAGTTAATCCAGTTATGAAAGATGACAAGGGAACCAAACCACTATTATTGAAGTACGCCCACTGATGAACTCATCAGCACTATTTGCTTAAAATAAAGAAGGATTTTTTTTACAGCTAGCCCATCCACAGTTGAATTTTCTTGCAGATGGATAATGTTATCTATACATAGAAATCTCTGATTCTTCCTGTATGATAGCGACAAAAGGGAAAAATAGGTATTTATCTATGGACCGACATTATTGATTTCATAGTGTGCCTTAAATACTTCCATTTTTACTAATAAACGTAATATTTGACTTTGAAATAACTATTTGTAACATCGAGTCAAAATTATTTTTTACAATTTTTATCTATTTGCCTGCTTATTACAAAATTACAAGTAACAGGAAGTAAATAAATAATAATTTAAACTAGAGATTGCCTGGTGGTCGAGATGCGGCCATAATTCTGTACATTTGCGTACTATTGGGCATGACCATAAATTTAAAGACAAAATTAAATAATTTAAAGCCATATACAAAATTTCAATTCTTTGTACAAAGATATTAATATTATTTGACAATTAATATTTCTACCGTCGTCATGATTACGCTTTGACAAAATCTTATAGTAAAATGTATACAAGTGTGTGTAAATCGTTTGGCATTGGTGTGCGTGAAGTTTTTATTATTATCCGCAAGGTCCCCGGTTCAAACCCCACCGCCGTTAGAGTATTGTCGCACCCACTCGTAATACAAGCTTTTAATTTAAGCTTAGTAGGAGGGGAAAAAGGGAATATTAGACATACCCAAAAATAATTCCCAATATTCTTTAAAAAAAAAACTAATGTAAAATTTCATATTCCTCCCTCCACGCAATTATCCTAAAATGGTACCAAAAGTTTTCACTTCACTAAAGTCTACTGTCTTGAACCTGGTAGGTGGCTCTGCTGTGGGTATATAACCTTAATTAGTTTTTTTATTTATTTAATTCACACATTTACATCCACAATTAGCTATGATTGTCGTTATGACTCAAAAACGGCTGGGTCTATTTGACTCCTGTCTATTTTATTCTGATTATTGCTGGGAAAGATTAAAAAAAAATAAAGTAAGGAAAAGACAAAAGAATTTTTAAAAATACTAAAAAATGCAGGAGGGGTCACAACTTCGGTATACCTCCAATAAATTTCGTTCGTACTGGATGTTTGGTCTGGCCATAAATCAGGCAAGACAACGTCTGCCGGGTTCACTAGTGTTTATATAAAATAATTGTCTTATTTTACAAAAGATCTTGGCATTTCGCACGTAACTAACGACAATTCCCTTGAAATAAGTTCGGAATACTCCACACCTGTGTTAAGGGTTTCCGAGTGCACGTGTTGGAGCAATTAGAGATAATTATATATAACACGACCGGATTAGGGTTATTAAACGTGCAGGCAGACGTGTCTAGATTACCAATAGTGAGAATGTTTGAAGGGAGCTTTGAGACCATTCGCGCGAAATGTACGTCGAGTGCGTGACAGAAAATCAGTGCAGTATTGTGTTTTTTGATGGTATCGCTCTTAGTATATACGATTAAGTATTTCTGTACATAGAATAATGTAATTTTAAGAATCGAATAAGGATTCTGGAATCCTCCTGGTGGTGCAGTCGCCTATGGGCGTTTGTAGTTCCTCACAGAAAACGGCTGCTCATTTGCAATTATAAATACGTTTTTCTTCTACTTCTTCTTCTTCCTAGCGTTATCCTGATCTTAGTATACCAGGGTCCGCTTAGATTGCAAAGTATGTGGCTGTGGGGTGAGTTAAGCTGACCGATTGCCGTCTGACGTCATCCTCGGCACCCCCACGATCTCTACAACCTTACGACTAATATCACAAAGTGACATTAATCAGGTCCAACTGTTTTACGTGCCTTCCGAAGCACGGAGGAGGTCGGATTTCAAATATAAACCAGTGCTAGAATGGGTCACCCATCTATCACCCGGTCGCAGCCAGAGCAACTTAACTTTCGTAAATGTATATATGTACATCTATCATAAATAATCAGTGTCTCAGGACCAGATAGACATTTGGTAAGTCAGTTATTAAACTAAGTAGTATTTGTGAAATGCATAGTGTGATTACCCCTGGTTCCATACTCATATAGACATAAAAGCGTGCAAAAACTCTAATCAATGCTTAGAAGGTTCCTGATTTCGAATTCTTAACTAGTTCTTTGTAAATTTGACTCACTTCTGACAGTATATTATTAAGTGTTGTTCTGTATACTAATAATTAATTAATTAATTAATTAATTACATTTATTAATCAATGTCTGACTGACTGACTGTCTGATTGAAAATTAAGACAATACAAAACATTCATTTAAAAATAATACTAAAAATATATTTCACAAGACGATTACGAAAAGAAATCAAATATTTGAAGTAAAATATTATTTATACTTTTTAAGTTAAAAACCGTATACTCTCTCAAGCCGTACCAACAACTTACTTCAAGAGCGATGTGAGATGAGACTGCAGTGATTAACTGATGTCGAGTCTTATATAATAGGCAGATTTCTAAGTCCTTACAACCTCCACTCCCTCAACATAGATCTTGTGTCTTATGCTGTTAGTCATCAATTTGGTCTTTGACATGTTGGATCTTCAGTCCGACCTCGAGAATTTCCTTGTACAGGTCTTGAAGCATATGGCTCAAATCTAACGATTAGGACGAAAAAAGCACCACGTCATCTGCGAATCGGAGATTTGTTAGTCGCTTTCTTCCGACAAGAATGCCTTTTCTCTCCCACACAGGTACAATTTTTTTTTAATTTTTCGTGCAAAGTAGCGTTAAATAGTTTTGGGGACAATGGATCGCCATTTAAATTATGACAAAAAAAATATTATTTTTTTTAAAATTAGTCTCAAACCCCATTAATATATTATAATTAATTCATTTTAAAAAGACTTTGGTTCTGACATTTACTCTTTTGCAGTGGAAACCGGAACCCAGGCGGGAATGAAACATTACGTGAGTTTTTCGTCGCAGTCGGCAGATGGCGCTAGCAGTACTTTATGTCGCGCTAACTAATGTGTAGCATTGTGGAATAATATCATCGATGTATAAGGATGTGAAGTCGACGAAGAATGTGCTTTACCATTTCGGCTGATAGTTCCTTTTTAAAGAAACTTTCCCTAAGGGTTATTGTTAGAAATTAACGTAATGCATAACAAACAAACATGAGCCTTTTAACTAATTGACGTGCAGACGATATTGAACCTTAACGTGGCAAACCAATTTCTTGGTCGACTATAGAAGTATGTATACAAATTGTTAGACTTGTTGATATCTCAAAAATCGCTAGACCGATTTCGTTAAAATTTATACAGGACCACCTCTGAAGTATGCTCTACCAAACAAAAAAAGGTTCATCAAAATCGATTCATAAATGGCGGAGTAATTAACATATATAAAACTACAGTTGAACTAGAAATAAACCAAAATGTTAAAGTGGCTAATTGGGGCTGATACTGTTAACATTTCTCAGAGCATACCCTTCCATCAGCAGTGCAAGCCGCGAACACAGTGCTGGAGTACGGCGCCCACTTCACGTCTCCCACGGGAGAACCCAGCTCGAACATGAACAGAGGTTCACTACGAGAACAAAGAAAGATAAATCGTCTTGATAGTACAAATTCTACCAATGCCGGGGCCAGTAGCCAGTTCCTCCGTGCTTCGGAAGGCACGTAAACCAATGGAACCCGATTAATGTAACTGAGTAATGTTGGTCGTGAGGTTGCAGAGATCGTGGGGATTTCAAGGACGTTGTCAGACCATCACAGCCACATCCTCTAAAACCTAACCAGACCCTTGTACTTGACCAGTATAACGCTAGGAAGAAGAAGAAGAACTCACTCGCGTCCATCTTCCCAGATCTTCACCCTCCAGTCTCCAGAACACGAGGCATATATGCTGCTGTTGTAGTAATTGTAGTCAATCCTGTACACGGGCATGTGATGGCCCTGCACGGAGCGCACGTAGTTTCGGTTGTACTTTAGCGAGCAAGTGTGGATCATTCCGTCTTCGGTTCCCACCATGAATATATCGGGTTTCACAGGATGGAAGCAAATACAACTTCCACAACCTTAAAAACGTTCACATATCGCACGCTTTGTCATTTATTTTTATTTATTTATTTATCAATATAAAAGACACTTTTAAACAATAAACTGGCCGATAACATTTTAGGTCTAAAGTGAGTTAATGACAGAGGCAGCTTCGTTTCAATGTCCTCTATCAGCCAATTTAAGAATTATGTCGATATCTCCATCCAACATTGAGATACAGTTATTTCTGTCTCTTTAACAAAAGCTTATTTTGGTTAAAAATACAAACAAATAATTAAATATCTTTAAAACAACATTTCAATATCATCAATCACTTCATTAACTACTACTAAACTACATAATTTGTTACTATAAAGCCGTTTTTAAGAGGCAGCTTCGTTTCAACGTCCTCTCTCAGCCAATCTAAGAATTATTTCGATATCTCCATCCAACACTGAGATACAGTTATTTATGTCCATTTAAAATAAGTTTTTAGTTTAAAAGACTAACATATATGCCAAGAGCGTGTCATTACATGCTCTTGGCTACTTTTTTTTAAAGGTTTCTAAATCGTATCACATGACAATATATGTGTGTGCTTAGTGCGAGTATTTCAAACTTTATCGTGATGGTAAAGTAAACGCCAATTTGTATGGAGTTTGATCAGCGCCGCCCAGCGGTAACATTGTAAACCACAATTTGCGAGTGTGAGATTTTTGACGTTTGTTGACGATAGCCATGTCTTACGACTTCACACAAGTGAGTAAAAAACGCGTTTTATCGTCGGTTTAGCGAGTGTGAGTGACAAATTTGACAGCTTGACAGCTTTTGGTTATAGAGCACTCACTGTTGACGGTGAGCAACGTGCCGTCCGGGCCGGGTATGGGTGGCACGTCGGACTGCAGCGTGATGATGGTGGTGGCCTGCAGCTCGCCCGGCATGACCGCCCACTGTACCACGCGGCCGTCACCCGATATGGAGAAGAACGACGCCTCGCCGTCTATCATACGGGCGCCCCAGCGGATCTGGATTACATATTTTTATATATATGCAGGACTATATGAAACACGGACGTCTGTTCTTAAGTTAGACAACTTAATGCCTGTGTTAAGGTAACAGACGCCTGTTATACAGAAATATTTTTTTGTAGAAATATATAAATACATACATACGGGAATCGAACCTACGACCCCCGGAGGGGAAATCAGGATCACTGCCCACTGCACCAACGGGCTAGTCATTTTTATCTTGTTTAACGGTATTTTTTAAATAAATTTGCTGTAATTGTTCCTTCATTACGTAAGGTAGTTGTTAAAATACAGGTTTTCCTAGTTTGAGGACTACTGCAACACTAATTTTGTAACAATTTTTTTTTAACAGAATTTATTTGAAATCTGTTAAATTTAGTTTGTATCTAGTAGCTTTAGTTACTCCTTACAACATTAGCTACCTGCCAGCGAAATTCCGTCTGACCTGTCCAACCGTTTTGGAGATTACCCGGAACAAACAGACAAGTAGGCAGATGAACTGACATGAGAGACATTTTTTAAAATTGCTTTTATGTTAAAGGTATCCTTTTGCATCGCATATAATTAGTCATAATATGCAATTAGTAAAAAATATATTTCAACTTCACAGACACTTCAATACTATGTATGTATAATTCATTAAATAAACTAGTAAATAAATAAAATATTAATTAAAAAAATTTAAAAAGGAAAAAAATATTTTTTTTAATTGTTCGTTATAGTTAGTTATACCCGGTTCAAAACCCACCGCCGTTGGGGTATTGTCGCACCCACTCATAATACAAGCTTTTAATTTAAGCTTAGTAGGAGGGGAAAAAGGGAATATTAGACATACCCAAAAAGTATACCTAATATTCTTTTAAAGAAAAAAAAAGTCATAACAGTCAAAAATGTTCATTTACCAATAGTAATGTGAATAATCTTCTCTATTATAATAAACTTCCAATTCGAGATATATCCTTAAATGAATATAAAACCTTTATTAAAGATAAGCTCATTCAAAAATCCTATTATAATGTAAAGGAATATTTGAATGATGAAAAAACTAGTGAATAAATTGTTCTAACCGTATCTGAATTATTGTGAAGAGGTGATAACAAAAAGATACCCGACCGAATTTGTTGCGGGTTCTTCTCGTTGCAGGGCGCGTTAGAACCCTAGTAAACTTAGCTTTTAAATCGTAAATTTTATCACCAAATGTTATAATAGTGATTTAAAAAATCAATAATAATAATTATTATTTATACACATGACGTTCATAAGTACTGTAAAGTCTATATGAATAAAACATCTTTGACTTTGATCAATCCTGGGTCTACGAGGCATTGAACAGATTTTTGTTTCAATGACGTTGCATTTTCCTACACGCCTATATATTCATAAGTAACGTCATGTCCTCGGACATTCGTGGTCAACCTATCAAAAAGGTAGGTCGTTAAAATATGTAATAGACTTGTTTACATTTCACATTGAACGTTCTCGTCGCGACCAGACCAGACCACACGATATCTGATACGGTGGTCTCGTTGAGGAAACTCGAACTGACTTGCACTAAGCAAAGAGTTCACAAATGTAGTTTGGTGCTGTTTAAGACTTGCTGTGTGGTATAGTGTTGTGTGGAAAGCACGATTCAAGGTATGAAAATATGTTTATTTACTACATCTCAGATTATAGAACATATAGTGCAATTTTAATATAACGAACCTCCATATAACGAATTTTTCCATTAAACGATTTTTCAGAATCCCTTAGAACTGCCCTTAAGAGCTAATACAAAATATTATTTTACATTACGAATATATTTATCCGATACTTTTTGAAACCCTTTTTATGCACAATATAGATAGAAAGCATTACCATACCCCCATATGATATGAATTTTTCAACCTATAAACTTCATATAACATATCAATAATTCCCACTTAATTGTATAATACATATTCATATTTCGACAGGTTTCGACACGTTTACCTTATTAAAACGAATCGTAGTGCAATCTAACCTCTTTACAACAAATCTCATTGTAACAAATTACGCGGTATAACGAATTTTTAAAAACCCTTGAGTTTTGTTATATCGAGGTTGTTTAATCCTTTAGCTCTATAATCTGAGTACTGCATATTTTTTCCCACTGTAGGGCGCAGAGGCCTCTCTATTCCTCTTTCCATCTGCCTCTATCTCCAACTATGGGTGGCCAGTCTTAGTGTTTGTAAATTATTTTACTAAATTTAATAGATTAGATATATTTGGCCCGTAGATTATCCGAAATACGGCAAACATGTTCAGCTCAGTCCACTTTAGGAGCTTCATGGACCACATCCGCCATTTGTTTTCTGGACCGAGGATTATGTGAATCATACTATAAAGTGGTATTTCACATTTAATATCTCACGACTTAGGCTTTTCCCGTGATAATTGTGGTATAAATAATATACCAACTTTATTTCAATTGGTTTGTACAATTTTAATCATAAAATTATTTTGACCCTAGAAAGGCTAAAAAGAAGTACAAACTAGACTATAACTTGGAACTTAAAACAATTTCTACGATATTTCGATACCTCCCACGTAAGTTATTGCAGCCGCAAATTCCCAACTTCACAGTAGAGCATTATAAACATGTAAATTGAAATAAAAACCTCATATAACACATTTGTGTATACAATTATGTATTCTACAATGACGATTACATTATTGTATACAATAATTTATTAGTTTGTAAAGCGCTACTGTAGAGGTGGGAATTTGGGGTTACAACAACTTACGTGGGATCGATTTATAGAGTATGTCGAAATTATAACGTTAACTTTTTAGATATTGATATTTTTAACTTAACATGCATTCAATTAAAAAACTATTTCACACTATTTGTATGCTGTCGGAGCCAGACATAGTTCAAAGTGTTTGTACATTTTTGTCCTTGAAGACTACAAAGTTCTACAAAACTTTGAGTAGCTACGCAAAGTCCCCGCCCACACTACATGATCATTGAAATGAAGCTATGTCTGGCTCCGACATTACACTAAATTTATCAATACGAGATCTGTTCTGCTACAAATTATTTAATCGCTTTAATTTGAAATTCAATTAGTTTGTTTGCTGATTTATGTCAGAACAGCCCAAGTTTATTTTTCTAATAGAAAAGAGTTTCGTATCGGATCGAATAGAGGCTAGGAAAAACGTAACCAAGTACCTTTTCTCCAATAAATATTACTTGTTTGTACTTTTCGCAAGTTTTCTAGGTACGCTCTTGTTTTCGATCCGTTTCGTCCTTTCAATTTATATCAAATTAGAAAAACAAATGAAAAAAACCCTATATAGCTGTCAAAAACAGCATGCATAATTTGATACACATAATTGTCATTTAAATACAATGCATATATAATAAATAGGTAATTAAAAAACCGAGTGATATACAGATAAAAGGCTTTTTTACATTTTTAAGCCAATGAACTCATTTTTCATTAGATACGAATAAACCGGTTAGCCGTGAAGTATTTTTACATGTTAATGATAACATTTATCACCCTTTACGGTACGGCGGTGACTCCTTTTACGGTAACACGCATCAGAGTTAATTTCTTTTTGATCGACTTTCGAAATAGAAGGTTTTCAGTTGTAACTTGTACTTGTACATGTACGTATGCTTATGGGTCTTCTTCTATCTAGCGTTATCCCGGTCTAGTACCAGGGTCCGCTTAAATTGCTAAGGTTGTGGCTGTGGGGTAAGTTTGGATGACCCCGGAATCCCCACACTCTTCACAATCACCACTAGTTTCACTCAGTGATATTAATCGACACCCACTGCTTTAACGTATGCTTAAGGATATATGAAGATATTATTAAAAAATACTGTAGATATAAAAATCTCCGATAGCTAAAAGGACATAATGGAGGAATGTTACCGTTAAATTATAAAAGCCGGTAAATTGTAATGTATCTGGCGAGATTGTGCACTGTCGGAAGATTGTGAATATAGCGCTTACAATTTAATGTATTAAAGATAAAAGATAAAGATATTTATGAGAAACTAAACTACTTTGCTTCAATCCGCGAATGAATACGAGGGAAAATCGGTGTAGTGCTGCAACCCGAAAGCTACACCACCGAATCCGCCACCAAAGCCTTATGCTGCAGATGTCCATGGGCGACGGTAACCACTTACGATCAGGTGGACTTTCTGCCCGTTTGCCCCCTTTTAATCTATTAAAAAAAAAAAAAAAAAAAAAAAGTCATAACAGTTCAAGGAAGGATTAAAAGAAAATGTAGAAAACTCAGAGGAATACTTTAGAATTAATAAAAACGGCTATGCTGTTCGCACCTTCGGAGTACTTGCAATAGGTGTCGTCCGTGTTGGACGTTTCCTCTTACCGTAAATCGGTAAAGACAACTTCTGCCGGGCCCGCTTGTATATAAATAAAAGTCAGTAGTCTATTGCATACGTTACCTGTACCTAAACAAAAAAAAAAAACAACAACACCTAAACTCACAGGAAATACACATTGAAGTTTTTGTTCAATATCAAATATAGACTTCCTAGAAGTCATCAAAAGGCAAATTTTTGGAATTACAAGCCTGGTTCCGGGGGACGAAATCCTTCAGATTTCAGAAGCACATTTATAAAGATATCATAGAATAAACCATGGCACCAGTTGAACTTTTTAATTGGCGTTACTTTGCGAAAATTCACGACAAGCAGGGAAAACTAACCTGCATATCAATCTCCAGATTACCTGATCACTCGGCACCTGTACGAAGACCCCCGGCGCCACTCCCCCGGCGCGCTCACGGACCTACGTTCAGCTCTCGTCAACAACACCATCTTCGCAACCCTGGCTGCGAGACATGGATTCCATAAGTAATTTATATATACACTTATTTATATATTGCCTCTCAATTTTAATATTACATGGATAAAGCTGATATTATAAGGAACTGGCTGTTTCCCGCCACCTCGTCCGTAGACATCCTTAATAATAATATAATAATATGATAAATTTCTTTATTAAAGATAAATACCCAATATAAAAATATAAGAACAAATAAGTCAAAATTATAGTTAAGGGTAAAACATAAGTGTATATAAGATAAAAATTGCTTTACCACTGAAAATAATGATAAGCCTGTCTACATGTGTATAAAATAAAATCATTCATTTTTTATTCATGTGTCGGTGCACTGAGAGCCAGTGTTTTAAAATTGGACAGTTCACTTCGTAACAATTGTGAGTTGTGAATGCTACAATAGGTCATTTTAAAGCATTTCAACGTTAATGTTACCATTATACACATCTGTATTCGAGGATTTCTGTATTTAAATAAAAAAAAGTAACCGCGAAGCCCCGCGTTCGCCCGTCCGCTTCTAATCTATCAGTAACAGAGTTACGTTTACGTTTACAGAGTACGGAATGTCTGACTCCCCAACAGAATATCACGAATTTCGCGTGAAACGTAACTCTGTTGCGGATAGTTTAGAAGCGATGGTCATTATTTTTGTTTCAATACAGAAATCCTTGTATATATGTATGTGTGTGTATAATTTTAATGCCGGATTCAGATATAGCTTCATTTGAATGATCATGTAGTATGGCCGGGGACTTTGTGGAACTGTACAAAGTTTTGTAGTACTTTGTGGACTTTAAGGACAAAAATGTACAAACACTTTAAGCTATGTCTGGCTCCGGTATAACAATAATGTCCATAAGCTCCAAAATGTCCTATTTTAACATATAAAGTTTCAATTGCACCGGTTTTATAGTTTAGTTTTTATTGATATCTAAAAAAGTACTCTATACATTAATGATCGAAATCGGTTTTTTTAAAGCAACTCCTTTTTTTTTAAACAAAATAATTCGCCTATAATTGTCTAAGTATAGTTTGGGCAAAAATTATTAGTTAGGCATTACACATTATCGGTTTATGGTTGGTCTATAAATGGTATTTATTTTATGGTGATATTATGAGCATATTGTTTAACGGTAGTTCAATATTGACAAGGAGCATTTTTATTATATCATCACAACAAGATATAGCTTATAGTTTACTACCGGACCCGCCGTTGTCCTGTCCGAACATTGTTTTACTCTTAGAGGTCATGCATAAATTCCGTCACACGTTAAACCACCTAGGGGCTCAAATTTATATATATATATATATATATATGGTCTCGGCTAAGACGAAGCTGTCCCCAGGGGTAGGATGCGTAAAACTCTCGCAATCCATTCCAAACTGCCCTTCGGCAGCGTGAATTCAGAGTTATTTATTATATTTTCCATTCTATTGAAATTCCCCTCAAAATCTTCGAAACGCGCAGCACCTATTTCCTGTGTTAAAATACAGTTATGGCGGACGTCTCGATGTTTACCCTATTAAATTTATGAGCAAAACCGCAGCTAATGTTCCAGGACGTTCTGTCTTGTTACCCAATTACCCGTGTTACCCGCACAGGTAACGTGCTTACCTCACCTTTTGACGTGTTTTAATGATATTACCTGTTACCCTTCGTTTTATTCATCGTGAATTCTGCATCCCCTGTATGGAGTGTGGAGATACCTTTATAGATCTACTGCATTGACCGTGGCTTTGTCTGTTTGCTGGTAGATAATTCTATTACATTAACATGGACTCGGCAGACGTTGTTTTGCCCAACTTATGGTCAGACGAAAGGTCTAGTAGGGATGCCATCTATTGGAAATATTCCGTAGTAACGACCAACGCTGCTTTTTTTAGTATTTATGAAACGTTCTTTTGAGTGTTCCTTAATCTTTTTCTCTTAAAACTTCCTTGGAATACTGCGAATTAAATAAACAAGACAGTATTCAAATTGACTAAGCCGTTTTAACGAGAAATATATTAAATTTGAGTTCAAGCTGTACCTACTGTACAGACAGCCTCGCCACCAACCGGGTCCAACTGTCTCTTTAAACCATCTATGAACCCATTGGAATATACACGCAAAATTCTATCCAACTCGGTACAACCGTTTAGGAGGAGCAAGGAGACATTGGCTCGTACTGTAAATTTTTATACATATAAAGCGCTACGACACTAGCCACACTCAATTAAGTTCTCGCGCGAAATTTGCCTGTTCTGGTTTGGGCCGTTCTTGCCGATCTAGGATTCGTTTGCACAGTTTGATGGCTATCAACGGAGGTGTACACTGCGTACATAAACAATCGTCTGTAAAAGATGCAACGGCCAATGGTGATCATGATAAAGATATATAATGTACTATAAGTTTTTTTTTTTTTTTAGCATTATACTATACGATAACTATACTACTATAAATAAAAAAAAAATGAAATTTGCCTATACATGTAATGTTAGTATGTGCAGTGTGATGCCCCAAAAAAGGTGTAACCTCTCAGCCTTTGTAGGAATCGGTAAGTAGGGTTCATCCATAAACGTGATACGTTAAAAGGGGGGGGGGGGATCACTAAAATGTGACATTGTGTCGCTAGGCAGTGGGGTCAAAAGCTGTGTCACATCACGTGACAAAATTTTAATTCTTATAACTTAAAAAGAAATAGATAAATCGGATAAATGAGAGTTAGTTACGCGCACTAAGGGTTCTACCATCGCGGAACACTTTAGCCGATTATTTTCATATTTAGATTTTCAAAAAATTTCTTTCAATTTGACAAAATCACCGCATTTTTTTATGATGTAACTAAAAATTTTTAGTTTCCCGATTTTGCCTGTACTTGTATTTCAACATATACCTGCCAAATTATATGATTCTAGATCAACGGGATGTACCCTACAGGTTTTGGATCCCTTTACCCCTTTTGTGACATAAACGGCCATATTTTTTGAATGCGCGAATGACACAAAGAGGGTTGATATTTTTATAGCTTCAAGTAGCCGCAGACCTCAGTATTTGGTACTAATTTCAACTTTAAAGTTGTACGTGTTTCAGAGATAAAGGGTCTTGACAGGCAGATAGAGGGACAAAGAAGTGATAAGTGAAGGGTTCCTTTTTTTTTTGTTTTGGATGTACGGAACCCATAAAATTATAATCACATACATACAGTTTTGGTTCGTCTATGCAAATTTTAGTTTTATTTACATGCCATTTAGTTACGGCACTTAATCCTAGTGGTTAAATATTCTTTGAACGGTGCAACACTGGCCTTCAATGGTCGTAAATTTATTTACAGTTCATACGCGCTATTTTACCGTATGGTTATTTGATATTTCTCTACACCAATTAGAAAATGATTCTTGTAAACTCTATGTATAGCAGACAAAGGTTCGGATTGTCTATAACTAGTATTTATTTATACTCTTTGATGTGATCTATGATATGATATTTATACTCTTTGATTTGATGATACGGCACTAAAACAAGGTGGTTAAATACTCTTTGAACGGTGCAGCACCGATACAGATTGCTTGGAACTTATCTACATTTAGTGCGTGCTACTTAACCGTCGGTATTTGGTATTTATATGCATCAATCATAGGTTTTCCTGAATTCCATTCCATGATTTTGTGCAATTTTAATGATTTTTAATTTTTTTTGTGTAAATTTGGTAACATCTATCTAACTACCTAATCGTTCTAAGCTTGACTGAGGGAATTAGGTATTTTTTTATATAAAATTATAATTAAACGTCTTTATTTCCATAATCTAATAAATAAAATTGTCGTGCCAACGGTGTCTCTTGCCAAACACCTCCGGAACGGGTTAATCGATTCTTATGAAAATTTTTGTACATATTTAGTAGGGCTAAGAATAGGTAGTAAAATATTTTTTTAACCCCTAAGTCATGAGGGTGGCCCATGCGGACGAAATCGCGGCGTGCAGCCAGTAACATATAAGTTTTGAAAATGGCGTGAAAAAACATTTTTAAATAGCAGTAATTATTTTACTGTTCTATGTTTTAATTCTATATTATAATAATTCAAGATAAGTAATTTGAAATAATTCTTTTTTTGTTGTTAATAAACAAAAATAGGTGTTTACATTAGAAAGATTTTTTATATATATACAGCTAATGTAAGCCCGATTTAAAGTATCGTACATAAATTCCTACTATTTAGTACTAAATGGGACATACCAATGTGCTTTTCAGTTGTGCATATCGTTCAATTGGCTTATGGCTTAAGGTGAAATTCGAAATCGAATGATGAATTTTGCCTACACTATCAAAATCGGTAATAGGATTAAACGATGCTCGATTTTGGAGCAACCGTGTGTCGAGTACGTGGCAGAGAATTAATGTTGAATTGTGTTTTGTTGACAATGATCGAATCTTCGGAACACACAGAGATTACACAGTTTTCTAGCGTTATCCCGGTCTGCCAGTAGTACCAGGGTCCGTTTGCCTTAAAGTCAAATAAAATATAAATATTTCAGCCAAAAACAAACTTGCACCTGTTTAATTTTGCGTTTTTATAAATCCACATACATGAGTTTTAGCGCTTTGACTTTCATGGTGACGTAACGACGTTTTATACAAAGGGCTGTACCTGAATGTGATTGAAACATACGTTAGCAACTACCATTTGCTGGACACGCAGTGACATCAGTCGCTCATATTTCTGTTTGGAGTTACATAAGAGAGAAAACACAAAATAAAACATAACATAATAATTGACACGGGCCTCATGCCTGTGGTGCGTAAATTAACGAAAAAAACCTTCGGATTACAACTTTGGACGGATTTTGTTGTTTACCTGCTGGCCAGGAATTTTTGCCAAGTAACGTAAGATACTACAAACCAAATTGTAAATGTTTTACCATAGACATTATTTTTAACGGTATCGAAGACTGTAACGGAGTATCAGATTTGTATATTAATTTTGCTAAGACATCATAAAATTCTAAAAGCTTAATAAAAACTCGGGGCCACCTCGATTAATGGAGCCGAAAGCTTCATGGTAAGTCAAAGTCGAGTCGAGCTCGAAAGTCGTAGATTCAAAATCGTACATCGAAAAAAAGCAGTGGTACTCAGGGAGTACCGGCAGAATGAAAACTCGAATAAACATAGGTGTCATTAGCGGTAACAGTGTTGCTAGTGCAATATTTTTTTCCTATCACTAGGAAAAAAAGTGTCCTATCTCTCAAGTTGGACCAAAGGACACCTAAATGTCAACTTTTTTGAATATCTGTTGACTTGATGCGAGTTCACTGTGAACATACATAGTGGAGTGACACTCGGTTTCTATATATCAATCTAACTAACCTAAAGTTATGTTTATAAATACAAATTAAGTTAATATTTGTTATACGAGCGGTAATATGTAAATTAAAGACAATAACACAGATTAAAAATAAAAAAACTGGATAAAGAACGACCGCATTTGACGCCTAAATAGACTATAAAAACAACGAACGTGGAAGATCTAAAGTGTAATCTAGGTAATTACAGGTTAGGCAGGAATTGACTGTCAAATTGTAGTAATGACTCCATTATGATCTGTATTGCCTCGAGCGGTTCACCGGTGGTCCCAATGACCGATTTTGATCAGTAAAAAGTGTTTAGATAATTGGTAGAAGCAGGAGTTACTTTTCTGAAATTCATAACAAACAGGGAAAAGAACATTACGAATTGAATATGCGCCGGACAATTTTCCAAATCTCGTAATTTCCAGAATTCATAAATTCCGATTTCATATTCCGAATATTGCAGCAAATTTTGGTTATTGAGGAAGGCTGTAGGATATATATCATACGCTAAAATTGAATCTATTTATTTTTACCTAATTTACCACAGCTAATGTTATATATGAAGACTGTGACCGGTGGAAGCAACTTACCCAAAACTCTGGAGTTACGATCCTCAGCAGTGAGGGAGCGATTAAGAAGAAGAAGAAGAAGAAGTGTTATAGAATCAAGTAATAATTAATAGTTCTGATGTTTCTGAAGGCTTGCCTATAACATAAAAAAGAAAATAAATACCAGTGTTTTTGTAGACTTTTTATTTTATTACGACTAAATTGCTGTAGCTATCATGTGACAAAACTCTATTTGGTTAATACGATAAAACTTCTATTTGTACAGGAATCAAGTCTTATATAGACAATCAAGCGAATAAAAGCTATTTATAAATATATACTGAAATCAAAATAGCATGGCTTCAAGTGATTGATGATTATAAACGTCTTCTGTACTACATACTTTATCTCCTATATCCGTATACTGTCATAGGAATGGCCCATTGGCAGGGGACCAATGCACGTAACAATAAAAGTCAAATTGTGAGTAATTGTGATAGTATTTTAAATACCTCTAAGTTGTGGACTTGAACCTTGAGGTAGTGTATATTTAATAATACTTAGGCATTTATCTTCTACTAAATCGGTTCCTCATTACTAAGGATTTTGACTCCTAAGTCATTTGAGCTGCCTCTATCGCTTAAGTTACGTTGGCTTGCAAACAAAGTTTTTTTTTATTTAACAAGCGGCAAACGGGAAAACGATTCAGTCTAGTGACTACCAACGCCCAATTACAAATGCAAAACTAGAGGGTTGCGTTGCCGGCCTTTGAGGAATGAGTATGCTATTTTTTTGAAGCCCCAAGTCGTATCGATACGGAAATACTGAAGCTGGTAATTGATTCCACAGAAGAATTGTGCGAGGAAAGAAATTTCATGACATTGCACGGTTGTGGATTTCCGGACATCAAGGTGGTGAGAGTGAAATTTCAAGTTCTGACGAGTTGTCCTGTGGTGGAATACAGCTGCCGGTATTAGTTTGAACAATTCCTCGGAACAGTCAAACTGATATATGTGTAGTAGATTTAAGTTTTTAGATATAGTGTTGTTATTTATTTATTTTATGTCTGAATAAAGTTTATTTCTTTCTTTCTTTCTTTCAAATGGGAAGGTAGGTATAACTATGGGTGAAAGAGGACGGGGTAAACCAGAATTATCTTAGATCTCCAAATAAAATTATCGGCGTTGACGTCTAACTTGGACGTATAAAAACGACTCGATGTTCTTAATCGATGTCGAGGATCCGCAGAGTACCTACAGTCTAAAAATGCATGCAAATAGCGTGTAGACGCAAATACTCAAGCTGGTCATAATTGGCTTACAGTGCGCGATTAACAGTTTGAGTTAACAATAAAAAACGCTTCACACACAAAAGCAAGCATTGCTATTAATTTGTGGAGGTACGTGCATTTCTAGACTGAAATATCCATCTTCGTACCATCAGCTTCATACCATCGAACTCTTCTGTTATTTATATGTACCAAAAGTAATACAGAAAAATGCATTACATAGAGAAGAGGTAGACAATTGTTGAACTTTTTTCTATAAGAAATCGATTCCAGTTATCCCGAAGTGCAGGAGAAATAGTATCTATACTAATATATGAGGCTGAAGAGTTTGTTTGTTTGTTTGAACGCGCTAATCTCAGGAACTACTGATCCAATTGGAAAAATTATTTCAGTGTCAGATAGCCCGATTATCGAGGAAGGATGTTAGCTCTATATCATCACACAAAAATTATTCACCTTATTTTACGCGAAGTCGCGAGTAACAACTAGTTTTTTTTTATATAACAAGGGGCAAACGAGCAGGCAGTTCAACTAAGTGACTACCGACGCCCATGCACAACTACAGCACCAGAGAGCTCGCAGACGCGTTGTCGGCCTTTGAGAAATGAGGGATCTTGGTACTAAACCAGGATAACGCTAATAGGAAAAATGTTAAAAAACAAATATATAATGAGTACATGTTGTTTTGTTGAAGGTCCCTAAGTCGTATCCATTCGGAAGCTCGTAACTGATTGAACAGACACGTTGGGCGGAGCAAGAAATTCCTAGAAAATCACACGTTTGTTGACTTTGGACATCGTGGTGATGGGGGTATAGTGTGTATAATGGCGCATAACATATCTTCTAGAGAGATATATCTTGTCTATTGATGAATAAGTTTTTATTTTATATAAATTCACACTTAAAGTAAGTATAGCATTTTCATACGAACGAAAGTGTCTCTTAAATCAGGTTATATGTCACAGAATACGTTCATATTGTAACCGACTAATTGTTTGGACTAATACCGGAAGCTGAATCTCGCAACAGGAACGCTTTAGAATCTGAAAATTCCACCCCATCAGCTCTATGTCCAAAGGTCCATTATCGTCCGATTTTCTGGAAATACCTTGCAACATCTTTTTTTTATATAAATCGAGGGGAAAAAGGGCAGGTGCCTAAGTGAATACCGACGCTCATGGTAACTGCAACACAACAGACTCGCCTTTTTGCTCAGTCTTGCGTTGCCTACGCTTGAAGTATGAGTACGCTCTTTTCTTGAAGGTCCGTATATCGTATCGGTTTGGAAATACCGAAGCTGGTAATTAATTTCACTGAGAAATTGTGCGAGGTAACAAGTTTTTAGAAAATCGCACTGTTGTGGAATTTAGGACAAAGAGGTGATGATCTTAGTTGAATCATTTATTAACTCCCGTGTTTCCGAACTGATAACACCCGTGGCGCTTTAAGAAAATAGAATACTTGTTCCTCAAAGGCCGGCAAAGCATCATTTTGCAGCAGGAATGACGGTTCATTTAACTTACTACCGACGTACTAAGTTAAATTAACCGTCTGCCCGTACAGCCCTTAGTGCATTAAAGACCTTCCCTCAGCGAGGTCAAAAGACAGTTTCCGACCTACAAAATGGACATTTTATCGCACACATTTCACAGGTATCCATAATTCTATAGGTTCGATGAATAAATTTACTCAATCGAGTTGAAGTAGATCGTTTATTATATGCAACGAAAGTGCTAAAGTTACACAAACCTGTAATTTAGATCTGATAATACTGCTGCCTACGATTATGGAGGCAGTTTTGTAATTTGACGTCGAACTTTAGAGAAAAAGGCGTTATGATACGTTGATAACTTGTAATATTGGTTTATTTGACCTGTGAACTAGATTTTTATGTATATGTCACTGCCCACATCACCAATGGATCAGTTGTTACCAGCAACCTCGTCCGCGTAAAATAAAATTTTAGGGTGATGATAATATATGCCCTAAAGCCTTCCTCGATAAATGGGCTATCTAACACCGTAGAAGTAATTTTTCAAATTGGACCATTAGTTCCTGATATTATAGCGTTCAAGTAAACAAACCTTCAGCTTTGTATATTATATATTAGTATAGACTAACGCATCCGGCAGACTTTGTCCTGCCTGAACGTTGGGTTACTTACTATCTACTACACCAGTCAAGTACCAGGGTCTGCTTAGATTGCAGAGAATGTGGCTGTGGGGCGAGTTAAGATGACCGACTGCCATCTGACGTCATCCCGGAGCCTCCACAATCTCTACAATCTCACGACTAATAACATTCACAGACATTTATCGGCACCCACCATTTTATATGCCTCCGAAACACGGAGGAGGTCGCACATATTAAAACCAGTGTTTTGAGTGGGTCACCTGACTCCTCACCCTGTCGCGGAAAGAATTGCTTAACCTAGCAATCGACTCAAATGCCGGCCACTGATTAAGTTACGACCTCCTCATTAGCCAAAAGTAGCCTATGTACTTCTCCAAGGTCCAATCTACCCCTATGCCAGAATTCATCAAAACCGGTTCAGCGGTTAGGTTGAAATTTATTGAAATTTGTAATATAAGTAAGTAAGGATTATTATTTACCTTTACTTTACTAGGACTTTTCCTCAGGTGGCTCAGTGACCCAAAATGAGGTTTGACCTCTGACACTATTCGGCTGTCCCATTTCAAAACATAGTAAGAGACACTTTCTCACTTAATCTGGTTAGTTCCTACCAAATACAAAAATACCAGGCGGTTTATAGTCGCATAAAAACAGAAATATTTTAGCATCAATACCTAGTAAATGTATTCACTTCCTCGTAACCACTTTTAAATCTAGAAAGTCACTTTAATCAATTCAAAAACCTAGTATGTCCTAGGTTTTAAAATGGTTGATGCACCCTACTAGATTTTATAATAAAATATACAAAGCAGAGAGAGGACAGGCAGGAGTCTGCGGTGTGAAAAGTGTTCCTTACTAGATTTTGAAATGAGGCAGCTATATTTTTCTTAGGCTAATCTACTTAACGTTTATGCCCTCTCCTGTAAAATTTCGCTTTAAGCCCATGCCTAGTTGTAATTGATGATATCCTAGACTAATTCTTATGTTTATAATATAAATGTATGTATATATATATGTATGTGTGTGTGTATGTAAGTATATTGATATTTAGTTATGCTTTTTTGGCTGTATATATGTATATGTGTATTGTTGTTTTAATACTGTATGTAATGTTTAATGTCTCATCTTGTTATATTTTTATATTATTTAATGTATTCTTACGCACCACCTACTGCTTTACCACTTCATATATTTCCATGTCCTAAAGGTTGTGTGGAAGAAATCGCTCTTCAGCGATAACACCACCTTTTGCACTTCTTTTCTTCCTGTATGTTACTTTCTTATCTGTTAATTTCTTTTGTGGTGTACAATAAAGCGTATATTATTAAATAAATAAGTTTTGTAAAAGGGCAGTCTTATTTATCCGTACCATTTATCAATTTTTTTTTATGTATTTTTCTTAAAATATTTTCTTTTTCTTCTATTTCAGACGTTTGTATCTTTGAAGAGTCGCAGGCGGCGAATTGTATATAAGTTTTTGTTATCAAAATACTTTAATAGTACGATCATGATATCATTGACAGATAATAAATGTTTAAATATCGAGTTTATTTTTATTGTTTAGCTTGCTGATTGTTTAACTGTAGCTAATTAAATAGCTCAATTTGCTTAAAGTCAGGGGTGACGAACTTTTGATGCAAGTTATCAATGAAATGAAGTTTTTTGTGTTGTCTGTGTGTCTTGGATGTATTAAAAGAGGAAATGTTTGCGTGTAATGTCTAAACTCCAAGGTATATATTTTAATTTAGCAAATAATGGTTATTTTATGTATGTAGATAATAATGTATTCACAATTGTAATTAAAAATGATGTATACCAGCGGTCGGCAACGCGTGTCCCGCGATTCCTTTTTGCGGCCCGGGAATGTTTTTTTAAATAAATATATAAAATTTAAAATAAATATATACAGGACTATATGACACACGGCCGTCTGTTCCTAAGGTAGACAACTTAATACCTGTGTTACAGGTAACAGATGGTTGTTATGCACAAATATATTTTTTGTAGAAATATATAAATACATACATATAGATAATACACCCAGACTCGAGGCGGGATCGAACCCACGACCCTCGGCGCGGAAGGCAGGATCTCTGCCCACTCCGCCAACGGGCCAGCCAAAGGGTAAATATGGCAATGTAATTCTTATAAATATATAATATTCCATTACGCGTGCGTAAAGTTTTGTTTTGATGTACTGACATTCAGCATTTTAATATTTACTGCATAAATTTATGACAAGACACAAATTTATGCAAGTGTGGCCCGCCAACATCTAATTCTTTAAAGATTTCGCCCGCCTGCGTGTCACTTTTTAACGATGTGGCCATTGCCTGACAAAAGGTTGCCGGCCTCTGGTGTGTAATAATAAAATTAGTTTCAATACAGCCAAGCCTGTGAATCGAGATCACTGCCAAGTTATTTCGTCTAAATTAAGTTTTATTAAAGGAATTCATTTCTTACTTATAGAAATCTTGTCTGACCGAATATAATAAAACATGCAATGCTAGCAACCTGCCCCAGCTTCGCAGGGATGCAATGTAGATATATTATTATACTTATAAACCTTTCCCTCTCATCAGTCAGTTTATTTAATAATGAAAACCGCATCAAAATCTGTGTGAAACGGCTTTGTTTTATGCTACGCAAAAATTTCGTTATTTTGCGATTTAAATTTCTTTTTGCGATTTCGTTACTTAATTTAACTTAAAAGTACATGCTACTTTTAATAATTGAGTAACAATACTTTTTAAGTAAGGAGTCATCCGTTAATTATGTCACACGTTATCGGGAGGGTATTACGGAAATGTGAAACTGTGTGACAATGGGCAAGGGTGGTAAGAAGCATTTTACGACTCATGTCAAAATTAAAAATATTAAAAAAAGGATTGGAACTGATGTCTACTTGTAATTATTTATCATACATGCATAAAATAGAAATATATGTGACATCAATACAGAATGGGTTTGGACAATGTGACAAAATGGGGGGGGGGGGGGATCGTAAAATTCGTCTGACGTGATTTTTGGATGACCCCTAAGACTAAAGAAAACCTGTAACTGTTAACCATTGTTTTATTTAATTCTTGATCATCATTAATTTGTTATTTAATAGTGAATCCATTTTGTATTTTAGAATTAATCATTCGTACGGTGTACGAATAAAATTACGACATTAGATAAGTTTTGCTCGTTAAACTTTATTACGTAGTATATAGGATTAGGTGATAAATTAATATTAATTTATTATGTTAATATGATGGAGAGGAGGGAAACCGTTGTTTAGATAATTTCTCCGGATAAACCATACTCAGTTATTATACCCTAAATGTAAAAAAATATTAAAGGCAGAATTAATAAAAAAAATACAAAAAAATTAGTCTTTCATTAATTATACTTTGTAAAATGATTTTTTTTATACATTACGAGATGCCAATGGGCAGGCGGTTCACCGAAGTGACTACCTTCGCCCTTGGACACCTGCACCATCAGGAGGCTCGCAGATGCGTTGTCGGCCTACATCTCTCAAACAGAACGTAAGGCGACAACAATACCATCACTGAACGTGACAGTATTGTCGCCACTTCACGCCAATCTTATATGAGAGAGGTACTACCCTATAAGCCTACTAAACAAGGCCCTACCTCTAATAAAAATCTGACGCTTACGAATGCGCTACTACCGGGTTTGTTTTGGAGTTTCGCGTGTCTGCGATGGGAGTAAAGGAATAAGGGACGGAGTACAAGGTATAAAGGTGGAAAGGATAAAAAAGATGCGGGTACTGCTGTCACAGACGATATAGCGGAGTGACAATAGTAGCTTGGGCAGTCCGGGGTCGCGTACCCGTAGTGGATCGGACCAACTATCCCAAGAAAGGATGAAAAGTTATAGAAGAATATCCGTGTTTACAATATTTAGTCCTATGATTCTTTATTCAATCTTTTATACTGTCATCGCGAAAGAGAAAAAACGTTACCACAAAAAGAAACTGTAAAGTAGAATCGCTGCAGGTGAATTGAAAATTTTATTTAAAAAAAATTGTTATTGGGAATATAAAACAATATTGATTGTCTTCTTATTTAAACGTTTTTATGATAGAGGAATACGTCCGGGACTTTCTACTAATTATTCCCATTGCATCAAACTGTAACTAAAATACTATTTTGTGATTTCCGTATGTTACACGAAGTTCTAGCATTACTTATTTTTAAATCGCCTTGAAGCTTAGAATGTACTTTTTAAATTATTACTTTTTTTTAATATAAATAAGGTTGCCGACCTCTGACTTATAGCATAGCTTATGTATACTGTATAAGCGGAAAAATCTTATACCGCTACATTTTATCTGTATTTTCATTTTCTCTTTGGTGCTTGCAACAAAAATAAAAAATATTGCTGACTCTGTGGTATAACCTATTTTGTTCAATTCGTATTCATAACTTCAGTTATTTTCTGTATTAATGATATAAATAACTTTAACTTATTGTGACGAATATGATTTATACGGAAGAGTACCTCAAAGAAAAGCTCACTAAGGAATTAGAAGCCGTTTACGTTGTAAGTATGAACTGTCAAAATTTTGTTTGTCTACATGTTCGCGCAACTTACGTATAATAACCTCTCAAATTCGAATGAAGGCTGTTTTAATAACTTCTAAGAATTTCCAAAGCCGGTATTATGGGAAAGAGAGCCGACCCAGATAAATTTACCGTTACAAAATACGCACTTGTACCCGGATTGTTTTTCGCCCTACTTGTGCGATGGTGCGTCGCCTTATACCCTTATTCGGGATATAAAAAACCCCCAATGTATGGCGATTACGAGGCACCGTGACTAAATTCATTTCCGGCTTCGATTACGCCTCCACTTATATTATTTTTGATTACAATACAACAATATTTAATTTAACAGTTTACCGTATGATGAAAAATGAACTGAAATCTGGTCTAATTTTATCTGAATCCCATATACAGCTGTACCCCGCGACTTTGACCGCATGGGCCACCCTTATCACTTAGAAGTTATGAATAGTTTAGGATCGATTTTCAATCCTATCTACACAAAAAAATTCATTAGAATCGGTCAAGCCGTTTTGTAGGAGTTTGGCAATAAACAATGTGGCACGATAATTTTGTATATGAGATTACACACTGAACATACAATGAAAATCTATATAAATGAAAATAAGGTGGTAGGATAATACAAAGATCGTGTTATATCAGAGCATTTGTATCTCACACTCGGCGAACGTCTATCCATCTTCCTGTCTCCGAGACGAAGGGGATTTCCTTCATTCACGTCCCCATGTACCCGTCATGTCACGATATTGCGAATTACGCAATATTGTAATGAATATAATGTATTCTCGTAGCATTATTTCTCGTTTTATAAGAATAATACTCCTTTTCACCTTGAGTATATACTATCAAGGACCAATTTTGCAGAGGTGCTGTTGTGTACAAGTTTCAGGAGTAGGTGTCTGTCTGAACAATTCCTAGGAATATTCTCCGTGGCATATGCAGTAAAATAGAACATTATACTAGTATCAATAACGAGAAAGATAATAAAGAGACATGTTCGATATTAATTCAATAAAAGAAGAAATTCCACAGCTATGATGTCGATTTTTTAATAAATATTGATACGCACCGAGATAAGAAATGTGTTTTAGAATGGATCACCCATCTATCACCCGGTCGCAACAAGAGCTACTTAACCTAGTGAACGAATCAAATGCCGACCGCCACTTGTCACTTTGTGATGTTAGTCGTGAGGTAGTAGAGAACGTGGGGATTCCGAGGATGACGTCAGGTGGCAATCGGTCATCTTAACTCGCCCAAAAGCCACATCCTTTGCAATCAAAGGCTCACATTGTGAACGGTGGGATCAGGGATACAAAGGTATTATAGAAACGTCCGTACTGTCGTACATTTGCGGGTCTATCCTTGACACATGCCCAGCCCATTCCCACATCAGCTTTGCTGAAATATTCGCCACATACATTACACTAGTCATGGTACACGGGGTGGTGTTGCGAACTCGGTCAGTTCTTTTAATATTTCAAATACTGCGTTCCATGGTTCTTTGGCTAACCTTGAGTTTGGACTTCTGCTCTTCGGTTAATGACCAAGTTTGTGGACCGTAGGTTCAAAATTTATATTGAAAAATAGATTCAATTATAATATATATTACGCGACATTTAGTACTTTAACAGAAAACAACCGTATTGGATGCATGAAAATACTAGACAAAGTAATAAATACATAAACTTACATATAAAGTAGAGGCAGGTTGGAGCATATAAATCAAATGATACAAGGTAGGCGTCCCAGCGGCATTACAGCAATATCGTCTCCTGATTCACACCTGCTCAATTCCCGTCTCCGCCAGTGCGTTCTGTACAAACTTCATTTACTGGGAAACATTGTCACTTTGTGCCGTTATCTAGCAATGTAGGTTCTATGGAAATCGCTTAATCTTGCCGCTGTTCATTTTGACGAAATGAGCTCCACGGTGAAAATCTATTTGACTGACTTAGATCTTTAACAAGTAACAAATCAAAAAGTATTGAATTCAATCAATATTATTTATACTAAACTAGCTGTTTTGCGCGTACTAAACTTGCAAGACCCCTTGGACCTGCTTAATGTTGTCCTATCGAAAAGTTCGTTCTTCAGATTAAGTAAAATCGAAGATAACAATAATTAAAAAAAAAAAGATGATAATAATGGCACGGACCTATATCACTAGATTAAAAATAAATGTAACAAACTTAAGAGCCCATCATGATTTTATAAATATTTAGTTATTCAATTTATTTTGATTTAAGTTCATATTATATTACATCAGAGTTATTTTGGTAAGGAAAAATGTTAACATTTTACATATTATATGACTAAAAATGAATACACGTAGGAGTAAATATATGTTTATTATAGAAACTAGAGATCATAAATGAAAAGCATTATTTAAAAAACTTAAAAAAGCAAGTTATACGGTAAAGACCCTATGTACATAGGATTAATCGATTGTGTTCTGTGTTAATTTTAAAGATTTTTTTAGAAATGGAAGATATTGGTGCTATATCGTTGTTTATATGACGACCCTATATACATAGGGGACTCATATAAAGCTGACTGTTGAAGACATACTATCGAGCAGTGTATTTGTTGAGTGAGTCGGAACTTTTTATATCGTCCGCATAAAGTAATAACTGCAGTTGCGTCGACAATTTTAATACTTGCGCAGTATCTCGTGGAAAACTTAAAATGTTTGAGAGAAGCGTCTAAAGCAAAGTTTATCCCGATAAAAATATCCGCATCTATAAGTAATTTTTCAATACCCGCTCGCGTCTTGGCGCCTCGCTCCCCAAAGTATATCGGACACTGTACAAAATTTAATTTCCGTCCATTTCACTTTAACATTGGACAGCCGGGGAATAAATAAACATTTTCATTTTAGGAAAACACCATTTCGCCCAGATTTTTATAGTGCCCGTATATCACTGAGCGTTTGTACTTATCGGGAATATATAGCTAGTGATGCGTAATATTGCATTACTGTTAATTTTTTTTAAGTAATTAAATGGTGCATATTGTTGTTTAAAATGATAAATATATATTATATAATATATTATGTTTTCACAATAACAGACAATGTCTGTTATACGTTAGTACATAGAAAAATGGAAAAATAGCTTTTTTGATTAAAAAAGGTGCGTTAAGTCAATTTTTTTGAGTAGAAGAAAAATTTTTTGTCAATAGAAATTCAATTTCTATGACTTAAAATTATAAGCATTAAATATGTATAACTATTAAATATTTTTCATGGCATAATATTCCTGCCTGTCCTAAGCTTTGGTGCGCAAAAGTGGTCATTAATCGAAAAGCAGAAATCCAAAGTCGATCCACCAATCAAGGTTTGCTGATGAATCATGGAACACAGCATAAGAGGTTATAATATCTCGATCAGTCCTTTTTATGGAACAATACATAAAAAGGACTGATCGACTTCGTAACACCAGTCTGCGTTTCATCACTGGGGTTTTGGGAAAAAGTCAGTAAAGCTGAAGTGGGAAAGTGCTCAGCGGGTTTTAGTGGGTATTCTAGCAGAGCTAGCGAGTCCCACACTCCCGTTCGCAAATGTTCCTAGATCATGGGATTATTTGCGAACGGGGTAGTGCGCAAAAGCATTTCCCAGCGAAAAAAAAGACGTATTTCTTATTAAAATTAAAGATATTTAATTAAGCAGTCTAGTCAAAAATAATTGCTCCTACTTTATATCAAGAATATTTTAATAAACAAGAATAAATAAAAATATATAACAGCTATAAAATATAACACAGTCTCAATAAATCAACGACTTTAATCTGAGGGCTTACCACAAACTTTTGGAACCGAAGTCAACGATTTGACTTTACTTAGGATGAAAATCGACCGCTCCGGGGATCGTGGCTTCGATTCCCGCCACGAGTCTGGGTGTATTAATTAAATGTATGTATGTATTTATATATTTCTATAAAAAATACATTTGTGTATAACAGGCGTATGTTATCTATAACACAGGTATTAAGTTATCTACCTTAGGAACAGACGTCTGTGTGTCATATAGTCATGTACATTTTAGTTAGTTATTTATAGTTATTTATTTATTTATTCGAACACTGGTTTTCAAATATCTGACCTCCACCGTGTTTTGGAAGGCACGTAAGACAGTGGGCACCGATTAATGTTACTAAGTAATATTAGTCGTAAGGTTGTAGAAATCGTGGGGGCTCCGAGGATGACGTCACATGGCAATCGGTTATCTAAACGCGCCTCACAGCCGTATCCTCTACAAAGGGGGCCCTGGTATTTAACCGGGATAACACTAGAAAGAAGAGGAAGATATGGAAGGAAAATCTCAGTCAGAAGCATTATCCGGGTCCTACCAGGGTCCGCTTTATATTGTGTATGTGGGGGTTCCAGGGATGTGGCATACAGCCCGACAGTTACATCCTCTGCATTTTAAGCGGACCCTAGTATTAGGCCGGGATAACAATAGGTAGTAGGATGTAAAAAATACATCTAGTAGTATACTTAAAAAGACAACTCAGGAATAGAGAAACTTTACGCAAAAATCATTCAGCTGAATGAAGAAAGTCCCTCTTTTTCGAAGCCAAATAAAGTTATGAATTTTGCGGATCCCAGATCGGAAACAACATCGCGGCAGGCCAAGAATGAGATGGAGGAATGACTTGGATCGTTATAATAGAGATTGACAACGCACAGCCTTAGAAAGAATCTTATGGAAAGACAATAGGGAGACCTCTGCCCTGCAGGGGGAAAAAATAGGCTCTGAATAAACAATAAATAAATAGAGTTATAATTATGCAGTTAGTAAAACAATTTTACATCGAATTCATTCAATAATTTGTACAGATAAATAACTCTTACTTGGCACGTATCAAATTACTAATAAACTGCTCTCACCACGGGGGGTATTACAGAGCCCCGGACTATTAATTACATAGATTAAAAATAATTACAGGTAAATTACCTACGCATGTCATAAAAATATAAATATTTACGGCGCAATTAATATGTCTAATTTATTTAATTATTTATAACGTTTTAATTTGTATCCCGGCTTAATTTATGATGGTGAAAGTTTTTGAAGATGTATGCGATCATGACAGTTTCATATAGAACATCTTTATATACACATATATAATTCTACTGTACGTCTGTATGTCACTGAAGTCCTAAACGGCTGGATCGTTTTGAAATATTTTTTTTGTATGCGTTTGCGTGGACAGACAGACACTTTTATATATTTATGTAACACTAGCTGTTTCCACTACTTCGTCCGCGTAAAAATAATTGAGAAATTTTAAGGGTAATGATATATAGCCCATATATCGAGGCAGGCTATTATTGCCTTTTTCGAAAAAGGGGTATCTAGCACTGAAAGAATTTTTGAAAGAGGACCGGTGTCTGAGATTGGCGCGCACAAGCAAACAAACAAACTCGTCAGCCTTATATATTAGTACAGATTTCGTAGTGACAGGTTACTTAGAATATTTATTACACTTCACATGCTATCAAAGATATAAATAAATCAACTTTGGACACGCTATCGTTTTGTATAGAGCACCGGCCGGATTGCATCTGTTTTAATTGTAAAATATTGCCTCGTTGTCATCTACTGCAATTTGTTTTTATTTATTTCTATTTATTTATATAACAAGGTGCGAACGGGAAGGCGGTTCAAAAGCTACTGCGCGTTGCTACTGTAAAGCTTGGGGCACACTGATAAACTTAATCGAATATATAAGCAAACAGTAATCTAACACAAAAACCGCAACACGTACAAAGACGAAATTTAGAAGATAGGTAGTTTATGGTTAGTAATCGTTCACTAAGAACAGAATTTCCGGGCCAAATTAAGGAGGCGTAAGAGCTCTTGCAAATATATTTTTACGCGGACGAAATCGCTTCAAACAGCTGGAGTAATATATAAAATTCTCGTGTATCTGTTGGCCAATTCCTCCGAAACGGCTTAACTGAAGGCAGGATCACTGCCCACTGCGCCAACGGGCCAGCCATTAATGACAGAATAGCAATAGTCCCAAACACAACATACCAATAAATATTCTTTGTTTATGCATGATATTTGTTGCAACAACTTTCTAAATGCACACGAAAACCTTTCGGTATACTTCCGTCAAAACAGCATCCATTTCTAAATTTAAATATCATATTATGTACAGCTGTCAGCATCTCCAACCTTAACGCCATATGCCTATAGTCTAGTCAACAAGTGCCTTTTGGGTCGAAACACTTTTTTGCATTCTAAAAATATGATTGAAGTGTCCAAGAAATTTAAATCGCGTATAAAAAGTTTTTGAAACAAATTGTAGATGTGCTCTCAAAAATTACAAAAGTTATAAACAAGGAATAAACAGGAGACCTATTTTCAGTATGAAATTATCACCATGAATAATAAAGAGGAACTTTATTCTAGCAAATTTTCCACAGCTCTTTTGAATCTTTTTACAGATTTGAAATATCTCAAATAGTTTTTGAGATATAAGCAAAAAACCAAAGCACCCTTTTTATTCAAGTTATAAACAATTAATTGTTTTATAGCTTTTGTAGTTTTTGGGAGCGCATCTTCAATTTTTCAAAAACTATGAAAAATTTTTTTGAAATCGAATCACACCTCAATCATATTACTTGGAATTGCGATGTGAGAAGGCGAAAAAATTTCGTCCTAAAACGCTCACTAGATTACTAGTCAATTCGTATTTACAAAATCATCATATGGATTACTATTCTTATTTACACTGAGTGTATCGCAGACTTTATTGGGAGATACACTGAAACATAACTAAATCATACGCCAATCCATATTTAGGCCGCTTCAAATTATTAACGATTTTTTTTTTCATTTCCTACAAGTCCTTCAGACTAGACGTGCTTACGAATATTTTATACAGAGAGAAGCAGTAAAAAACAGCTTCGTTTTTTCTGCCAGTAATAATCACGCTGCTGGGGGAAACCTTTTCAGCGTAATAATTATTTTAAGAGACCGCAACATGGACGGGTTGCATTCAGAGCGCCAACAAAGGCGAAAAAATAGAAAAAAATCGGACTTGTGCATTGAAGGTTCCGCATTTAAATCGTTTAATGGTGCCGATTTGCAGCACTGACTTAAATTATCTGAATTCTAAATCCTTTCAGCTGCAATTAATTACTATCTATTCAAAGCGTTACGTATTAATTATCGTACGTAAGTTCCCTTAATTTGAAACTTAATTAATAGCCGCTTTTACTATATGTATTAGTATTAATTAGATTAAGACTGAAATTGAGTAATGATCACACGAGTAGCGTGCGCTGTAAAGTGTTGTCAAATGATTTACAGCTTAAGAGGATAAGCCACTGAATGAAGATTAGGGCTGAGCGTATATTGTTTTATTCAAGGATACTACTGTAGAAGTGCAGATGATTAAAAGATATGCTTGATTACTAAATAAAGCAATTAGCCTATATTTGAAAATGAAATCACCGCCTTACTGTTTACATTTAAGTAGTAACGATCAAGTATTCGATCGCGTGTTTTTTTGCTATGTAGAATAATTATTTTAATAGGAAGTATATTTACGTCAAATAAATAAAAAATTATGGTGGAGTGAAAAAAATAGTACATATTCATTTAACTATTGGTTTAGTTCAAATTCCACAGTTATAGTTTTTTAATGTAATTGATGTATGATTATTTTAATAATATTTCTTATTATTACACACTATTTACATAAGTTAGATTAAGGCAGATAAGAAAGTTGTTTTTTATTGGACAAGTTTTTCTTTCATATACAGTTACGAAAGTAAATAGAGAAAATATAGATACTAATATTTGTAAAAAAAAATACTACCAGTCCCTTGTAGCCGTCAATCGGTCATCTTAATTCACCCCACAGCCATATCCCCTAAAATCTAAGCGGACCCTGGTACTGAACCGGGATAACGCTAGGCAGAAGAAGAATACAGATAACATGAGAAATACACCCAGTAGTCGAAATTGGGCTATTATCAGTGTCGTACTAGTAGTATCTTCATAGCGTGTTTGCAGAATTGTGAGTTTATAGGCCAGCATGTGGTCCACTTTTCATCTTTATCCCACTATAAATGTTGAAAAAAAAGTGGGACTGTAAACAGAGAGTTTATGAAACGATAAGAGAGAAAAGATAAACTAACTAAAACAACATATGTATACTTTGTACTTTGACCAATAGTTGAAATTAGAAATTAATAAAAATAAAATAAAATAAAAATAAAAAATGTTTTATTCTTTATTCTATTTATTTAATGATGGTTGAATACTTTTCAGACACGTATGTGACATACTTCAGACATTCATAAACTGACCGATTAATTTGTAGGTCTAAAGTGAGTTAATGATACAGGCAGCTTCGTTTCGAGGTCTGATAGAATATATCCATCCAATACTGAAATACACCTATTTTTGTCTTTATAATAAAGAAAACTTATTTTGGTTAAAAAGACACACAAATAATAAAATACCATTAAAATAACATTACGATATCATTAATTACTTCATTAACTATTATTAAACTACATAATTTGTTACTATAATGCCGTTTTTATCGAATTATAAGCGGGATAATGCGTAAATGATGTTTTTTTAGCGATTACCCAAAAATCAACTTTTTTGAGTTAGGTCAGTTTATAACTAAGCGTGCGATATGTCCACTAAGATTCTTATTACATTACTTAAACCCTTAAAATTGGTGTACGTAATAACATGAATATGGGTATAAGTTATTTATAAATATTATTCGTTGATGTCAGTGATCAAATAAAACCGTACACAATACAACACACTTTCCTTCTTCACTTCCTCGTGTCTAATTATTCTGCACGCGTTGCATATCACAACGATGATAACTTAATGTGTAATACTAACTAACGAAACCATAGACATAGTGATACTAGACTGCGCGATTCATATCTTGTCTAAGTCTTTATATCTTTATTCAACTATTTGTTAAATTGATTTACATATAATTAATAGTATATTAGTATTGTGGGATAGTATCGCCTCACGTAAGATCTATAACTTCCCTAATTCCATTGAATTATGCAATAAAAGTGTATAAAAATTTAGATTTCTAATTTTTTTTTTTTGAAGATGCCTATATACAACAGTGGATGCAAAACGGCTGTTGATGATGTTCAATTGATAACGAATAATCCAAGTTATGGGAAGCATGATATAGTGATGTAAAACCGAAAAATAAATGATAACAAAAACATAACTATTGTCATCTCACAAAAGTAAAAATTTCTAGGTTATCATCCAAACTGTTGTTTCCCTATTTCACTGAACAAACTATTGTGCGAGGTTATCAGCAACATTATTATCAGCATATTTTGTTCTTCATTGTTTGTAAACTCCGCTCTTAATATATTCATTACAGTAGGCCATTTATTGCAGTTAGGGTTACCAGCGCAGGCATCCTAATTATTATAAATGGTAATTTGATGCTGTTTGTTCGTTACGCTTTAACGCCCACCCTGCTCAACCGATCATGATGAAATTTCGCATAAACGTTATCAACAGTAAAGGACACAAAATCTTCATTAATAATATGAACGAAGTCACGTGAAAATGTTTTTTTTATTTTCAGAGATATTTAGGAACTCTCAATATCTCCGGAATAAAAATAATCTTAAATACTATTAGCTTCTCAGATTTTTATATAAGGTAAGATACATTTTATGATACAAAGATCTTCCACTAAATGTATCTTTAAAATTAGATGGGCCAAAGTTTGCGCTGGATAAACAGAGAGATGAGTAAAGACACAATTAACAATTACAGGTAGACAGATTTTATGTACCTACAACATGTTAAAACTGCTTGGAGTTAATTCGCTCCAGCTTTGTACTTTGTAGTTAACATGCAAATGTAATAAACTCAATTTTTGTAAAAACTATTTTTAAAAGAGTCTTCTCGTGGCTCGACTCTTCCGAATCAGTGGTAGCTTTTAAAATATTTGACGGTTCAAAAGAGCTTGTAAAAGTCTACTTGAATAAAACATTAGCGTATAGTAAAACTTGTCACTTGACTTCTTTAACCTGGTCCTTTGAAAAATTGGTTGTTAGTTCTTAGCTGATGTCCTTACGACTACGAGCTTACGGTACGCATTGGGCGACTTTGTTAGTGAAAGTTTTTTCTCCGAGAGCGTTGAGATTTTATCTCTATTTAATATTTTGTTATTAAAGAAGAACATTTGAATGTTTATACGTAATCAAATATACTTTAATTTTTATAGCAAAAGCTTTCCACATTTTAAAGTATTAATATAATATCGATAAATTGTTAATCGAATTTTATGGAACGCCATTTGTTTGAGCTACTTTTTTATCTTTACATACTCCTTGAGAGCAACTGCAGCCGATAAAAAAATATTATCTAATCTATGTTTTGTCTAATGTAGCAAGTACAGAGCATGGTTTGTTGTTTTTTATGCTTTCTTTAACTACTTGTTGTTCGTCGTAAAATTTTGCATATACTTTGCAAGGCGGCGGCATTGGTGCAGCCACAGTTACAGGTTCGATTCCCGCCTTTAGTCTGAGGTGTATTTTGTGTATCAGTTTATATATATTTTAAAATTATAATTATATATGTATGCAAAAAGGACAAAAAAAAGTTTAAGTTAAGGTAAGATCATGATGTTAATACCACCAGGAACGTACGCTTCAATCGTTATTGATGGTTTAAGTTACATTGCCTTAAGAAAATCGTCATATTATTTTTTTTTTCTTAATTCTTAAAGTATTTCTTTTACAATAAAAAAAATGTAATCGTCCTCTAATATTTGACAAGTGACGAGTAGACGTTTTCTTTACAAATTTGTGATTCTCTTATTTTCTTATTTCACGCCAAATTCGTGATATTATTAAAATGTAATTATGTTACCTTATCTTAGTCTGACGCGCACCAGTCTTTCTAAAAAAAAACCCTATACTAAGAGTTCATATTTGGTGGGGGTACATTACAGGGTGCAAGGATTCTCCCTATATGGTTTTATGACGCACTCGAGTATCGGATCAAAGTCTTCTTTGGGCTCCCTACCATCCTCGGACTCCATGCTCAGATCCTCGGACCATATGTTACCTAACTACAGACAGGCGACTGTATGTTGATTGTGTGTGTGAGTAGTCCTAGAAGAAGGATATTTTATTTTACGTTATTCTTTTTTTCTTTTGCTTGTTGGGAATGTTTGAGATGAAAAAAATCATTGATCTCGCGACACCGTTACCGTGCCGACATGTTCATGGTATCACATCTGCCCGCACGCTCGGAGTGCCACTGTGTTTCACCGCTGGTATTCTACATATATCTATTTTTAAAAGAGAGCTAACGAGTTTCTTGCTGATTCTTCTCGTGGCTCGACTCTTTCGAATCAGTGGTAGCCTTTAAAATATTTGACGTTTCAAAAGAGCTTATAAAAGTCTACTTGACTAAAATATAACTTGCATTCGAATTGAATTTCAATTTATATCTAAATGTTGGTTTGACGAGCGAGACGCTAGTTTCTGTGGCATTAGAGGAATTCGTCCACACCTGTGTGTAATTTTAACCGCCTGTGTGTACGTTTAACACAATTTGGCCTTTTACGTGACTGCACGAAAGGGCACGAGGCTTTGATAAGGACCCCTATAATCCCATTAGGGCATTCTTTTGTAGCTACTTCAGGAATTCCGTTATTTGTCATTAATGACCTAGAGATTAAAGATACAAGCTTCCTACCTATACATTTATATATTAATACGTGAAGCGAAAACTGTTACGCGGACGGAGGAGTGTGAAATTTGCCACAATTATAGCTTATAGAGGAAGGTGAGCGAATGCTAATATTTTTTAATGATATGCATTATTAGTATATTAAATTAAAAAAAAAAACACACGCACACCAATGCCAAGCGATTTACACCATTTACACACACATGTATTGGAAGATGTCAAAGCCTAATCGTGACAAAGGTATGTTATATTAATTGTCAAATTATATTTTTCTGTGATTTCATTTGGTTACATTTTTGGTTAGAACAGTGGTTTGTTACTAACATATTTTTAATGCCGGAGCCAGATATAGCTTCATTGGAATGATTATGTAGTGTGGCCGGGAACTTTGTGTAGCAGCGCAAAATTTTGAAGTACTTTGTGAACTTCAAGGACAAAAATTTACAAACAATTTGAGCTATCTCTGGCTCCGGTATAATTATTTAGCAAAGTATCTGACAAAGATTCCAAAGTTATTATTATCGTTCGAATCAAATGTTTAAATATAGAGAAACATGTTTATTTCCAAGGCCATTCCGCTGCACACAATAGCCTAAGCCATTAACCAGTCTAGGAGGAAGGAATTCTTAATAAAACACCCATTATTGGAACTACATCCCACAATTCTCCCGAACGCTCTTTAACTGAGATTTAAATTCCATGCATCGCCCCCTCAGATTCATTTGTCTATTATCTTTTATGCTTATATACCTTATGCCGGAGCCAGACATAGCTCAAAAAGTTTGTACATTTTTGCCCTTGAAGTCTACAAAGTTCTACAAAACTTTGCAGAGTTTCACAAATTACTATATGTATTTATATATTTCTAAAAAAATATATGTTTGTCTATAACAGGCGTCTGTTACCTATAACACAAGCATTAAGTTGTCTAACTTAGCAACAGACGTCCGTGTGTCATATAATAAATATATACTCAAGTATACTTATATATGAATAGTGGAGTATATATTTATTATAATTTATATTATTATATATGTAAGTAGCTATATCACGCGTCATCAGCAGGAGGACATTAAAAAAAATAATAATATAAATCCGCAAAGCGCTATCAAGTAGTTTAAAGATCTAATATCTATTTGTTATATCAATAAAGCATTGCCGCCTGTATTTCTCTGATTACCAGAGGAGGGGAGACAAGCTGCCTTGTCGCCGAGACCTAGCCTCATAAATCTTAACTTCCGAGAGCTAGGAGCGAAGCCGGCCCGCTTTAAAATTTTAAACGACGAATCCATTGGAATATAGCATTATTCCATTGCCAACGATACAGATCTAATTCTTGAAGTAACTCTAATTTAGAAAGAGATAAATGGTTACCGATGAATGGAGCGCCGTCTCTGTCATCTAATCTATACTAATATATAAAGCTGTTTAATTGTTTGTTTGCGTGAACGCGCTAATCTCAGGGTCTACTGGTCCGATTTGGAAAATTCTTTCAGTTATAGATAGTCCATTTATCGAGGAAGCCTATATATTATCACGATAAAATTTAATCTTTTTTTTTTACCTAATTTTACGCTGACAAAGTTGCGTTCACAGCTAGTGTAATATTAATGGCTACTTCACAAATTCACGAATTCTAATAAACATATATGTAGTGCGTAGAAAACTACCAATATGAAGAAATAAGGTAAATTTTATGCATGTGTAATGTTTTTTAAACATTGCTCAAGCGAGGTTCACCCGCGATGCGCACTACGTGCTTGCCCACCACGCTTGTAATGGTTTTGTGACGTCACACTTTCGCGGTATTCGTTAAAAACTAAAAAGCTTAATATCTTATTTTGTATGCCTTTCGCGTATAAATAAATGTAATAAATTATTATCTTCTATGCGAAAAGAACAAATATTAAAATTGAAAAAAGTAGAAAAGAAAAACTTACCTACTGGGACTCGAACCCACAACCATCTAATCACTCATCCGAGCTTTACCGCTACATGTACTGCTACTTGGAAATTTCACAAACCTGAAACCATAATCTAATACGTACGATGCGAGAGCATATTTAACATTTTATATTTTATAAACGCTTGGCCATCTGGTCATACATCTACTTTCCACTTAAAATTTAAAAATAAATTATTAAAAAAAAAAAGAAAACCGACTTCAAAAACAAAAAGGTAGAGTACTTTCATAAGATTTAGTAGACACTTACTGATGTGCTGAAGTCGGTGCCATCTGCATCAATTTAGCGGAGAACCTATTTGGCCTGGTACCGACTTCAGCACATCAGTAAGTGTCTACTAAATCGTATGAAAGTACTCTTTATTTTATGCTTTTTAGTTCCTCGCCTTTTTGTTTTTGAAGTCGGTTTTCTTTATATTTAAAAATAATTTATATATTTTATGAACGCTTGGCCATCTGGACTCGTTCATTTCTAGTCCATATCTTATAAATTTGTACAAATCACTGATGATGTATTAAGAATGTGCCCTAGTTAGCCAAAAATTGGGTATCTATCGCGTTTTTTTAAAAGCTGGGTTAGCACCCAAGTCAATGCTAACATTAAAAAAATTAAGCAAAGTGGAAGATACCACTCGTATATTATGTACTTCGTGAGATTTTTAATGTTACAAGAGACAAACGAGCCCGCGGTTCACCTAAATGACTACTGATGCCCATGAACATCTGCGCCACCAGAAGGCTAGCAGATGCGTTGCCGGCCTTTAATAACGTGATTAGGCCACCGGGAAGTCGCAAAAACCGCACGAAACGCGACAACAATACCATCGCTTGACGGGACAGCATTGCCGCCACTTCACGCCGATTTTACTGAAGAAGAGAAGTAAGAAAGAAATACTCGTACCCGGAGGCGCCGGCGCAATTCAACTGCAGACCAAAATGTCTCTAAGCGTGACACTACCTCTAATTGTGAAGAGATGAAGAATGTGTCACTTTATTACTTTCCTTGGTAAAAAGAAAATATATAATTAACACTTTTTTTGGCACGAAAAATTAATGGCTACTTAGCACTTGTAACATTAAATCATTATCAGTTACGTTGGGTACAAATAGTAAATTATTAAACGAATTAAATCAACAGGTAATTAAAATTTAACTTAATTACGAATGAAATAAAAGGAATTAAGCAAAATAATCGAAGCAGAGCTGCGTATCGTTTTCAACATATATCCGCAAAAGTAATGCTGATCACGTCAGAACACCGCCGCGGGGTACGTACAGCCAACACCAAAAGTGTAATGCTTCGAATAGAAACATTTTATTTTTATTTTATTTATTAGGTCATTAACACAGAGTACATTACATACTAAACAAATAGAAACTTAAATTAAATCCCTTTTTTGTCAACAAAGAGACACAATTGGTACGCACATATAAACACAGTAATTTTTTTTAAATAACTCAGTAATACCAAGCGCTAGAACATAATTGCAGACATCAATAAAAGTCTTTTATCTAAAATAAATAACAAATTTATTTATGGAATTAATTTACCGACAAATAACTTATTTTTCGGCGTGGAATTGATTTATGACGATCAAAATACGAACATCGCTGCTTCGTTTTAAAACTGGTAACATTTAAAATTCGAACGAATATTCTAGGTTAATAATATTTTTTTGTTAATCTAGAGATTATATTCATACATACAGATAAACGAATTAGAATTCTGTAATAGGGTTCAAAGTTTTGAAAAGTAACGAACTTTTCATATCTTTGTATATAAAAATCGACTGTACAAGACCTTTGTCACCATAATCCTCATAAGCCGCTGTAACAATTAAAAAAAATTGTGTGTATATTCCAGGGGTTTCATAGATTGTTTGCAGAGAATTTGGACCCATTAGGTAGCGCTATCGTCGGTATTTATATACAAGCAGTAGCGCCACTAAACTAGGTATGTTTCTCGCTAGAATTAACACGATTGGTCTTATTTGACTACTATCTGTTTTATTTTTGTTTTTTTTTTGCACTAGTTCTGGGAAGGTTTTAGAAAAAAAAGAAACGGGTACTGAAAAGAATATTTAAAAAATACTAAATAATGCAGAGTTAGTGGCTTTTGTTTGTCTATAAATCGAGCAAGGCAACGTTTGCCGGGTCCGCTAGTATTACGTAACATGGTAATACCTCAAAATACAGTACAAAAAGAATAGATTGAGCATTATATATATAATATTTCAAAGTAACGATACAATAAATTAAAAATGACGTCGAGGCACTTACTCTATACTAATTAGAGATATAATAGTTTGTATAAAGAAAATGATCACACAGGGAATTCAAAATGCATAATATGATGTATATAATTTTAGTATCCCGAAACAGCTGATAATTTCGGATTCAGGCTATGAACACTCGTTTAATTGGCATCCACCGGTCGAAATGATCCAGTTAATATCAAAAAGCTTTAACATTTACAACAGGCATTAAGTTGTCTACCTTAGGAACAGACGTCCGTGTGTCATATAGTCCTGTATATATTTATTTATTTAATTTTATTCTATACAGGGTATAGCGACAGACCTAGTGGTGCAAGTTGTTCTGATAGCAGAGTCGATGCGTCTTCAAGCTATGATGGGTACTTATGGCATCCAAACCCAGACGCCACACGAAGTGGAACCCGTGCAGGTCACATTTATTTCCTATAATCTTTACTATGCTTTTCCATTATCTTTTATCTAAATAATTAATTATGGGTCATAGCACTGCGTCTTTCGTATACTTGCTTATTTTATTTCAGCATTCTTACTTTAAGCACCAATGTATTTCCGATCCTATCTACGTTCCTCTCTATAATATACCTATTTGTATTCATCAATTGATTTTACGCCACAATTTTAAGCCAGCGTCAGACATAGCTTCAAATGTTTGAACACTCGTTTGAAAACTGTCCCACGACACACGCAGAGGTCAAACATGCGTTCAAATATCAGAAGGTACGTTCTGGCGCGAGCGCCACGTTTACGTGTATTGATATCAGTGTTTAGTTTATCTGCCCACCTTAAAAAAAACATTTCATCTACCAATTGAATGTCATGGAATATATTTGTCATTAAAATGTGTTAGGAATCCTGTGAAACTTTATTTTTTATAGTTATTTCAACTGTTTGTTTTTCTTATTAGATATGTAGTTCTACTCAGCTGGTCCACGTGTACAGAGAATTGGGCGTCTGTGGCAAATTGAAACTTACCGGAAGACCGATCAGACCCGTTGGATCGCTCGGTACAAGTAAGGTAGAAATCTGTTTTCAATTACATTAATTTATTCTTACTTCATTTTACTTTCTTTTTTTATATATACAGTAGAGAGAGGAGGTCTTGGCCTAATCAGTGGTCGGCATTTGGGTGATAGATGGGTGAACCATTCTAGCACAGGTTTATATTTGATATCCGACCTCCTCCGTGTTTCGAAAGGCACGTAAAACAGTGAGACCCGATTAATGCCACTTTGTGATATTAGTCGTAAGGTTGTAGAGATCGTGGGGGTTCCGAGGATGACGTCAGATGGCGATCCCCCTGGTGTTGCAGTTGTCCATGGGCGTCGGTAGTCACTTAAGAGTACCGCCTGCTCGTTTGCCCCTTGTCATATTAAAAAAAAAAAGAGAGATATAATGAGGAGGTCGTAGATCCTAGGTTAATTAGTTCTTACCGCGACCGGCTGATAGATGGTTGAACCATTCTAACACTGGTTTTCAAATGTCTGATCTCCCCAATGTTTTGGAATGCTCGTAAAACAGCGGGTGAGTGATATTAGCTGTGAAATTGTAGAGGTTGTGGGGGTTCCAGGGCTGACGCCAAGCGGCATTCGGTCATCTTATTTCGCCCACAGCTACATCCAATGCAATTTAAGCGGACTCTGGTATTAGACAGAAGAAAAAAATGGTTAATATACCTTATGATAATTACTATTTAACTGATACTTTACCGACTTTTGGAACATAAATTTGAATTTGAATTTAAATCACTATGGCCTCTTCTTAAAAATCCCTATGTTGCTCTATGATAATAAACAAAATACAGACGGAACGGTTCCGGATATTAGGATATTAAACTGATGTGAATTAACCAATAAACCAGAAAAGAAACCTTTGAATTTCAAAAGCCAAGACAAAACGTCTTTAATGTTTCCGGTCCTTTTTATCAACGTCCCTTATTATTATTTCTTGATCTTCGATATTGTTCTTTGGCTTCGAGTGGATGTTTACATTATCGATGTTTTCACACGGATCACTAATTTTGTTTAAAAATATTTTACCGCTCTTTTTCATCAGGGATAATAAAGGATTCTAATGGTGCCCAAATTTTCCAAATCGAACTAGTTGTTTCATGGCCTGTTCAATGCAGACAAACAATCAAGTCTTTCCTCTTTATGATATCAGTGTACCAGTAGATTTCCTGATATTTCCACGTCTTTAAAGTGTCAAATCATTTTAAAAATATATATATTCATTTCGACTCCTTTACAAGCAAACATTGACTTCCTATTTAATTCTCTTTAAATTGTTCAATCATATATTCTCTTTCCGTTCGGCTCGATTCTTTGGGTATGCGGAGAGATGTCGCTTCACTGTGCATCTTTTACCGCATGTATCATGCTGCGGGAAGACGAGCAACCAGTTGTACCAGTGGAGGTTGATGATAAAACTCTATATGACAAGGTGAGAACAAAAATGTATGTCCTAAATATATCGAACGCTTAATCATAAACTGACTAATTACGTTTTAGGTCCAAAGTGAGTTACTGATACAGGCAGCTTCGTTTCAACACCCTCTATCAGCCTATCTAAGAATTATTTCGATATCTGCATCCCACACTGAGATACAGCTGTTTTTGTCTTCTTGACTAAAAGAAGTTTTTAGTTAAAAATACAAACAAATAATAAAATATCAGTAAAATAACATTTTAATATCATTAACCACTTCTTTAACTGTTATTGAACTACATAATTTGTTACTGTAATGCCGTTTTTATCGAATTAAAAGCGGAATAAGTCGTAAATGACAAAACGTTTTTTGCCATTTCTCAAAAATCGGATTTTTTGAGTTAGGTCAGTTTATGAGAAATTGAAATGAATTTCGAAAATGTATGCACGTGCATAACTTCCGAACGATTGCACCGAATTGAATAATTTCTTTTTTGTTGCGTTCGTTATTGTTAGGACAAGATTTATATAATAAAAAAGGAATGGCAGAGCAAAAGCGAAAAGGAAATGGAAAGGAAACGGACCGGGAAAGAGGAATAATGTTATAGGATAATAGAATATAGTAAATAGTAACCCAACGTTCTGGCAGGACAACGTCCGCCGGGTCCGCTAGTTGAATATATAATCTCTTTTCAGGCGGGTAAAATTAAGAAGCGTACTCCAGAACAAACGGCACCCATAGACTCCGGACTCGGGATGAACGTCCGTTCGGGCATACTCATCGCGTTCATGATTCTATTGATGCTGTTTTCGGTGCACTGCACGTGGGCCACCTCTAACGCGTACTCCAGTCCCAGCATCGTGCTTGCCAGTTACGGGAATGATGGGTGAGTGAATGTCGCACCTGGGGATATCTCAAATTTTAGAGCCGCAATAGCTCAACTAAAGGTATAAGGTATGTACTGAAATCCGAAAGGTACCCGGTTCAAACCCCACCGCCGTTGGGGTATTGTCGCACCCACTCCTAATACAAGCTTTCATCATAAAAAAAGAAGTTCTCCGCACAAGAGCGAACTAAGTCACGCTGTACGGCTGTGAAAAGCGCATCGCGCGCATTCTTGGACAAGCTTTCTACTATAATCCCAAATACCACGGTTAATATATAACACATTAAAGGAAGACGCTTTGAATGATTATGTCTCATATAACGCGCTTGTACGACTCCGAATACGCAGAATATAATATTATATATTATAGAATAATATTAATGACTTATAAGAGCACTGTGTTATAGGGGGATTACAGTACTATGGGATAGGTAATTTTTTTTAACGGCCACGCCCCCATCAATAATTTTCTTCACTTCGAACTACTAAATAAAAACTATAAATGCAGGCATAGTCCTTAAGGAAGGCGAATGCGCGATGCGAGCGAACTTAGTTCGTATGAACGTGTGATCAATCATATAGATGTCTAAAGGATACACTATCAAATTCATTTAGTTTAAACAGACTTAGAGCATTCTTTCGTTGTTCTATCTGCGTTTACAAGATTCTTATTCATATTCTATTTTTTCACACGTTAATATTTTGGTGAAAAGCATACGTGTACTCTAAAAGTTCGAGAATGAATACTCTTGATCTCTAGATGTAGCTCCAGTTCTGTGTTGATTAAATGTCCCAATTGACGGTTGCGCGATCGTATCGAACTTCGATTAGCACACTTCTTAGACATCAATACATTTGAGCACACGTTCATACATAGTAAGTTTGATCGCATCGCGCATTTGCGTTCTATTAGGACGATACCATAAATTCTAAACTCTACTAAATATTAACTCCTTTTAGAGTTTGCCCATGTGATTATTTCGCTTTATAAAAGGCAAACGAGTAAGCGCTTCTTAACCTAAGTGACTACCAACGCGCAAGGTCATCTGCACCACCAGAGGGCACGTTACCGTTAAAGAGGGTTTTAGGCCATCGAGAGCTCTCACAAACCGAACGATACGCGACGACAATACCATCACTTGACGTGACAGAATTGCCGCCACCTTTACAAACCATTAACATTTTTAACATGACTTACAATTCGTTACAAAAATTCTCAAAAGACAACGACCGAAAAATAGACGAACAGACTTCAAATTTTCCATGTTAATAGAACATGCTAAAAACTTATTAGGAAAATTATTTTGAGCTCAATCGGATTAAAACTTTTAAAGTTATTTTAAAAATACGTTTATCACGTACCAGATACGGAACTCTTCTATTATATAAGCGTGTTGTGATACGCTGTTCGCCACTTTTATTATTTAATTGATTATTGAAACCTTTTACGCTACATCAAATAGATATATATATTTTTTTAAGAATATTAGGAATACCCTTTAGGTATGTCTAATATTCCCTTTTCCCCTCCTACTAAGCTTAAATTAAAAGCTTGTATTAGGTGTGGGTGCGGCAATACCCCAACAGCGGTGGGGTTTGAGCCGGGTACCTCGCGGATTTCAGTCCATACTTTATACCGTTGAGCTGTTGAGGCTCTGAATAGATGACGCATTATTAGAATCCATCAATACTTCCGAATTTCATTTTATGTTGGTTGAGGCACTGCTTAACACCATCCAATTTAGCACTTGATCAGTCCACTTATAGGTAGGAAGCTAAACAAGTGGATAGCTTATAGGTCTCGTATTACAGTCGCGTCATAGACTAATGACCGTCAATACCCGACCAGCACAAGGACAGTAAATTGCGTGATCAGAAGCCATTAATGGTGGATATTCGCTTACTTGTTAACTGGTATATTAGATATGTACTTGTGAAGATTAACGGCACGGCTGTCTCATGTTCAGGATTAACATTATTAATAGGCGTTCATCCGTGTTGAATTCAGCATCATTTTGCATTAAAAAGTAGCCATTATCATTCTCCGAGGTGCAATAAATCTCTATACCAAAATTCAACGGTTTAGGTGCGAAAACGTAAAAAAACAGTGTTAATTTCACGTTTTTATATTAATTTAGACAAACATACGTACATACGGCGTTGTGAATTTGACTCGGATGTTTATAAAAAATACTAGAGGTTGCCAGCTGTTGGCAATTCGGCTACAAATGTTTAGATTTGCGTTTTATATTCTTAGTGTACTAACAACAACATCAATCGCTCTATTATAAAATAGAATAGAATAAAATAGAAAACTCTATAATAAATTCATAAAGTTTCCCAGCCATTATGTATTATTCGACTACAATGGCTTCACATTTCATAGAATTATTCACGCTTAATGTATCTTTTTATTATTTCAGAAGAAACTTCTAGAAGCTATAAGATTTCATAAGTATGTGAGTTGGTCACTTGGCATCAGATGAAGTCACTTGCCCCATTTGTCATATACAAAGAAGAGGACATATACAAAATACCTACTTTATACAGATCTAATGTACCAGGCTCACATAAACACCGAGGTAGCTACGTAAACCAAACAATCAATCTATACAGACGGTATATCTGTACACAAATTCTAGGAAGCATAAGATAACATAAGCTAGATTAATGAATATCTTTAGTCTCCACTAAGGTTGGTAGAGTTAAAGCGTTACAGAAATATGTTGTACCTCTTTTCAAATCCGTGTTTAGTTCGAGTTATTAAACACGTTATTTATGAGTTTATGACTCATTAATTGGGCCTTTGTCAAGAAAATTATAAATGAACTCCAATTAGAAATTTCGCTAAGAACTTCGCGCATTGTGTGAAATTACTTTTGTAATTTGATTTTGTACCGTTATTAACTGATTTAAAGTGTGTGTTTCTTAGAAGTATAGCTTTTTTATTTACAGTATTTTAGTCTAGAGCTATTTTTTCTAACAATTATTTCAAAATCCTTGCCAAGAGCCAGAAAATACGTTCGATAATTAAAAAAAAAAATTAAAACAAAGCATTTGACATCATATTTATTATAAGAATAAAATGTACGTATGTGTATGTAAATTGATTGGCATTTGTGTGCGTGTGGTTTTATCGTCATAATTTAATATATTTATAACGGATACTTTATAAAAATATTAACATTCGCAGACTCTCCTCTGTATAAACTATAATTGTGCGAAAGTTTATACTTTACTTTTAATTTTATGCTTTGATAGTCCTCCGTCCGCTCAATTTTTCTAAAATGGTACCGAATTTTCTCGCTTTACAATCAAATATATAGAACTATATCCGCAGTAATCAGCGTAGAATTCAACGATTTTGTTTGTTTTTATTTTTTTTCATAAATAATACCTATACGACTCATGCTTATGTACTTAAGTAAGTTTATTAATACTCTATTTGACTGTTTATATATATTTATTATGTATCCGGGTATGAGAGTTGAATTTATATAAATAATAATAAATTCCTTTATTAAGGCATCTTTGGCACAGTTGTTAGTAATACATAACTTCGGTGTAAGGTTAGTAACAAAATCACAATAAAAACAAAAAACAAAAACTATTTTATTTAATTAATATAAACATTTCGTCAAAACAATGACAAATTAATTTAATCACTGTTCCCACGAAATGCTCATACAAATTCGTGTCACTTTTGCTTGATAATACCCTTAGAATGCTGTTGGAACTGGACCACGCTATATGGCGGTAAACATTGTAAGTAGTATTCTGACGAAAATGCTAGTCTGAGGAATGATCAGAGTAGAACACAACAGAAAATATTCGCTTATTTAAAACTTTATAGGTAGTATTTGAGCGATAAAATCAGACAGTTAAAATTGAAATCGTGTCTGTGGAATTCTGTAAAAACGTTATGCCCGATGCTAATTATTCTCTCATCTTCCGGGAATCTAGATTGATTCATAAGACAACAGTCGCTCGGAGATCACTTATAAGTTCACGTGCAGCTATAACTATTTTTAAAAACGTTTCACGGAATGACAGTTAATGTTAACGAATTTTATTAATATGCTAGTTGTTTCCCGCGAGTTTGCACGGGTGAATTCAGTGAATTGGTAATATTTTGAGGGTTTTTATTTTACGCGCAGAACCCTAATTATGTAGCTACACGCAAATAGTCCATTTTATACTTTGTAATAGCTATCTACCAGTGAAAGTCCCTTCCAAATCGGAACAGCCGTTTCGGAGATTATCCGGAACAAACAGATAAACTGACAAACAGACCGACGCATAGACAAATATGATTTAACTTACGTTTTTGCGTAAAAAAAAAACATAATTTGTAGTGTTTATATGTTGAGGCTTTTGAATCACAAAATCATTCAAATATCTGAATATTCCGTATTGTTCAATTCTGTTCACTATTTAAATTTATTGCCATTATTAATAATATTATTAAATCTATTGCTAAATTTTATACTATTAAGCAGCCCTCTGGTGTTGCAGTTGTCCATGGGCGTCGGTAGTCACTTAGGTGAACCGCCTGCCCGTTTGCCCCTTGTTTTATATAAAAAAAAGTAAAAAAAAGTAAATTGAATTAAACTCTATTCAGGCACCTACAAAAATATGTTGACACACAGAGACTTTAAATCATTTAGACTCGTTGAAATGTTAAAGTATTTGTTAGGCAGTAGCATTAATAATATTATAGAATAAGAAAACATTGTTTGTTGAAATTAAAGAGATATAAAATTGTGCAACACACGCACACGATTTGTTACCATCAATGCGCGCGCGCAACTAAAAAAAAAATATATAAAAAGATGCGGCGATAGCCTAAAGGGGTTAGGTAACCACTTATAATTAAGTTTTATTCCACTATGCATCCACAGCAATGTCTAGTATATAGGTTTATTATTATACTAGTTGTTAGCCGTGACTTCGTCTGCCTATGGCCTTCCTCGATAAATGAGCTATCTAACACTGAAAGAATTTTTCAAATCGGACTAGTAAGTAGGTCCTGAGAATAACGCGTTCAGACAAACAAACAAACTCTTCAGCTTTATAGTTTAGTATTGATATATATTTGAGAATACACAATATGTATTTGCAAATATTTTGATTGTTTAAAATGATGATTATCGTGCAAAATAATGTTACAAAAAGTTTGGGTATTCGTGAATGAAAAAGTGCTTGCACAGACTCTTCGGAGAGTAAAATGTTGAGTATAGATTTTTTTGTTGTAATAATGATCATATTACACCACAGAGCAAGCAAGGCAGTTTTACAGCGGATGACAAAATTGATAACGCTGCACTCTCAAGTTCCACAGTGTTGACAAATTTCATGGTCCATTCTCCATAAATACGATATTTAACAATAAATAAGCAATATTTCATAACTTAGTCAAAAGATAAGTTGTAATAAAAAAATATATCAAGAATACTTCTTTACGGGTACATTATATATACCCGTAAAAAAATATTAAGCATAGGAGTGTCAATCCATTTTCCAGAAGTAGCGCTACGCTTGTAATCTTTTTGGTCTATATTCGAATTGGTTTGGTGCGTCCGGGTAGAGAATGTGTGCAAAGGTCCGTTTAGAACACTTATAATAAGCAACAGTTATTCTTAGTTCAACCAAAACGTGGCCCATATCGAAGTAGGTCATTGTGTATAAATAATTCAGTTTCCGTCATAATTGTGAGTGAAACCCGGAGTGGTAATTACGGCAACAATTAGCGGCGCTCTGATTACGAATGCGACGGCTGAGAGTAATTGTGAAGCCCGTGTACACTTGATGTACTCTTTGTTTGTGGTAACTTTCCGTGTGTTGCGTTTGTTAGGCCGTTTGATTTAAGACGTGTGCCCATTTTTAAGCACACTTATTCTTCATTTATTCAAATTTGGACTTATAATTAAATTTAATTTGGCTTTCTACATTATAAATTTAAGCCTAGATAGCTAAAGGAACATGTATGAAATCTGTAAAATATTCAATCCTAACTGGTACACCGATAGACTGATGTCGCATCCGCTCCTAACTTCAAAATATTTAAATAAAAGGAAAAACAGTAATACTAATTATACTGAAGTTATTCCTATTTATTTATTACAAAGACATACCAGCAACATGTGCACAATACATTTAAAAACTTAATTAATTATGATTGCAGATCAATTTCCAACGCTATATTAGGTACATACAGCATTTAAACAAACTAGTCTCTAAGCATCAGAAAGCAAAATGGATACAATCTACAAAAATAGTGAAATTTCGAAGTAATAAAAATTGAAGCTATATGGATATTGCTAACTTTTTTCGCTAACTTCTTTTTTATTCCTAGTGCTAAACTTAACTAAAGATAGCGCCACACTCGTAGTCCTATTGGCCTGCAAGCGTGGTGCGAATTAGACCGGCGTGTGCAAGTACTAGTACCTCTTTCGAACATAAGATCGGCGTGAAATGGCGGCAATGCTCATGCCGTGACGTGAAGGCATTATTGAAATGAAATGAAATGAAATGAAAGATATTTATTTGTGACATCATACAAAAAAATAAACAAATTTTGTTACTTTTCGTATGGTTTGCGAGAGTTCCTAGAGGCTCAAACCCCTCCTTAAAGATCGACAACGCATCTGGTCCTGGTGTTGCAAATGTCCATACTTTCGAATGGGTGAATCGATTTCGATGAGTCTTTTTTATTAGTAAGCTAGTACTTACCTAGTGGTCGCTTATCATATTATTATAATATAATAATAGTATTACTTTCACGCGGCCCGCATTGTGACGATCCTTAATGTATATGTTTATGCCTTCATTGGCACGAGAGCTTTTTTAACGTGCGTTAAAAAAGCGTTTAAATAGAACACGGATTCTCAAGTTCACACGGCAGCGCTTTTATAACGGGACGCTTTTTTAATGTCCTATTTTCAGCGCAATATGTATGGAGAGAAAATATAGTACGGCTTAATTATTTTATATATTTTATTATTTATTACCATATTTAAGTATATAAATATTACTTACTCCCGTGTATAAAATTTCAGGATTAGTATGCGGAGCGGGAGCTGTTGCTGTAGCGAACTTGGCCTTGGGCGTATGAACTATTTTACTGAAATTCCGTAACATGTTTACACAACTGTATTCGTAAGGCACAAGAGAAACACTAAATTAAACTAAATTTGGTATTCTGGTTCGTTTCTTGTATTGAATTAAAAGGAAAAAAAGCTAAATACGATGAACGCGCGAAACCGTTTGATTATAAAAAAAGTTGCCGGTGAGCCGAATGGCGATTATATTATGAATTATCCAACCTCATACGATAAACGATTGACCTTTCTAAGTTTTTATCACAGAGTACGAGACACGAGTCGTTAGTGGTTGAAAATTCAAGATCGCTGTCTCATGTCAGTGTCACTGTCAAAGTCTGTAATTGTTGGCATAGATGAAAATGGCGCTGGTGCAACTAAATTTTTTTGTTATATGGTTAAGGCGTTCCCTAGATCTACAATAAGATTGTATAATAAAATTATTGAACAATAATATGGAATGACGCATTTAATCCAAACGACCAATTATACTGTATTTTGCTATAATTGTACAGATGTACACGGGATAATACTACTCTCCTACTGCATACTTAAACATTATTTTTGTGCAATATAATTCTGTTCATAAAATTATGTTCACAACTTTTTCATTACCTTAATTAAATAACATAACGGCATTTATATTCTTACTCTCTATCACAAAGAGTAACATATGTAAAGAACGAAAATATAATGTATATACTTAATCTGAATATTATTATCGCTGACAGCTGATGCGGAACATATAACCGGAAAAAATTAATAAAGAATAAACTTGTACTCTGAACTGTGATAAGAATGTAGATTAATGTAATTTAAAATAAGTCTTGATTACTAATTACTATACTTAAAATGCAACTATAGCACTGTTATATTTACTTATAAAATATTTAAGTAAAATGTGAAATTATTCTAAGACTTCAAAGTTCAAGTATTGTTTATTTTATTTCACTAAATAGGTATTTGTTATAATGGAAAAATTTCTAAACTTACTTCATATTCTACAAGATTTATCATATAAAACAATAATGACTATGGATCGGCATATAACTATGCACTTAATGGAAGCCGATGTAAAAACCAGGTAACCTTTCGGTTTGTTGTGCACGGACTTGTTGCAATGCAATTATAGTTTCAATGTGATTATAAAAAAGTCCATAACCTTATATAAATATAATATTAAAAAGTCTATAACTATGTTATGTGAACCACGTTATTTTAATTGGTTAAAGTTGATTGACTAAATTATAAATTTGATTACTATATAGCGAAATAAGCCAAATCAGACAATTCTGAAATGACAATCATAACAGAGAACAATAGCTGGTATTTATTAACATTTTTTAGAATATGTATATATTTTGTAATATACTTTATTAATTTTTTTTTCAGGCCAGCAAACAGTAGTGGTCTATGGTGCTTTGCACTTCTACCATTAATTTTGTGCATAAACAGCTATTACGACAAAGTTTCGATCCTTTATAAGATAACATCTTGCGTTGCTGTGGGGTTAATTTTTTACTGCATTTTATTTATGTTGTTCCTATCAAGTTCATTTATAGTCATAAAAGAAACAGGATGTGCAGGTTGTGCTGCCTCTGCCTTTATAGCTACTCTATTAATGTATGTTTATTTAAAACAAGGTGAGATTCCTAGCATATAATAATTTGAGCAAGCAAAGTGAGTTCTAACATTTTCCCACAATCTGAGCTGTTATGTACACTTTACTGAAAAACTATCACACCTAAAATAGTGTATACTATAACATAACATCATATCTAGACGTGTTTGTTATGTACTCATAGTAAAATGTGGGTAGATGTGAATTTATATTACAATAAATGACAGCCTTAATAACGTGTCGGAACACCAAAGATTACTGGTTCCAAATGGCTGATAATAACAACATGATCTGCCTTTTAGTGTCACATAAATTTACTTCTACTCACAGTGTTATCTATCAAAAAAATAATAAACAAGACTATTAACAATTTAGTATTCATTGGCTAGAATGCCATTGTACTACTAACACCATTAAAACTAAAGAGTCAATGCAACAGAAAACACTCTTTAAAATTATTTTCCATTAGAAAAACTATGTAAGCCTTCACAAAGCTCAGCTTTTTTGGTAGTATTATAGTGTGTTCGGTCTAAAAATGCATGCCCCTTCACTAAAATCAATTACGGTAAAGTGTGAAAGTAAACTCAAACTAAACCACACACTGCAATGTCAACTAGTAATGGTCAGTTTAACATTCACAATTGTTTTGGAGGGGTTGTGCATTATTAGACTGTACATACTCTACTAATTATCTAGTTTATATATAATAATAAATTGATAATAAACTATTACAAATATTTCTTTAAGGATTGGTGTTTTCACTGGCAGTCAGTTTTACACCAACGATACTATTTTCTCAAGTACTCCGTTGGTGTTTAATAAATTCTGAAAAAACATTTACTGTTGGTGAAGCAATGATCACATGTCAGACAGCAGTACTGTTTACTACAATGTCAGTTGTTAAATTTTTCTTTACAATGCACTCGGATGACGAAGAGTTGGAATTTATAGGTGTTATTGTATATGTAAGTATATTTTGTAAGTTTTATAATTTCATCATGTTTAGTCTAATCATTTTAGACTAAAAAATAATCAAACACAAAAAAAAATCTGACTATAACGAAATATTATTGTGTCCAGAAAAATATCCTGAACTACATATGAAAACATAACAAAATGGTTCCACTATTACTATTTTGATGAATGAATCTAAACCATTTAAAAGAGAATCTAAATAGTTGTGGTTAGTTAAAAACATGAAAGGCATATGTTGAAGGCCACAGGAGTGACCTATGGGCCTACCGAAATTTTCTTTTGTCGCTAATCAATATTTTTTATATAATTTTTTATTAATTAAAATTATTTAAAAGACCTTTTGGATGGACCCATTTTGATATGTTGTCCAGAATGTTTTTCTGAACACACCAGTATTTGTTTCAAGATGTTGTAAATAAAAAAAACTAAATTGAATATACTGGTTGATAAATTTAGTGGTATTACATTGAATAATAAATAAGTTATTTTATATTCCAATTATACAGTTTTATAATTGCAAATTTATGCGCAAAAATTTCTTTTGAACACTGTTTTCAGTACAACATCACTGTTTAACAATGCACAACTTTTCTTTAATATTGTCTATCTAACAAGTACAGGAGTAAAAAATGCACTGTAAGGTTTAGTCATATTACATACATATTCAAACATTTTCAGACTATATTATCAACAGTGGGGTTAATTGTTACAGCACTGTACAACTTGAAGGACTCTCAAAGGACATTGAGAATACTCTCATACATTGTACTGTCGGCCGCTGCCTTTGTGCTGCTAATGCTTCACACAATTTTTGGATATCAATTTATATCTATTCTAGTGAATTACATATTCATTGAAAAGGAAAGGGTAAGATATTATTTTGGTAACTTTGTCAATAGACATGTATAGGCTAAATCTTCTTCCTAGCGTCATCCCGGTTTAGTACCAGGGTCCGCTTAGATTGCAAAGATTGTGGCTATGGGGTGAGTTAAGATGACCGATTGCCATCTGACATCATCCTCGAAACCTCCACAGTCTCTGCAACCTCACGACTAATATCACTCAGTGGCATTAATCCCACTGTTTTACGTGCCTTACAAAACACGGAGCCTACAAACACGGATGGTACTTTATCATTATATCGGGCACAATAGACATACCATTTGGGTCATTGAATCAGAGGATGTTACAATACAAATATTTTAATACAAGTTGTACCCTGCAAGTTTGATTTTGAGGGTTTTTATTTTTTTTATGCAGAACCCTAATTATTTAGCTAAAAGCTAAGAATGTATATATAAGTATTTAGCTAAAAACTATGTTATTATGCGTAAAATCGGCCATCTACCAGTGAAAGTTTATAAATCGTTCTAGCCTTTTTGAAGACTACCCGGAACAAACCGTCAGACATACAATAAATGTTTCAAATCGCTTAAAAAAATTAATATCGGTTAATAACAGACCCTTCTATTTTATTTATATGTAGATAATATTATGTTACTATTACAGATCTTTCAAAATTTCAGTATCGCTTGTTCACATTCTGGCTTATTTTGCTAATTTTGGCAATATGTACATTGTGTGTGCGGACACGTCTGGCGGTGAAAGCGAGTACAGTGACGAGGAAGACGTTCCACGTCCTGGCATCGCTTGTGTTCCTTTCCGGTATCGTCTGCGACGTTTATCTGATGATGCTCGCTGCTGGTATAGGCCTTGGAGTCCTTATATTTGTTGAGGTAAGTGTTTCTTAAAGATACACCACTGTTGGAAAGACATTGAGCACCCATTTGCACGAGAGTTTAAAAAACGTTGCTTTTAATATCGGCGTTGGCGCTTTTTCAGCGTCGTCAATACGATAATAGACTGTATAATCATCTGTATAGCGTTGAAAATAGAACGTTGCTCAGTAAAAAATCGTCACGCTATAAAAGCGCTGTAGTGTGAATATAAACTTAGGAATCCATATGTTCTATTTGGAGGTTTTTTTAACGCGCGGTAAATAAGCTCTCGTGTGAATGAGGGCTTACGGTTATAAAATGCCGAATTAAGTCAGCGCGTCCTGGTACCAGTACCTTTTTCTCACATAAAATTGGCGTGAAGTGGCGGCAAAGCTGCCACGTCAAGTGATGGTATTGTTGTCGCGTTTTGTTCCGTTTGTGATAGTTTCCGGTAGCCTTAACTCGCCATTAAGGCCGGCAACGCATCTGCTTGCCTCCTGGTCGTGCAGATGTTCATGGGCACTTAACTGGCTGCTAGTTTGCCCCTTGTAACATAAAAATGTATATAAAAATCGACTGTATAACTTTTTGTCACAATACTTCTAAATCGCTCGACTGATTTAGGAGTAGAAAAACCATTTGAAAAATTATTATTCGTTTACAAATTCTTATAAATCATAAACATATGTAATCACCATCACCATCACCATCACCATCACCATCACCATCACCATCACCATCACCATCACCATCACCATCACCGTCACCATCACCATCGTCACCCTCATGATCATCTTATAAATCACAATTTCAACTGGCGCTTATCCAGATTATAATTTATATTATAAGCGGGTCCTTATCACCATGGATGATAGATGGTATCGGGTGTGAAACTGGACGGTGTCTGGAGACACAATGTAACCAGATTCCACGATCAGCATCAGCTACTTAAAATCCGCTTTCATATTATTTATGGCGCCATTCGAGATATCGAATAATAAAGACAAGCTGCCCGAGGATGAATTATTTCGAGGTTTAAGCTATTCAGCTCGTAATTGGCTCACTTGATGGCTGTTAAAATATTAATCTCTAGTAGATTTATCCTACACATGAACTTTCATTTCATTGATTTGCAAACACAAATTATTATAACATTAAATTCGAAATTTGAAAAATCCCAGATAATTTATAAACATTATAATATATATATTACAGAATTTAATAAAGGTATCCCCTTCGCCATAACACCCCCCTTCCCCCTCCATTTTCAAATACCCAATTTGTACTCGTTATACACAAATCAAACCTTTTCATTTGATACCTCACACGCCTTCTTTATGTTTAAGTTTTCATTTCCGTCGACACTCCCGGAGTGCTACTGTTGGTTGTGTTTTTTAAAGTATTTTCGGGTTATTAACCTTAAGCGCTTCAAACGAAAAATATTATAAATCATTTGCAGCTGACTGTACCTTCATTAACTCTATTGATATCTAACGTCTCTCTCTCTCTCTCTATCTTACTCTACGCGTAACTACACAGTCTAGGGCTCGTGTCAGATTTTCGGATTGGGCCCCAATATAGACTCAACTGATTACTGTTAATTCAACAATTTTTTTAAATTTACTGTATTAAGTCTACGCCTACACTCAAAATACGTAGAATATTAAGCGAAGAAATAAAATTGATCACCACCTTTACCATGATGAAGACTAAAAGGAGTATATCGTTATAGGATAAGATCAGAACGGAATTAGTTGGGCAGAGAGGGTAACACGAGCAGTGAAGGTGAGTCACTTTTAAGAGTACTCCTAAATCTACTCCTGAGTCACAAGTTCCAAGCACTGCCGTGATTCCTTCCTCTGCAACGCGATGGATCCGATCCTGCACGTGCTGTCTCTGTTAACTCGGATATAGGAGATGGAAAAGAACGCCTACAGCCCTTTTTGATGAGCTCTCAAATCTCAAATTCTATTATTTATATAATTATAAAATATACTGTGACATTTTAAAAAGCAAAAATTTACATAACTTGATGGTTAATGAATGGACAAAAATCCGCGAGGTTTATTATCGGTTTTAGTACCGCTGGGCTATCGTGGTGGATACTTCCAACAACTCACTAAGTTTATTCGATTCCTTTTGTAATTTTTATTATTTGAATAAGATTATTATATGAGCTTACAAGCCGCTTCTAGTTTAAGCTTTATATTAAAACATAAGCTAGTAAAGCGCTTACAAACAAGCACGATGCTTCACACACGTCAGATTAGAAAAATCTTTCTTCTCAATAAATTATTACAAAATATTCCGTAAATTTTAAATTTATCTAAGAAATTTTTGAAAAATAAAGTAGGATTAATGTCGTCTCGATGGTAATCTGTCACGGTATACCCGCAGGTGAGGTGAGGTTATTCTCTTGCAAAAAATCTATAGTATTCTACTTACAGTAGTAGCTGAGAAGGTCGTAGCTTAATTAATGGCTGGCATTTAATTCCGAGTTGCAGTCCGATAAATCGGATATCGGATGTTTGGATACGCATCCCATGGGTTCAGTACATGATTATAGACTAGCAGTAGATAGTGATGAAATTTTTCGTCGGCTTTTTCTTGAAATGTACAATTTTTTTACCATTTTTTAAAGTGAATACTGTATAATATCATTATTACTATCTGTCTCAGTGCGATTTTAAATCAGAAACTAAGTTCTTCAATATTTTTACATCAAACCGCAATGTACATAAAACTTAAAAGTACGTAACAGTCGTAGCGCGGCGCTGGTCGTTGACTTGTTTTGTGCGTCTACATTTTGTTGACGTTCGTTTGCGAATGTTCACGATACGCGCTCAAGAATGGGACGAGGATGGCAATATCTGTAACCTCTAATTTCCGAGATTAATATTTCTTGTGATTTTATTTAGGATATTAAATGTAGCCTTATCACAAAGTCTTTGGTACGATTAATTTTACACACTGTATATTTTAATTTTATTTTTTAAAGGGCCAAACGGGCAGGCTGTATATATAAAGTTTATCGGCAATTGTAACTCGTGAAATAATTATATATGCTCGTTACTTGGCGCCACGTCCCATTGAGATTCAAGGCGTGTACATACATATTAATGCGTAGGCTAGCTGGTAATAGACGACCTCTCGTTACTCACGATGCTTTGGCGATTCTTACTTTTTTGGATAAAACTCCTTTTCAAATAAAAGTGCAAGAACATTTAAAAAAAAAAAGAGTTTTTATGATCACATTTACTTTAATAAAAATTTAGGATATTTTATTACTTGTTTGAGAAATTTTAAAATAAAGGGTCCCTTTATTTTAAAATTTGTCAAACAAGTAATGTAATAGAACAAGTATATAGAAATCAAAAAATAAAGCATAATTAAATATCATTTGCAAATTCAAATTGACTTTTACAAAATCTTTTGAATTGTCAAATATTTTTAATGCTACCACTGATTCGGTAGTGTCGAGCCACGAGAAGATTTATTGAAGTGTTCGGAAATAAATTTATAGATGTGTTCGGAAAACCTTATTTTAATGATTATTCGTTTATGATTATTCATATACTTAGAAAGCTTGTATTAGAAGTGGGTGCGACAATACCCCAACGGCGGTGGGGTTTGAACCGGGTACCTTGCGGGTTTCAGTCCATACCTTATATCGTTGAGCTATTGAGACTCTTATGAGCTTACATAGAGGGTGTGCGAATGGTATTATTTTTTAAAATATGGAATATTAATATTCTAAATTATTCAACATATGTATGTGATGATGATGTCGAAGCGTAATTGTGACAACAGTATGATAAATTGTCAAAAATAACATTATAATATGTCGTTATATTAAGACAAAAAGGTTTGTGGGCAAATTTCGATCAGCCGGCAACTCTTTTAATAGCAGATTGTAGATTTTAAGGTTAAGGCTAATTTATTTCATCAAACGAATTATGGTACCGCACCGTCACTTGAAATATTAAAAAAAAATAACATAGAAGTCGAATAATAAAACACAGATTAGATTCCATGATATATTTATTGTATTCTTTAAAATGTACTTACTACTAAAAACATTTAATAACAAACATGCGGAACTAAACGCATGCACTAGTCGAATTTCTACAAACTATATTGGCGTCAGGCGCGGATTGAGCCTCCCAAAAAGGTGGTCGGCCCAGCTACTAAATTTTCGGCCAAAGCAGTCGTATTAATTAGAGGTAGCGCCGCTTGCAGTTCATTTGGTCTTCAACCGAATTATTCCAGCGTGTCTGGGACTGTACTGTACCAGTACCTATTTCTCACATAACATCGGCGTGAAGTGGCGTCACGTCAAGTGATGGTCCTTGTTGTCGCATTTCGTCTGGTTAGTGAGTTTTAAAAACCCCTCTTTAAAGGCCGGCAACGCATCTGCGAGTATTCCGGTAGTGCAGATGTCAATTGGAGTCGGTAGTCGCTTAAATCACCTAAGTCGAGCCGTCGACTTGTTTGCCTCTTATATAAGTATGAAAAGGGTATGAATTTATTTATAATCGATTTAGTGCATTCCTAAAAAGGACATATTAACGAAATATATGATTTTGATACTTTATTTCATTACGTAAGGTATTCAATATATCAGGATTTTGACCTCAAGAGACCGTGAAAGTGTGACGTGACAAGTCTGTGGAGACGAGCGGGGAGGGGGGGAGTAGGGGTCCTCAATTATGCACATTAAGGGGCTCCTCGATGGACTTGCGTCAGCGTTATGGCGTGCCGGCGGCGATACTTAGCTCTTTCTTGGCATTACATTTAATGTTCACGAAACAACGTGCCGTAAATTGTCATCTCTTGGAATGCCTAAAATATTCCGAATAATTACTCAACTTAACCTCAGATTAAAAGTTTTTAGCCTTACCTTTCCCAGCTTCTTAATTATTGTTAAAAATGCAAAAGGAAGGTTATTTTCTTGGGAAAACATTTTGACAATATAAACGTTTGACATAATCTTTTGGGAGCGAAATTCGCAGTTATTATAATAAAGTTCCCGACGCGATGCCGTTTCCTAGCGAACTCAATAGGAAGGACGCCGGGCGGATTCGTAAATAGTCGGGCAAATCCCATATAACATCGAAGTGAGTGTTAACAGCCGTTTATTATAATAAATAAGAATTTGAAACATATTTTGTCAGAGGTACCAAAACAGATGAGGAGCACTGCGCTTATAGTACTGGATGCAATCCGTTCATCACACCTGACTTGTATTCGCCCCCCGCTTTTATAAACCCGGCCATTGTAAGGCACGTAAGTCCCACCGCATTCTCCCCCTCGCTTGTTTCGTCTTGACGCCTTGTTAGTATTTGACCCGGATACGTTGCATGTTCTAATAACAGAATTATCTAAATCTTGTGTTCCAATTGACTGTCCATTTAAATCAAAAATTTACCTTAAACCTGAAAATTGTATTTTTCGACCTCGGAAATAATGCTTTCTTTTATTTGCAAATATCTGTTACCTTTTTCTGTACTCATAACAGCGTAATTATGCAAAATTTAGAATCGACATGATAATTGATTGGAATTTTCATAAAGACAGTATGCCTGAGAGCATAACAAACCAACTATCTGGACATCTCGTAAAAATTTTAAATTCCACCCTCATTACCTCGAAATCTTAAAGTCCACAACCGTGCGATTCTCTAGAAACTTCTTACCTCGCATAATTCCTCCGTGGAATCAGTTACATGCTGATTCCACGGAGGAATTGTACGAGGAAGACTAATAGTGACAAATAAAATTTTGCATTTTATACCCCGAGTGTCATTAACTAATAAATTAATTACCCTCTTCACTAGTATACCCTACTCCTCGATACCGAGAATACATTGAACGCCTCTCGTAAGTATGTAATATAAGTCAGAAAACATTCCTATTATTTTGCCTTACAGTTTTTTATATTTGATGTGGAAAAAAGAAACTCTTTCTTAGATATTAGATATTTAAAATCTGTGTCTAATAAGATTTAAATTAATGAATATTAATTATATGTTTTAAATAAGAAATGAATCACCGAAGTTTACGTACATGTATAACTTCCCAATGACTGCATCAAATTGTATAATTCTATTTTTATTGTTTGTTGTTGTGAAGAGAAGGTCTATATATTTAAAACATTTTGTCTGTCTGTCTGTTTCTTTTTTCTTATATCAGAATAATTTAAGGGTCTTAAATCTATTTAAGATTATGCCAGACTGTCGGTTTTCTACGGGTAATTTCCTAAACAGCTGGATGGATTTTGTAGGGAATCGCACGGGTATGCTTTACAAAGTATAAAACAGGCTACTTCACTTTTAGCCTAACAGTTACTCTTCCGCAGAAGAAAAATCAAATCATAACGGGTTAAAAATAAAATTTTAACAGTGTCAAATTAAAAGACATATTCCTTTATAGTTTGAAACTTATCAAGTTTCAAACTATAAAGGAATAATCGCATTTATGCGTTATTCAGAATCGCCGTGCATTGATGCACGTTCGGTATGAAGCTAGCTTTCACAAATTATTCGGACTTAACTTCGCGGTCTCAGGACATCATTGTGTATTGCAAAGCGTAATTTACTGCTAATAGTTCTGCAGTCATTATAAAATTCGAAAATTTGAACTAAAAATCGAGTAGCAAAAAAGGAAGAAACGTATCAGTGGTCGGCAGGTGAGTCAATCACTAGGTTAAACAGATATAACCGCGGCCGAGTGATAGATGGGTGACTCATGCTACCATCGGTTTTCTAATAAACGAACTCCTACGTTTTTCGGAAGGCACGTAAAACTGGAAGTCCCTATCAATGTCACTGAGTGATACGGGTCAGCGAGATAGCACTATCTTCGTCTAACTCCAGCAGGAGTTAGCTATCTCGCTCACTATGTACACTAGTGCCAGCCCCCAATTATATGGGTCGTCGACGTCCCCGATCAAAGTCGTCGATATGTCGCTCTTCATGTATCATCTGTCCGCAACAGACATACAATGTATATAAATTTTCTTTTATGTTAGCTTCAAATTTTTTGTAATACCTATGCAACCTGTAAGCCTCTAAGGGAAGGAATTGACTTCTGACACACAGTTTTTAAAAACTATCTCAACAGTCAGGGCTATTTAACGTTTTGATAATTGCAAAGTTTTTACCGTAAAGAAATTTATTTATAGTCGACATTGTGTTCGTCCTTACTCTAAGAATTATATTAATCTCATATAGATAAACCTTTATATTATGTTCGTGTAATCCGAGTAACATGTATATATTTATCATTATTCTATTATGTAACTCGTTTCAAGATATTCAAAGCATGGCTTGTTCATTTTATTGACGTCACTAATATCCGTGCTATAAGTTAGTGTCTGTAACTAATACTAATTGCTTTAATGATGAAGGAAAACCCACGATTTAATTACTATATCATTTATTGACGTACGTACATGTACATGTTAACAGAATATTGTGCATAAATTTACTGTTTTCCTACATTGATGTCCTTTTAATATATTATATTCCTTTTTAATGTATTTGGCTAGAACACTATTAGAACACACATAAGTGCTTCCAAAAAAGTCTATATCAATAAACGAATTTGACTTTGATTATTTGATATCTTGAGGTTTTGAGATCATTGAACGTCAATTCTTAATAGAAAGTTTATTACATGATATACACCGAATAATTTAATACATAAAAATCTTGTGTCAGCGTGTTTGTTTCCAAACTGTAAGTACCAGTACCTCTTTCTCACATAAGATCGGCGTGAAGTAACGGCAATGCTGTCACGTCAAGTGATGGTATTTTTTTTTTTTTTTTTTTTTTTTTTTTTTAAGGTTGAAGGGGGGCGGACGACCGGGCAGCGGGACCGGAGGGGCCACCCGGCCCCCATGGACCCCGGCACCCCCACAGGGGCCGCCCAGTCTTTTAAATTCTTCATTGTTTATAAAGTTTGAGTCCTAAAATCCTTTCCAAAAGAGCAATAAAGATTGTATAAAACAAAGTTTTTATTACGTCAAAAATGTTTATATATGTACGTATTGAAAATAATATGATGAATTTTGAATAAAATTTTTACTAATACAATTTCCAATTGATAATGCATTATTATGATAAGAAGGAACCTAACAACGGTACTCAAGTTTAAAATGGAATTCAGAGCGCCACCTATGGATCAAATAAACGTGACCCGGAATGAGACCAGCAACGCGACGGGAGTGGAGGATGAGGAATGGATACATACGGTGATGTTCAAGATCCGAACAGCAGTACTACTGCTGATCGTGATCATGGCGGTACTGGGGAACTTGCTAGTGATCGTTAGTGTTATGAGACACAGGTAACAAACGAATCAGATCAATCAAAAAGTATAGCCACACAATTAAATTAAATCGTTTTTAATAGAGCAAAATACTTGACAAAAACGCATCTGTAAAATAATAATATTAAAAGTCTTAGATAATAATGTATCAATTGCACATGGCGTCACTTATATTAGTGATCGCGACACAAAAGTTGTTTGTGTAATAGATAAATGTAATATGCTAGAAGCAAATAATAAAGCCACTAGAGAGTAATATTTCGTTAGTTAAAGTATTCAATTTCGACAAATAATTGAAGAATATTGAAATAAAATATAACAATACAATTTTAAATTAAACTAGCTTCAAAAGTGTTAGGAGTACCAAAAGGTGAGTTGTGGGAAATGAATAAAATATATTTATTATGCAATTTGATCAATGCGAATGTAAAATTTTTGGGGACATTGTGCACAATGGTATACCATTAAAGTAACTATAATTATTTATTATAGTTATATATGGTTATTATATTGTTATGCTATGCTATGCGATTATAGGTCTTACAGACTAAACATTTTTGCGAATGCAATACAATATCTTCTAAACAAAGTTCCATTTTATTATATACGTCATTGCAATGCGTTAAATCATCTGATAGGGGCTAGCGAATCGGTATTTGAGTAAGGGCTTATTCACCAAACGGCAATTTTTTTTGTCTGTTTGTGCCGGGTAATGTCTAAAAGGGCTGGACTGAATTCGATGGGACTATCACTGGTGCTGTTAGTACAGTTAGGTGATGTTGCATGGAAAAAAATTAGGCTACTTTAGTTTTAGAAAAATAATTGGTTCCATGAAAAAAAAAAAACACCATAATCACTGAAATCAAGTGGGTGAACTTGCTGTGTACAGATAGTTACTGAATTAATATATGGAACTATAATACGCCTTAATGCCTGCGTTATAAGTAACAGTTAATTGATATTTTAAAGATAAGTATATATAAAAATAACTTATTTATAAAATATGTTATTTTTAAGTAATTTTAACTGGGGGCGAGAATCGAATCCTGCTAAACCAGAGCAGAGGGACTTCTGCCAACTGTGTTAACGAATCTGTGTTTTGTGAAACGAATTAATGTGTTTAAATTGGAGAGGGTTATACTTAGTGCATCGTTGTTTATACATGTTTTTTAAAAAACTTTTTTAGGAGTTTGCTCGTAAAATATTGTATTTAATTTGGTAGGCGTTATGTTATTTTGGGCTATCATACCTCACCGCGAACTTTGACGGCTTCCGCTTCGGCTTCTGCTTCGAGTACCGTTTTTAGTCGGTGTGCTTCGGCCAATTTCTCCAGCTTAAACTTCTCTGCTTCGGCCGGTCTGTAATATTCATATGTATTTAAAAAAATGACTTTATGAAGTATATATAAATTTAATGCTTTTTATAGGTAAATTAATGAACTTTTAAAGAGGCACAATTTAATATTCATGCTGTTTGGTGAGCTAAGGTTTCTTTGGGGAAAGTGAGGCGAGAGTAATATAAATATATTATGATAATATTTAGTTTAAGAGCAAATTTATACTTTTTAATTTTTATCTAGTTGTGCCCGTAACTTCGTCCGCATAAAATTAGGTAAAAAAAAACATTCAATTTTAGCATGATATATAGCCTTATATAGCGATAAATGCGCTATCCAACACTGAAAGAATTAGTCAAATCGGACCAGTAGTTCTTGAGATTAGCGCATTCAAACAAACAAACAAAGTATCTAGCTTTATATATTAGTATAGATTATAAGGGTTCTCTGTAGGATTAAGGAGCGCAGTTAGTTGAATTCGATAAATTCGCATAACAAAAAAATCTATGAAATGTTCTGGACGTCTTTGCGGGACAGTAATTTATTCAAGTAGCCCAGCATACGTCGGTGTGGTTGAAGAGGCGAGAGGCCTTTGCCCAGCTGTGGTACATTATAGGCTAATAAAAAAAAAGTTTTCGATGTTCGCTGCGAAATTTAGCTTAACGCGAAAGTTAACGTTATACATTTTTTTCAAGGTGTTGCCATGTAAAAATTCATGAGCCTATGTAAAATCTAGTGTGCGAGATCCTGTGCAAGATTAAGACCCTCTGAATCTGGAGCCACGGTTCGCTACTTGTGGTCTCTTGTCCGCAAACTAAATACGACATTTTTAAATCTTGTTACATTTAACCATTTTTGTTGGCATTTTTCTCTTTCATATTATACTAGGTGTATCCGCAACATCGTCCGCGTAAAATTTGCTAACAAAATTAGTCAGGATATTAAAACAAAAATAAATAGTGTCAATTTGAATCAACTAATTTAATATTCTCCATCTGCTGTCATTATTCTCCATCTGCTGTCATTATTCTCCATCTGCTGTCATTATTCTCCATCTGCTGTCATTATTCCTTATTTATTGTCACATGTTTTTTAAATACTATTTAGCTTGTAAATTAACAATGACAATCATAATTTGAGTAATGTAAAGAAATAGAGCGACAATTTGAATTTACACATGTGTAATAAAACACAGATCGAGGCAGTAACAGTTGTTTAATCACTCAGCACTACTTATTTTAATAGTTCAGAAAATACTTATTTTATTTTAATATACGAGATCGACACTTGTCAACCAACCACCAAAAGCGCGCCAATACGAGCCAACTGTCAACTTGACAAGCTCCATAGACAAAGATCTTATGCTATTTTTATAGATGAACTTTAACATCACATATTAAAAATTTTTATAAATAAAATTTATATAATAAAAACAATTAATCGACTCGACTGGCCCGTTGGCGCAGTGGGCAGTGACCCTGCCTTCTGCTCCGGGGTCGTGGGTTCGATTCCCGCCTCGAGTCTTCATACTAATTTTACAAATGTGAATGTAACTGTTTGTAATAAAAGTGAAACTCTGTTGCGATTTCACGATTTTCACGAATATAAAAAATGGGGCAGAAAGAGGTAGCAAACTGGAACAAACCGCCGGGCGGGAGGCCCAAGTTTATTGTGCCTGGTTCGCAGTCGGACTGAATCGCCCCTAGTTTACTTTTATTTGTCGTTTTCACAATTACGCCGTATTTTCCACCTAACGTGTAGGATCGTCTTTATTAAAGTCTAATGCCTATTTCGAAGCTGGGCGTTGAATTTCAACAGATTACTTTTACTAGAGTTCGCCAGCTGGTCGAAATTCAGCCAGAAATCTTTAATTTTGCGTTCCATATCCTTATTTAAAATCATGTACAAAATTTTTATGTTAATTACAACATGTGACAATTTAATTACATCGAATGTCATTATTATGTCATATAATGTCATATTAGACATAGCTGAAAAGTATTCCTAATACTCTTATAAAAAAATAAAAAATAACACTATAACTGTTATTTTGCGATGGTTCATCATGTGACGTTATTTTGCGATGGATGATATATTGATATTAGGATGATATTAGGATTCACACACCTTCCTCTTCGCAACTGTGCCAATTGCAACGAATTTCTTACCCCGCACTATATCGCTTGTTGAACCACTAGTGTTTCTGAAAAAGTACGTCTGACGGACCTTCCAGAAAGGAGCATAATCATCTCACTCAAAAGGCAGCAACGCAACTGCGTCAGTACATGTATATACTCCAAGTGTGATCTCTACGACAAATTTAAACCTTTCACGACATACGAAACACTGTTCAGACTAACTACAAAATTATTTTCCATTAAACTTTATGTAAACGTGTTAACAAACTTCGTTAAGACGACAAACTCGTCTGATAATGCGAGCACACCGAGTAATCACCGAAACTTAACGTACACTTATCAAATTACAAGATTTTGCCCCTTAAACTAACATCACAAGGTCCATAATCGTTTGTCATCTCTTACGCGTTTAGACACATTTTAACGTGGGTAGTACATACAAGAAGCTACTTTGTACGAAGGAAATACAGTTGTCATTTAATCGACGCGCTTAATATACGTTTAATTAAAAGTTAACTCACACTTAGTTAAATAGAAAAGAATTTTACGAACGATATAACGGTAGACTCGATAGCTGAAAGGGTAAAAGGGCGGAATGCAAACTATCACCGGAATATCTTATGCAGCTCAGTGTTGGGCTTAAATTCAACACAAGGGAATCCGATTAGCGACGTCTCGATGCGTCACAATTCTGAAAATCCATAAAATCTATGCTAGAAGTAAGTAATATTACACCGAAGCATTGAAAGCTCTTTTCAATCAAACCAAAAAAATAAATGGAGCCCGAGGCAAATAAAATTTCCTGTCGCAGCTTGATCGATGGTTAATAAATAAATAAAAATAATTGGACAGAATTCGACATCATTTCGGGACAAAACGATATAGTTTGAGTAGGGTTGGCAATTCTATACCTTACGTCAAAAACTGGTTTATGATGCACTTGCATTAAAATAGTATTTTATTAAAAATATTATTATATATTTTGTATAACTATTTGATCAACACGATCTTATATAAAGAGAAAGCGATAAATACTTTTTTGGTATCCCTAATATTTTTATTATTCGGAAGATTGCATTCAATTTTTTAATGAAAAAAGAAACAGCCATTTTACGAAGCTATAAATAATAGTTTATGTAGTTTTGACAACCCTACGTATTCGGCAATGCGTCTTAGTTATAATTAAACGTCAAAATGACACGATGCGATGAAGGCAATTGCTGATTACGGTCGATACGTTTTGTGTTTTCAATGTGAACTATAACACGAATTTGAGATTTGATTGTTTTTGATCTCAATAAGTATCGGTTACAAATGTCGGACTGATGTATAAAAAAAATGTTAAAGTAAATTATGTTGCATAGAAAATACAATACAGTCTCTACTTTTATTGATAAATGCAAGCAGAAAATCTTTAAAAATGTACCGACTTAAACATGCTTTCAAAGTAGCTCCCGTTTCATGGAAGAGCTTTGAAAGCTATCTAACGTGTAAGTGAAAGCTTCGAGCCGTGCAGTTACTATCGCGCTTCGACGACTCCTTTACATATTTATTTGCAAAGGATATATTCACATTTGCAATTAAAAGATATTTTGAAATGAAAAATAGAACAAGGCTTTGCGCGGATATCCGTGACTAGTAGTGAAACATGAATTGGTTCTCATAGGGGTACGACTTGAAACGAAAATTTGCGTAATGTTGTGTCGTGAAACCGCCATTGGTTTACCATAAGGTACGCAGATGCGTGGCCGGTCTTTGAAAAATCTAAGTATAAAGTTTTCCCTGGTTGGTGTTATTTGCGGATTCATTGCGCTAGTTGCATTGTTTTGTCACTTACAATAACGTAATCCTGCTCCATACATATATTACTACGTTTTCTTATTTTATTACAAATTTACGCAAACTAAATTAATATGAAACATACATACATAGGACTATATTAAACACGGACGTTTGTTCCCAAGGTAGACAAATCGATACCTCCCACGTAAATTGTTGTAACCCAAAATTTCCAACTTCACAGTAGAGCGTTACAAACATGTAAATTGAAATAAAATGATCAATATATAATACATTTGTGTATACAATTATATATTCAATAATGGCGATTATTGTATACAATAATATAAAAAATACTTACTGTTATATTACAATTAAGTTGTTTGTAACTCTCTACTGTAACGCTGAGAATTTGGGTTTACAACAACTTACGTGGGAGGTATCGATTATATCTGTTATGTTCATTATTATTTCAGTTATCATATGAATACAATTTTTAAAATTAAGTGAATCGTACGAAAATGTGTTTGTATGGTTTGTTAATAAGAACTCTTAAGAGAATTGCAAAGCTCGATAATGTAAAGATCGATATGGAGAAGATAAATAAAAAAACTAAACTTAATAGCTACTTAACTAAAATAAAATAAAATGTTAGACTGATACATACCTTTTGAACGGCGACAGTCCGTATGTGAAATGAGAATAAAACTCCATATATACGTATTTGAACCTCACCGCTGTATGATTTTCACGGCAATATACGTATAATTTAACATTAAATATTTGTCAGACTACATGCGCAGTATCAAGGGACCTTCTGTATAAAACAGCGAAAACGAACAAATGTACATAAGTATCATGTATTTACTCGTGTCAAATCGTTTTATTGCAGCTAGAACCTAAACCGCGACCAAAGATGGTCAACAAAAGTTGAAAAGAACGATTTTCATAGATTCGACGAGATTACGACGCGTTATTATGCTTAGGTATTATCTACTACTAGCTGTGCCCGTGACTTCATCCGCGTAAAGTTAAGTAAAAAATTTAGATTCAAGTTTAGCCTGATGATAATAATAGTATTTAGTAAAAATGACTTTCTCCTTTATAACACAGAAATGCGAGTATCACATATATTCACATTTCTGTGTGAATAATGTTAATATTTTTATTATCGTCGAAACGCTCCAAAATGCCTCTATTTTAGCATTCTTAATTCGAAAACTTTACAAAAAAAATCTTAGCCTACTCCGACGGAATATCACTCATTAGAGTGCAAACAACAACTTCGAGAAAAAAAATATGCATTTTTGGAAAAGTAACCAAACTGCATAATTATACCCTTCCTTGTAGCTAAATTTCATCTTTGCACGTCCCGCGGTTCTTGAACCAACTTCTAAAAAAGACGAGATTCTTAATTCGACTGTATTTTTTTTAAGTTTGTTACCTCATAACTTTCGATCGGGTGATCTGATTTTGATGATTCTTCTTTATTTGAAAGTTTTTATTGATTGTAATAAACTCTAAAAATCACTATCTTCAGAAAATTTAAACTTTGACATTATTTTTAAAATACTCTGTTTAAGGACTTCGAGATAGATAGAACATTTATTATCATATCCAGCCAATCTTTTTTTTTATTTCTTTTGTGTAATAAAAAATAATGTGCTGTGGATTAAAGACATACAAATGAAATAATTTTATACAATTTATATTGTTATTCAGTAAGGGAAAATTCTTATCTTTAAAAATATTGATTTGTCCAGTCAGCTTTTATTAAAATCTAGACAATAATAAAATTGATTAGCAATATCTATTCTAAGAGAATTAAATTTTAGCCAAGCTAAAATTTAATATTTTTGGAAGAACGCAAAAAGCATTATGTATGTTTATTTTTTATTGTCGTAATTACACAAATAACATTTGAAAGATTAGTTAAATAAACATTAAAAGGTGAGTTTAAAACAAAGAAATAATTTCAAATTCCCGCCGAATGGGAATGGCCGAACTGTAGGGATGTCGATATCTATTTATGTTACGATTAACTTCGACGTTTAGTGATTAAATATCAATGTTAAGTGTTTAAAATACATCAAAATATCGATGTTCTAATTATAATGACGGATTGATTCAATATAGCTTTTGTATACTAATAATGGGTTAAAAATTAAACTTTTACATAATGTACTCTTTAATTTGTAATTTTTATTTTCGATTATTAACATGTAAAAATATATGTACAGAATCGTTATTTTACACATTAATATCGATATTTTTCAGTAATCGAGTTCGATTACATTATTTCAATAATTGTTAATGTCGATAATCGATTTTATGATTGTTCTATAATAGTTGTGCATCTCTAAAATAAACATGGCTGGCTTGGTTCGTTGGCTGTTTAACTTTCGGTAGCATTCCGCTATTTCCTAAGATATTAGGTTATTTGTTTGTGTTAATGTGTCATGCCATTACAATTTGTGTGTTAATTCTGTTTCTTTAAATGTGATTGAGTTCAAACCTAAATAATGTCACACCGTGTTCTTTGAAAACAAGGTAAGAATTTGATGGATGCTAATATTGTTGGGAACCGTAGACGTACTTATAATAAATATGAATGTAATGCAAATGTTTCTCTAATTAGGTATCGAAGTCTTTAACATGGATTTTGGACAATAATTAATAGATAGGTTAATAAACGAAAAAGAAGAAACATACTCTGGGTTAAAAGCTTTTTCTTACAGTTTCAAGTATTTAGGGGAAAATAATAAATAATCCTATCTTATTATAGTTAAGGCCTTACGAATATTATAGATGAGAAATGGCTCTGTCTATTACGTTTTCACACTTAAATCACTGAACCAGTTTTGATGAACTTCATTATAGAAATACACTGAGCTTTGAAGAAGGGCAAAAGCTGCTTTTGGTCACGAAAATGACGCTTAAAAGGTCTGAAATAGGTGTTGAAAGTTTGTACGAAAGCCGAAGAAAACGCGAACAAAGTCGCGGGTTGAAGCTGTATACATCCGCGAATCTCCTTAATATATAATACATATCCACAAAATTATGAACAATTAAAAGAGGCGCATAGTGTATTAATTAATAGTCGCTACATACGTTTCGATAAATCCTTGCGAAAAAACTGTACAGTTTAAACTGACAGCTTTATCGATACGAGTGTATGAAAAATCGTCGTCGATTAAACTGCACAGTTTTTCGCAACGATTTAACTGTACAGTTTTTTACGCAACGTTTTATTGAAACGTGTGTAGCGACTATTAATCATCCGTCTTTGATATATCGACTTACTTATTACGTTATACGTAATTAGTAATTATGTCTTCACTTGTAACAATAACAAAACGTAATTAATTTATAATTACAAGGCAGCTATGCTCCTGACGTCTTGCATGTATTACATATAAAGTATGTTCAAGTTAGGGCACTAATTAAATAGATCTCAAGGCGTCTTCAGCTATTATATAGTACAGGGATATTCCGCACAGATTAAATTGTAAACTAGCTTCTACCCGCTACATCGTCCACGTCCGAATAAAAGTCGTAGTTTTTTCCAACGAAAGTCCCGCCTAAATCGGTTTAACTTTTTTATTACTTTTTTTACCTAACAAGGGGCAAACAAGCAGACAACAAAGTGCCTACTGAAGCCCAAGGACTTCTGCGCGACCAGGAGGCAAACAGATGTGCTGCCAGCATTTAATGACGAGTTTAGGCCACCGGAAAGTATCACAAACCGAACGAAAGATCTGATGAAGTGTAAAGAGGAACGATTCGGTCATATATAATTTTTGCGAAACTTTAACCGTTTACGCAGCGCACGCAGCAGAAGCTCTCGATAGGAGGAAAACCCCCCGATTTTGAAGCATTTTTCATTGGTGCTCCACGCTTATTGGTCTAAGCGTGATGATATATAGCCTAAAGCATTCCTCGATAAATGGTCTATCTAGCAATTATAGAATTTTTTAAACAGGACCAGTGGTTCCCGATATTAGCGGGTAGAAACAAACAAATTCTTTAGCTCTATTTACAAGTTATAGATTTCGGGCACATACTAACAAATTCTTATATACAAGTTATAGATTTACAAATAAATATATACAGGACTATATGACGCACAGGAGCCTGTTCCTAAGGTAGACAACTTAATAATGCCTGTGTTATAAGTAACAGACGCCTGTTATACAATTTTTTTTGTAGAAATATATAAATACATACACATAGATAATACACCCAGACTCGAGGCGGGAATCGAACCCACGACCTCCAAATTGTCAGGACCTATCGCGCTATGGACTTCTGTCTCTACCCAAATGAAAGATAGAGTAAGATTTTTTTTATATGACAAGGGATTTATCATCGGGCGATTTACATCATCAAGTGACAACCGACGCCCACAGATAGCTTTAGCCATTTCAGAAATATGTATGTTTTTTTTTCTTTTGACCAAGAATACTAAGGCTTGCTATTTAAATAGCGAATATACAAAACAATTTCGTATTGCGATGCTAATAGTCGACGCCGCTTGCAAATACGTCTGTCACACGCGTCCTATATCTTTTAAGTATTGTCTTGTAAATTTAGCGACTTTGATTCTAGCTCTTGGCATTTAGAGTCTAATTTAAACGAAATTAGGTTCTAAAGCTGTCGAATTAGAGTTTAAAGTTGTTTGTAGCGGCGAGAAGGCGGTACTTGGAACATTTGACCTACATACCGGTCGCGCACATGACCTCGCTAAGTTTATTGTCAATACCACCGGTTCAATACGGAACCACTCGTTTGGATCATGAATTTGGTATGTATGACGCATTGCGCTGCGGATAACTATTTCATTTGCGGGGTACAGCTAGTATTCAAATAAAGATGAGTCTATAAATAAGATTTTAATTAAGTTCACAATACACACTGCTGGTACCATCACAATGGTGGCTCGCCTAACCTCGTGTGCATTGTGATACCTATCGACGGTCACTTGACTCTCCCATTGTCGGTACACAAAACTGCTTCCTGTACGCAATACCTACACAGCAGGTAATCAAACAGAATAAATGAACTCAGTTTTCGGAATACATTATTAAATGTCTGTTTGATTTCAAACGCGGGTTCCTTCGATATAATTCATTAGTTTATGTTATAATAATAATAAATATTTATTTACAGACATCTGGGGCCCACACATATTACAAAAAATTAATTAATTAAAAGGATTACAAATTAAATTAAATTTCAAATTAAATATCACTATCAAAAATATAAAGGAGCTACAACAAGAGTTTAAAACAATTTTTGCGAAAATCTTTTCTTACACTCTATTATTCCTATTAAATAATAAAGTGATCTATTTTAGAGGCTTTTTTTATGGAACGCGGGTCAAACGGACAGGCGGTTCACCTAAGTGACTACCGACGCCCATGGACACCTGCAACACAATGGGGCCGCGGATGCGTTGCCGGCCTTTGAGAAATGAGTGTGCTCTTTTCTTGCAGAAAATTGTACGAGGCAAGAAGTTTCTTGAGAAGCGCACGGTTGTGGACTTTAGGACATTGAGACCCATAAAATTGCCTAGTTTTGTGATTTTTAGGCTGCCAATGAATTGTGTAATGATTGATTGATCTGAAAAACAAATATAAAAATGATTTAGCAAGTAAACTAGCAAAAAGCTGAGCTATGCGAGGGCTGGCGTTTTGTTTTATATACACATAATTTTTTCATTAGATATTTAAAGCACCAATCTACAGGCTTGATAGCTTTCAGTAAATTCTACTGCTCAAGTTGTGAGGTAGTGTTAGAGCTCCCTAATTAGTATTTTTTTAATAAAAATAGATCAAATAAATATGATTAGTTCATCAAAATTTCAGAGAGAAACCTTCTTGTTACTAATTGATATATTTGAACGATCATGCTTTTGCTCTGAATTTATATATTAAAAAGTTCCTACATCGCTCTATGAATAGAAGCGCCAACAGGAATTCTAATGTCATAATATTGTTTTTTTTTTAATTTAGAAACGGAAATAAGCTAAAGGCTTAGCATACATACATTTGTCAATTATAATTGTACTTATGACGTATTAAATTTTTTTTTTGTATTATCTTAAATAACAAGAAGAAGCTATTTCAAACTATATATGTATTTATATTTAAAATTATAATTAAAATTATAATAAAACGGTGTTAAATATATTATGTATGTGTTAACACTTCATATTCATCGTAAAGTAAATTAGTAAATAAAACTTTAAAAAAAATTACAACTTTTGTATTAATAAACTTTGATAGTGTATTGTTAAATGAATGGAAACAAATTGAAACGCAAAACGGATTCTTAAAGCAATCAACAGTGTCGGCACATCAAAGGCAACTTTTTTGGAAGTCACACCTAAAAAAATAAATATTAGCATATCAGACTTAATTTCAATTCGGCCCAAAAATTACGTAAACATCGCGTCAAAGATCGATGCGAACGCACAAAATGGCCGACGCGCTTCGAATATAACGCACCAATTTGTCGAACCCGCGCTTCGGTAATGGTGTCTTCGTCGGCCTATCTCCTTGCCATCAATCAACTGAACAGGATACGCGCAACATAGTTGGTTACCATAGAGAAAAAAATGTATCCTCCAGAAAAAAAATGATGTAAAAGCGCGCGATTAGGGATTCGTGGTGCGCCCGCGCAGAGCGGAAACGGCACGTAGAGGAAACGTCAGGACGCGATACGATTTCGAATTTCGAATTTGGATTGGAGCATGAATGGCTGACATGGCGTCTAGTATTTTTTTGATAATGTCTTTGTTAATAGGTGTTTTCGATGACTGGTTTTATTGGCCGTTTCCTACCATATAAATGCATTTTTTGTTGAGATATTTATATTAGAATTAACTTCTAGTCACGGTAATATAAGTTGCAAATTGCTGTTTTATTATCTTTCTTATATTGACTTTTTTTATGAAATAAAGTGGTCATGAGTGTGTCCAGACACGCCTATTAAGAAAGATTCTGTATCTGATAGTTTTATTTGCGTTTTTACTATAAAATTATGTTTTTTGCTAAGATTTCTTATGTTTTCCCATTTCTTATCTTTACAACATATTATATTGTAGGGAAGCTACTGCTGTTACTTAAAAATATATTTTTTTTACTTATATAAGAAACAGCAATAGATATTTTAAAACGAAAATCTATTATTGAAATTGGATTAATATTGTCTTCGCTTAAACGGTTTTATTTACATCTTGTGAATCTAATTACTAATTTCGAAACTTAACAAATAAAGAAATAAAAAATATTCGATTGAGTTGAGTTAATATGTACCGACTACCATGTAAATCTTAATAAATAAATGTTATATTAAAAAAAAAAACTACACGGAAGAAATATTTCTAGTAACAAGAATTCTTGAATTCTTCAAATAATTTGAAAAGAAAAAGAAGTCTAGGCAAAGATGTATGACTATTTCTCTTTTTGAGAAAATCGGGAGATTACTGATGTTTTTTTTAATATTGTTAATTTATTTGGCAGACAAAGAAATGCTATTTTTTTCGGTGGAGATGATGGGGCCTTAGCTAAGTAGGAATAGATTGCCATAAGGTGTCAGTCAGATATTTTAGAAATCTTTTTTGATCCAGGGAAAGAGGGACAAAAGAGTGAGAGATCTTACTGTCTACTCTGTTATTGCAATAGCTTTTTAATTAAAAGTTTCCACAGGTTTCACTCAAAACCTCATGTACATTTTTAACAACATTATAACCGGGTCCTTCGCGTAAGTATAATTGAATACCAAAAAAAAAAATACTTGGCACGGGCTGCAGGCCAGCCGCATCGCAGTAGATGCATAGACACAGCGCGAGCACCGGCAGCCAAGCGTGCGTGTGCGCGCCCCACCAGAACCACGCCCCCAACGTAAGTAAACTGACACCCGAAACAGCGCACGTAGCGCCCAGCAGTGGCTGCAATGACATCATAAGATATTGGCAATTCAATATTAGTCACGCGGCAGGTCGTGCAACAGCTGCAGTTGTATCATTACGTAATGGCAATTCAGTATTAGTCAAAAAGCATACAGTACCCAAGCAACGGCTGCATCATTAGGCAATGGAAAATAAATATTTATCCTTTAAGTGTTCATAAGTGTAGAATAACATGTCTCAAATGGCTTCTAACACTCTCTTATGATGAATGCGAAAAGATCATCATGTAGCATCTCATCTCAAATTCCTTTTACTCCTCAGTAATTGATTATTTCTTACAATTTTCGTCATTGTGCTAAAAAAATTAAATACATATACTCATCTAAACATACTCATTCATACACACTCTTCACACACACTGTTCACACTTATTCATTCACACATAAACATTTTTATTACTCATTATAAATGTACTGTATACAGAACATAATATAATTTAATTTTTGTTATTTTATATAAGTGTATAATTTTCTTAACTTTAATTTTAAGTGATCTATACTTTACCTATGTTTCGGAGGGGGGCGATGATATTCTGTAACACAGTTTAAACTTTTACAGTATCATCGTTGCCATTTTATAATCGTACAAATTCAGTTTCAATAAATAAATTTCAATTTCATTTCAATTTCAATTTCGTTTCATTTCAATAGTTAATTGATATTTATGTATCATATGATCATATATGATCATCAACAATCAGATCCTTGAGGATCGTAAGTGTTTTACCTGTATAAGCCCCACAATGAAGCTTAACATCTAAGGTCATTCGTATAACAACTGCCGCATCTACCACTTTCAGTTTCTCCTTATTAAATCTTACTTCTTTTATGTTAATGTTAGGGCTGGGAGTGTCGAAATCCGTGGTGTACATGCAACTCCGATTTCTAGAAGAATTCCTTTGGGTGTACCTGTAATTGAAACAAACAATTTTTTGCCAAACTTTGGAGAAGGAGATATGAAGGTCAGTATCCATGCAGTTACGTTTTTTCAACGTTTCTATTAAACATAAAATTAAGTGGTATAAGGAAGAATTTAATTATTTTTTAATCGTTAATGCCAATGATTCCAAAATATTCAAAGTACTTTCAATATGTACAGTAAACTACTGAAGACATAAAAATATTTTTTGTGAATTTTGTTTTTTTTTTTATGTTACAAGGGGGCAGACGAGCAGGCAGCAGGCACCGATGTGCCTACCGACGCCCATGGACATCTAGGATAGTGACCGGGGCTGGCTGTATGAGATTGGCAAGAGATAGGGGAGAGGGGCAGAAGCAAAGGGAGGTCGATGCCCAGCTGTGGGTTATCAAGGGCTGACAATGATGATGATTCTAGCTTCAAATCGCGATTTCGTCAGCATTGTTTTCTTCGACTTTTACGCAAACTTTCAACCCTTTCAAATTTCATTTTTTGGACAAAAAGTAGCCTATATTCTTCTCCAAGTCCCAATTTATCTCTATACAGAAATGGTAAAGGAAAATATACCAGACAGATTTACTCCCACATTTATAATATTAGTACGGATTTGTTTACTTTCTTGTATTGTAATTAATATTCTCAGATAGGCTGATGTTTCGGGAATATCTATATATAAATAATACTATCCCTATAGTCAATAATGATCATGGTCGAATATGTAACACAGAAATAGTATGTGTAATATTATAAACGTTCATCAGTTAATAAATATCGTTCTATGTTAACAAACTTAGTTCAATACCAACGTACAATCTCCGGTTAAGATTCGACCTAAAAAGAAATATTACTCGTATGTACTAAGAAAACATTAGCAAATTTGCAATGTTAACACGTCCGTCCGTAAGCATCCGGCTGGTTTTTAAAATATTTTACAAATAATCAGTTGTTTAAACACAAGATAACCAATCCTGTTTAAATTTCTTGCGGCTGTGTAAATATTTGAAATATGTATATTTGTAGAGTGGATTGTTTCGTAATAATAAAAGCTTCGATCTTATTAAAACCGAACCTAAAAAAATAACAAAGATATTGCCCTTGAGATACTGATATATAGGTTCAATTATTATTATTGTTCCAATAGTCGTTCCTCTTAATGGTAATTTTATACCAAAAAGCTGTGACCATCAATTTCACTGGATTTTTGGATCACAAGTCCAATACTAAAGATAGTATTGTTTGAGACCCTAAACTATTAACACGTTATTCCGTTAATCAGGAGTTAATCGTTTTGAGGAGGTCGTGGCATAATCAGTGGTCGGCATTTGAGTCGATCGCTAAGTTAAGTTGCTCTGGTTGCGACCGGGTGACCCATTCTAGCACTGGTCGACTAATATCACAAAGTGACATTAATTGGGTCCCACTGTTTTACGTGCCTTCCGAAACACGGAGGAGGTCGGATATTCAATATAAATCACTGCTAGAATGGGTAACCCATCCATCCCTAGCGATCGACTCAAATGCCGACCACTGATTACGCCACGACCTCCTCTATTTATAAATATAATAATGTAAATACAATATGTATATAATTATAATATTATATACATATTGTGCCGAATGCTCATTTTCATTCACTTTTAAATTTGGTAAACTCAAATTTCAATTCAAAACATGCTATATTCAAATTGGCTAAAAATTATGTAAGATTAGGCCAGCTAAATATATGATCAAAGAGCTTGTAGATTTCATAATAAAGAATTGTTTTTCAGCCGTTGGAGCATCACAAAACCCTTGCAGTAATCTGTTTTCTGGACCTGAGGCATTCTCCGAACCGGAGTCCAGAGCAATAGCGAACTATATTACAGACCTAAATACTCAAGGCCGGATGATATATTACTTGGATTTTCATTCGTTCACCCAACTCATCATAATTCCCTACAGCCACATATCTGGAATGGATGTCCTCTTGGCAGATAACTTTGCCGATATGGTAAGATTTTTCATTTATTTGATGTGGTTCAACAAATTTACTTATCTGAGCTAAAATATCTGACTAAAATATGATTGCAAGTTGATAAGTAGAAGAATATATGGTTAAATAATTTTTATTATAGTTTGAAATAGCGGTGAGGAGTGCAGACAAAGCTAAAGAAAGGTACGGCAAGGAGTACAGAGTTGGAATTGCAGCAGATGTACTTTGTAAGTACTCATAATTGTGTACCTGAATATCTGTTTCATATATCTATTTTAGACTCTCAGAAAAACAAAAACTTTAACTATTATTTATTTTATGCAAAGATATACCAGCAGCATGTGGAAAATACATTAAAAAACTTAATTAATTATGAATTCCGTACAGTTTCCAACGCTATTATAGGTACATACAGCATTCACATATAAACTAGTCTCTAAACAACATGGACACAAACTATAAAATCAATGAAATTTGGAATGAAACAAACAAAGAAAGTAGCTAACTGAAATAGTCACTTATCGGAACATGAACCAGAACCATGGACAGAATATGCGATCTACGATACAATTTACGAAAAGTTTTGTAGTACTGTGTAATCTTCAAGGACAAAAATGTACACAACACTGAGCTATATCTGGCACCGGCATAATAGAAGTAAATAGTAAGTAGCCCAACGTCCGGGCAGGACATCGTCTGCCGGGTCCGCTATTAGCACTTATAAAATTTATTATATTATATTTTTTATTATATTATATTATTCACCTTATGCTGCAGATGTCCATGGACGACGGTAACCACTTACGATCAGGTGGAATTGCTGCCCGTTTGTCCCCCTTTTACTCATAAAAAAAAACCTTTATTAATAGACCACTCCGTTGTCCCAGCTAAAACGTTATATGCAGAACTTTGTTCCTGTAATGGTTTCGTATTTAAATGAATATTTTTTGGAACTTGTTCAGGGCTGGAACGACGTGTCGTACCATGGCTCAGATCAGATATCAACACCAAATGTGGACGCTATGGCAACCAAAAGTGTTATTCTACAGCAGTATTACTCCGAAGCAATATGCACTCCAGCCAGAAGCGCCTTACTCACTGGGAAATATCCTATGCGAACGGGTAAGAATGTAAGGGCTTAGTAGTAAATAGAATTAGTAATAGTTTCAGCCATTTATGAGTTTTAGCGGGACTACTGAACTAAATTGATTTATATATACAGGCATGTAGAAGAAATCGTACCGCAAACTTTTGATAAGACTACATTTAATGTCCTTAACAAAGTAACAAAAATCATTCATCTCGGAAATGAGAAGTTACAGATATTGCCATCCTCATCCCACTATTGAGCGCGCAATGTATCGTGAACATTGGGAAGCGATCGTCAACAAAATGTTGACGCGCAAAACAAGTCAACGACCCGCGCCGCGCTACCCCTGTTACGGTTTTTATGCTTTATTTACATTGCGGTTTAATGTAAAAATATTGAAGAAATTTGTTTCAGATTTAAAATAGCAGTTTAAATATAGTAAAAAAATGTACAATCCAATAAATTGCCGACGAAAATTTTCACCTCTGGGGAGTCTGCCACTTCACGCCGATCTCATGTGAGAAAGAGGTACTGGTACCCGGACGCGCCGGCCCAATTCAGCTACAAGCATGGTGCTACCTCTAATTACTTCTTGCTAATTCTTCTCGTGGCTCGACTCTTCCGAATCAGTGGTGTCTTTAGAACATTTGACGCTTCAAAAGAGCTTGCAGAAGTCTACCTAAATAAAATGTAATTGGAATTTGAATTAAATTTGAAACAAAAAATAAAACCGCGAAGCGCCCAGGGCGGTCGCCCGTCCGCTTCTAACCTATCCGCAACAAAGTTACATTCCGTGCAAAACGCAACTCTCTTACAGATACGTTAGAAACAGACGGGCGATCGTCCTGGCCGCTTCGCAGTTATTTTTTTTGTTTCAATACAATTCTAATGCTCCAACATGCGCTAACATAACATTGATAACTCGAAAATTTTACAAAAAAATACGTCAGCCTCGCCCGAACGGATACCACTCTGTAGAGTGTAAACAACGACTTCTAAAATATCAAAAATATGCATTTTTGGTACAAGTAATCGAACCGCATAATTACAGAATTTATATGGAAGCAGCACTAAGCTGAGCTTGCGTCCTTTTGCTTTAATTGTTACTTTATTGTTAACTTTCTATTTCTTCCCATATTTGCTCTGTTTATTGTAAAAATTATGATAGCAATAAATGATATTTTATTTATTTATTTATTTATATCGGTCAAGCCGTTTTGGAGTTTTAGCGAGGCGAACGAACAAAGACAAATTTTTATATACATACATATATAGGAATTACCGAAAGCTTCAGACAGACAGACTTCCAATCATATAATCTAATCTAAAGTGCGTTATTGTTTGATATCACATTTATCTAACGCAATCAAGGCTTGCACGTGGTAAAATATACTGCATATAATGTATACATGCCTGTATTTATTTAACTCTGTTACAATATAGAATAGGAACAAATTTACGTTAGATACAGTCTTGTATACATTTGATATTAGTTTTAATATTTGTACATCTCGAGCCATAAATAAACCACACTAACCTCGTTACAGGCCGCAAAAGTCATTATGTTTCTGAATTATAACATACTAAGTCCAATAGGAGCGGAGCACCAATGAAGAATGTTTCAAAATCGTGGGTTCTTTTCCCCATTTGAGAGCTTCCGGGTATACATTTTACTATAGAATTATGTCAAAACGTGATCACGTCGACGGCTAAAAATATTAATTGCCAAATATTGCATACAGAATTGAAATTGTGTATATAGTACGGAAGTCTAAAGGTTTGTGGCCGAATTGAAAAAAATATGTATGTCTGTTAATTAAAGAAGTCCAATTTCTTTTATGGTTTATAAATAATGTACGCGGAACTCTATTTTATGCGTGCGTGCACACGTATTTGGTGGGTTCTTAATCACGATTGACTTACTGATACAGAACAAAGTGTATTTTTCCGTATTAACAACAGATGTATTTAATTTATTTATTTGCTGAAAAGGAGGTTTATCGATGTATAACAATGTATATTCATTTTTAAACTTTTGTTGATTTCTCAGAAATCGCTTTACCGATTTTGATAAAAATTTTATCGCACCACCTCTGAAGTATGGCCTATTCAACAAAGAAAGAATCATTAAAATCGGCTCATAAATGGCGGAGTAATCGCGTAACATACATTCAAAAAAATTAAACGTACACTCGACTTGAGAACCTTCTCTTTTTTTTAAGTCTACCATTTTTTATGTTTGTTACCTCTACATTCGATCCGCTGAACCGATTTTGATGATTCTTTCTTATTTGAAAGCTGATATTTTCCCAGTGGTCCTGTTTCAATTTGGTCCAGGTCTGACAATTTGAAGCGGGCTTTTTTTGTTAAAATTTTCCAAAAGATACCCGATACGACTCCGGGATCTTCAAGAAACTAAGCATACATATTCCTCAAAAGTATACAAAATTGAAAACATCGCAGTTTACGATACATTGATCATTAAATATATAAACATATATCCCTTTTATGCATGTTAAATTATTTCTAGATCATACTGAGGTGACAAACGCTATTAATATTTACATATGTTTTGAAAATTACGCGCATAGCATAACACGACAATTTAAATGTTAATGTTGGTATTACGCCCACCGGTGTTGCCAGGTTATTATATTATGATCTATGGTAACACATAGTTGTGCAATGAGACATAAAGGGCAATTGTTGTACCTATTTAATTGTCATAGCTTCTCAATTTAAAGACAAATTATGACATTGGATCTATGAAATTAAGTGTGTGTTCCGACGTTCACTGCAAGCTGTGACGTCAATTTTGTGTACTATAAAGGTGTAGGAACACCTTTACACTGAGCAAAATTTCAAAAAGGATTTTGGTTTGCTATACTTGTTGCAGTTTAAATGGAACGCGGCCCAGTATACTAACATTTACAAACACGATTTTACAAACTTACGATTTGTCGTCACCCACGATGTTCTAATAATATGATATTGTTAAATTTAACTTTTATTTTTTTAACAGGAGCTGCTCTGTTTTTGATTGAGCGCGTGATCAAAGCACTGAGAGCACTGGAGCTCGAAAGCGCCAGTGCTCCCATGGTTCCCATATTAAATGCGTTATGACGACTATACATTTATCCTTGGGATATCTGAGGGAAAGGATAGAGTATTAAGAACCGGATGTCACAGGGCCCTGGATGTGAAGGCCCTACGATGTAAAGAACCATGATTAAATGAATAGTTGGTGATTATCGGAGCCCTCAACCGTTTCGCCCAGCCGTGGAACGCGGAAGAGTCCCACCGACGCACCTCACTTATTTAATAAATTTTTGAAATATACGAAAAAATGGATACGGCATAAATATAGGCGCTATAGGTCAAGGGTACCCTCCTATCCTATCGAATATTTGAAATTTTTAGCGAATAGGGGTATTCGCTGACGTATTTTGACTCACCTAGGTAACAGTTACAGGCAAAGTTAAGTTAATTATTAAGTATATTTCTACCTCTTTTCGATTCCGTTATAAACAATTTTGGCAATAGTCTTACGGGCTCTATTTTAGAGGCACAAAATAAAGCGAGCAGTTGATCGATCTGAGAAGCCCATTGAGTAATAATAGATTAATAATTTAAAAACCTTGTATATTTAGGCCTGATTAACCTTGAGTTTCTTAGGAGAAGGGTCCAATGATGAGTTTTATTTTTATAAAGAATGTAGAAAATTACCGTTATGTTTTTTTTTAATTCTATTTTTACTTAGGAACTTTTGATCTACATATATTAGAATGTCAACCCCATCGAATCTTTCTCTTAAACCAACTAATTTTCCATATTTTATATCAACAATGTTTGCCTACAAAGAAGTTAGATATGCATCCTAAAAGTAACTCCTACGATGAGTGTGTGAAATTAAGTATCTTCCTAATTAATAAAGCTGCCGTCAAAAGGGGATATTGTAATGTAATGGCACGATCATATACTTCTTGTAATTTATAAAAATACAATATTTTATCATTAAAATACATCAACATTTTCTTAAAAGTAATCCTTTAATCTTCGTCTGGCTAAAAATAAAAAAATTAAAGACAATTTAAAATAAATAAAAACACCACATCCATTTTTTTAAACCTGTTTGACAACATTGCAAGTAGATCAGTAACTTTTAAGATCACTTTTTGCGATGTACTGGCCAGGATCTTATTTTAGCAATTATATGGATTGTAACGCTAGGGTAACCAGCCATTCAGGTTTTTTCCGTACTTGTCCTGTTTTCGGGTGAATCCGTCTCTATTTTACCCCTAATAAAGGATGTATTCCTATTCAATTAATTCAGTTAATTTATTTATTTGCTGAAAAGTAGTATGCAAATCACAGTTGTTTCTTAAGAATTAGTGCTTACTTCCTACCCTTACTTATTAAATTATATTTATATTTGATACAGTCATTCATCCAATTATAGTATTTATTAATGTTTTTCTTTCATTATATTTTGATGAAAAAAAATATAGTTAGCTATTAACAGATGGACAAGATATTATTTTAGCACTATAGATTGTAGCACTAAGGTTACCAACCTATTAGGAGTTTTTGTTTCAGATGAAAGTGGCCGCTTTTTAGGATTCCGTAGACGTACGAAGAACCCTTATAATTTCGCACTATCCGTCCGTCCTTCTATCCGCCCTCAAGGTTCTCCACACCTCTAGGATTTCCAAACCATTACATGTAGAGACTTGAAATTTTCCATGTTTTATAGGACATGCTAAAAACTCATTATGAACGACATCGAACAACAACTTTTGAATTTATGCAACAAACACCTTTATCACGTATCAGATATAGATCCGTTTTATAATAACCGTGCCTTGACGCGCCCGTCTTGCTTGTTGCGGTTTTTAGCAGATGAGTACGTCCTTTCTTATAAGATGTATACAAGATGTAAAAGACATCGTATGGCAAACTTTGTGATAATGATATATTTAATATCCTAAATAAAATCACAAACATCATTCATCTCGGAAATAAGGGGTTACAAATATTGCCATCTTCATCCCATTATTCAGCGCGCAATGTATCGTGATATTTGGGAAGCAATCGTCAACAATATGTTGACACGCAAAATAATTCAAGGACCCGCGCCACGCTAGCCCTGTTACGTACTTTTAAGTTTTATTTACATTGCGGTTTGATATAAAAATATTGAAGAAATTTGTTTCTGATTTAAAATCGCATTGCGACAGATAGTTATAATGATATTATATAGTATTCAGTTAAATAAATGGTAAAAAAATTGTACGTTTCAAGAATAAGCCGATGAAAACTGTGACCCCTGGAGAGTCAAGAATCATGTACTGAACCCATGGGATGCGTATCCGGTACGATGTCTTTTACACCTTGTATTTTGTCCGAATATACCAATTATCTTGGTAACCCCACTTTGATATCACATACCTTGTATCACCCAATAAAATGTCACTGGTCGTTGCTATGTATGTAAAGTGTACGATGAAACTGGCTCTACATTCCGCCCGCAAAGATGAAGATATAACATTCAGTGCAAAAAATATATAACAAGCACAGATGAAAATAAAATTGAATGTCGTTTTAAAAAGTGAAAAATTGAGTTTCATATTAGTAATGAGAATATTAGACATTAGCCGTTTCTCGTGACTTCGTCCGCGAAAATTACAAGGAACCTTAGACCTCCTTTTTCAGTTCTTGGCGAATGTCTACAAAGTATAAACTACCTCCTTGCCAAATTTCACCTCTATCCGTCAGGTGGTTTTCGAAATTTCGTCTTCGATGACCTTTCCCTTTTATATACAAAGTATTCCTAGTATCTTTAAAGAAAAATAAAAAATCGTAGTAACTCTAAAAAATAATTAAAAATTGTAATTATTTTTTTTTTACGCCGCAGCCGGACATAGCTTCATTTGAATGATCATTTCAATAATCATGTAGTGCGGCCGGGGACTGTGTGTAGCTGCGCAAAGTTTTGTAGTAATCTGTCGTCTTCAAGGGCAAAATTGTACAAACACTTTGTGCTACATCTGGCTCCTAGCTAGTAGTAATGGTATTTTTTTAAAATAAATCGAAAACTTGAAGAAATCTTTTTCTAAAAAAGAAAAAAATTACATCCGTCCCTAAATCCGGGATATCGCGATGATAATGACTGGATACGTTAGCACATTCCTGCAGTAATGGCCAATCAATATTCATAAGTCGTGTTATTCATATCAGCACAATAATTACGCTTAATCAGTCAACTATTGTGCTATTTACACACAAGATACACAAAGATTCAAGTAAATTGCTTATTTTTTAATATTAATTGACGCCAACGGTGAAAAAATGCGTTCGAAGCAAACTGATATAAACGTCGATGTAGGGTTGGCAACGGTGTTATTTAGTTTATATATATATATTAGAAGGGGCAAACGTGCAGTCGGTTCATCACCTAAGAGATTACCGACGGCCATGGACAACTTTAGCACTAGAGGTCTCACAGATGCGTTGCCGGCCTTTATATATATATATACATATGTATATGTTGACTGGTGAGACACTTAATATTCATTCTTGTTGTTACTAACAATAGGTTAAGTTTTCTTGTAATTACTAACACAATGATCCATGGTGATTGAAATTCAGTCAAAAGAAGAGGAAGAGATCGGAAGAAAGTAAGTATAAAACTGTTTACCAAAATATTCCAAATTTATATTAATAATGCTTATTTATGTGAAATTAAATTAAAGTACTAAATATTTTACTAGTAAAGGTACTATAGCTCACGGTTCCACGCATATACAAACCTTTGTTCTATCTGCTCGGTACCAAAAAAAAACGTATAAACCTCAGACACACCAAAGCCAAACGATTTATACACACATGAATACATTATACTTTATGTCAAAGCATAGTCATCCCGACCATAAGTATACTAAATGTCAAATATGACAATAACATTGTACAAAGCATTTAAATTTTGTTTAGAGTGTCTAAGTGTAAAAATTTATGGCCCAATATCGACCAGCCTGCTATCTTTAGTATACTTAAATGGGCATTTAGTGTCATTAATATTTCTTCTTTTACCACTTCTGTATATTGTTGAAGCCCATTTTAATTACACTACACTAAGAGGTCGGTAATCTGCGATTTTTTGAAACTGGCTCTTTCGTTCCCTATTATATTATCTAATTTATTTTGAAAAAACAATACTGATAAATGGATAAGTAGTTGTTATGAATAAATTAATTAATTAATAATTGGATTAGGTTTTTTTTAACAAAAATGTGACTAAATTAATTTATTGTGAGCTAGTAAATTGAGTGCTTTTTGTGGCTGTTTAGAAACTTTTAATTTTGTGAATTGTTATTTTTGGCTCTTCCGAGTCAAAAGGTTGCCTACCCCTGCACTATACTATATCAAAGTATATAAATTTGTTATTTTTGCAGGAATTGCCGATTTAGGACCGATATGTACGTCGCTTGGTGAAGTGTTACCGGGAGTGGTGTTAGCCATGAGTGGTTACGTGAACCCGCAGCGTGCCGCGTTGCGCAGCGCCGCTCTGGAGATGGGTGCGCAGTACCGGCCCGACTGGAGGCCCGATTGCACGCACCTCATGTGAGTGTTTACATTATAATAAGAGATGACTGACAATAATGGCCGGCATTCACGTTACGGTTACCAGAGGTCAACTTGTTCAGGCATACACCTTACGGTTACCGGAGGGGTAACGCCTTAGTGTGCTTAAAAACAACAAGGTTAGTGCTTTTTATAGAATTTACACGTAAATGAGCTCGTAAATGAAGGTAGTCCTATCCTAACCCTAATTATATGAATACAAACTCGAATCATAGAGTCAATGTACGCGGCCGGAATTAAAACTGGTTTATACTTCTTGAAGTCGGTAGATCATTTCTGATAAATCCGTTACCGGTGATTTAGACAAACGACGAATGACGGTTAAAATTACTGCAATTTACCGATGTGTCGAGTGAAATCAACCAGCATCTCCACTTGTGACCATGTATGGTGTATCCAATACAAGTTTTCAACTAATATAGAGCGAAAAGAAAATGTATTCTTCTGCATTTATTAAATTAAATAAATTCTTTGTTTCATAACCACAAGATTACAAAAACATATTGCTGTAACAAATAGCCTATCATCTATATTAATATACAAAGCTGAAGAGTTTTTTGTTTGTTTACTTGAACGCGATAATCTCAGGAACTACTGGTCCGATTTGGAAAATTCTTTCAGTGTTAGATAGCCTGCATATCGAGGACGGCTATAGGCTATATTTCATCACGCTAAAATATATCTAAAATTTTTTACTTCATTTTACGGGGACAAAGTCGCGAGAACAGCTTGTGCTGGATATTAGTTTGGACTAATGCCAAAACCAGGATAACCTGTACTATAGGCATCAGCGGCTTTGCTTCCATCACGGCAAGTACTTCATAATATAAATTTTGACTAAGTATTATAAATAATATAACATAGTTTTAAACACTTAGTGCTAACGTGAAAAAGAGATAAAAAGAATGTAACAATGATAATATTAGGATTATATCGGGAGTATGTACGTGTTTGAGTGTTTGTGTGTGTGCGTGCGTATGTATCTGTGAGGTCTATATTTAATGGAAGGATTTTAAGCTAATTTCGCCTTAAAAATAAAATAACTAGCGATTTAGGATTTATACTTTAGTTTTATTATAACCACGTAACCTACGAAAGGGGACACAACTTACCTACGAAAAATTGATACTGAAAATGGCGGCACTATTCTATTATATTTCTTATAGCCTAGAGGTAACCTAATGAGCAAGGGTTGACTAAAAATAAGAAAGCGGATCTATAAGGTTTATATATTTTACATTTAACTACATATTAGTCATTGTACAGATGCAAGTACTGAGATGGCAAACTGCAGCGAGTGTAACGACGTGGAACCATACAAGTTCCAAGTCCCACCTACTCTTCATGTCCCTGGACACCGCGCGTCAACTATTGAGAACGACGACCGGAAACAACGAACGTGCTCATCAACTGTTTTATATTGTCATTATAATTATGAAATCGGTTGTGTACAATTCGGACCCGACACCTACAATAGTTGCTTTATAGTGTTATGACCTAGTTAATATTGTTGCCTGTTGACCAACCTTTTTGTACTGGCTTCTGTTTCCAGTTTATTACGGTCCTTTGAGATTATGCATAACCTTAATATTTATATTACCTTATGTATTTCAAATATTACTAAAATTATAAATGCGAAAGTTTGTACACGTGGATGTAGAAATGTTTGACGATCTTTCACGGATGGATTTTATTAAAACTTTATAATAATATAGTTTATTCACAGAATAACACATAGACTCTTAATTATAAAGATATGGTTTGATTTGTTCAAAATATAACTATAAATGTGAAGTAAGTAGGAGAAAATTCTACCATTTGCGAGCTATTCTGGCTACTCTAGCGCTGCAAAAACCGTTACACGTATAGAATGTATGAAGGCATTTCCTTCATAATAAAGTTCTACAAAAATGCCCGCAAAAGCGTATATCTATCTTTCATATTTAATTTATTAACGCCTAAATTGTGAACCATTTTGGAACGGGAACGGGAAAGGGAAAGGAAATGGGAACGGGGACAATTTATAGGATAATAGAATGTATTAAATAGTAAGTAACCCAACGTTTGGGCAGGACAGCGTCTGCAAGCTTCGCTAGTTTTAAAATAAAATTAATACTCTTTGTTCAAGTAGAGTAGAGTTAAATAAGTATTTACTTTTGGAAAATTGAAATAATAATAAGAAAACAGGAGTATTATAGTTGTTGATAACTATGTTTGAACCATAACCACAAATGTGCTATTTTGCTGCGACAGAACTTCGAAAAGTGCGAATATTTTTTATTCAACCTTAGGATAAGATCTACGTAACCATCCTAACCGCGACAATGTCACCGTGTATTTGACTTGGAGCTACGTTTACCATTCATAATTCAGATATGATTAGAGAAATTAATTCTCATGCTTTTTCAACATTTAAATTATCTTTTACATTCTAATATGATTTTTGAATGAGCTTACCTTTAATGAATGTTTTAAATTTATGAACGATGTTCTATCTGTCGCATATCACATATTAGAGTTTATTATAGAATCGAACTCACATAAATGTGGAGTTAATTTAACGAAACCTAGTCGTATGTATTATTAATTACTTGATTTTTAATTCTGAGATTTTTGGCAACTACATTACCCACTACTTTGAATTTATTTTCATTTATACATATATTTTTTGATAATGTTTGAAATGGAAATTTTACGGACATTATTTTCTTTTTCAGAAGAATATTCTCAATTGTTTAAAAATAGGAATCATGACATATTTAATGTTAATATAAAAACAGAAGAAAATAAAGGTCTAAATACTGATTACGTGCTGACTTCATTCGCTAATCCCCAATTATTTACGATGATCAAAGATAAAATGAATAACGAAGTGAATGATATGCGGTTTAGGCTATTGAACTCAGAAAGCACTCCTGTTGCATATAAAAATAAAAACAAAGAAAATACACGCAATGAACAAGTTTTAGAACGACCCAGTAAATTAAAAAAAACAAGAACATTCTTTGACAAATATAAAATGACAGATAATTTGTATAATACACAGTCAAAATATCTCAAAAGTACTCTTAATTCTGATACATATGATAGTGATTTTAAATATGACATTATTCAGCATAACCTACACAATGATTTTGCCACCATTGCAAAAACGACGCCCCGCACTTACAAGAACAATGTTATAGTAAGGAAATTGCAAGGAAAAGTTCTGCCTAAAAAAGAAAGCAAAACTAAACAGGAATCGAGAACGAATAAATTAATGATTTCAAGGCATGCAAATTCAATAAATTTTCCAGTTCATAAGGGTAATGCTAAAAGTATGGCACCAAATATGTTATATCCAGACGATAAATCTATAAGTATGTATAACAGGCGTCTGTTACCTATAACACTGCCTGTGTTATAGGTAAGGTAAGTTTTCTACCTTAGAAACAGACGACCGTGTTTCATATAGTCCTTTCACTTTTATATATTTATTTATATATGAAAGTGAAAGGCGACCTGTCACAAAATTTCGAAAACCGCGAGATATACAAAGATGAAATTTGACAGAGAGATAGTTTGTAGTTAGTAGACATCCGCTAAGAACAGATTTTTCGATAGGTCTAGATTAATAAGTCTAAGGGCTCTTAATTGAGTTTACTTTACGCGGACGAAGTGGTGGGAAACATCTAGTACATTTATATAGAAGGACAGAGTAAGTTCCTGAGGTCCGAATCCGTTTCTAGCACAAGCTTGTAAACATAGGTCGAGGAAAACGTAAACAAAAGCCATACTTTACAAGCATGTTTTATAAAAAAGAACTGATGAAGACAAAAAAAACTAGCGAAGATCTGACGATAACAAATAATAACTATTTTACAATTTCCAATACGTAACTTTTTAATTTATATATTTATTGATACGAGGCGCAATAACTTTCGGTGCCACTTTACGGTACGTATGTGTATGAAATTTGGCTCGGTTTTATTTTGTATAGAGGAGGGCTTGTGAATGCTAATATTTTTATTAAATATGCATTATAAATATACTAAGGTATTAAAATAAAACCACACGCACACCAATGCCAAACGATTTATACACACATGTATACATTTTACTATAAGATGGTGTCAAAGCGTAGCGACGACGATAGTATCTATTTTAATTGTCAAATATAAAAATGTCGTTGTAAAAATTATTAAAATTTTGTATATAGTGTTAAATAAGCATATGACTCATCTCTAGTATCTCTATCATCTCCAGTATCTGTTATCATCTATCTCTAGTGTTATATTTTGGTGTACAGTATTTGTTACTCATCATCTTCATGTCTGTTTGTTTATCTATATTTTCCTTTATCAATAATAGACGCACTATAATATATAGAGTCTCAATAGCTCAACGGTATAAGGTATGGACTGAAATCCGCAAGGTACCCGGTTCAAACCCCATCGCCCCTTGGTGTTTTTTGAATACGGTGCTCTATTTATTTAAAAATAATCTATTAATAAAGTGGACTTGTTTGTTTGTTTGTTTGATTGATTGGGCGTAATTTAGGTTGAACAATCGCTTCGAGAGTCGCCACAGAAAAGGCGTTGCGCTTTAGGTGTTTTGCGCAGTTTGCTTACCAAGCACGAACACGACGACCGCTATCGCACGCGACAGACGCGCGCTCGCCTCGCACAACTCTACGCTCCCTGGCTCACCATAGTTCTTGGTAACTATATTTATATTTATTTACATCCAATAAATATTCTATTAGTCTAGTTATAGCCTCAATAAATACCTGTATAAAAGAGAATAGAAGATTGAGTTACTATGATGTTTCCCTAGTCTTTTTATCTATTAATTGCCCGCTGCTAGTCATAGGACCCGCTTTATTAGTCTTTTAATTAGCTTAAAACTATTCCTAATTCATGTTTGAGTCTTCTTTGTGGACGCACTTCAAAACCGAAGCTAGATGACTATTATCTTTACCCAATGTTGTTAGTTTTGTTTTGCTTTAATACTTGGGACATCAAATTACTAGACAAACTAAGAAATTTAAAACAAACTAAGAATAGTTATTGAGCCTCAATAGCTCTACGGTATGAGGTATGGACTGAAATCTGCAAGGTACCCGGTTCAAACCCCACCGCCGTTGGGGTATTGTCGCACCCACTGGTAATACAAGCTTTTAATTTAAGCTTAGTAGGAGGGGTAAAAGGGAATATTAGACACACCTAAAAAGTATTCCTAATATTCTTTGTCGACATTGTTCAATTTACTTTTTATCCAAATAGTGTAAGTGACACTAATTATTTAAATTGTGTAATTAATGTAATATAATTTTTTAATTGCACTTTACCAAAAAAAAAACATGTTTACTTTTTTTTTTTTAATTTTTACAGTCTGACATGGGTAACCTTTAAACCGTCTGGACCGATTTTGTCTTTGAAGGAATTTCAGGAGGAGAATTTTTCATTGCAAAAAATAACAAAGACTGATTAAATGTCAGTATAAGCGTTATGGTTCCTCATAAAAAGCATATGGAAACGGAAAAGAAACGTGTGAATATAGAAACTCCACGCGGTCTCAAACATTTATTACTCATATAATTAAATATTTATTATAATGGCCCCCTGGACTCAAGAAACTACTAACGAACTCTGACATTAATATAAATATGGACATAGACAACTTTGAGTATCATGGCGTTATCGAATCATAGAGTTTGCCGTATTAATAATATATGCTTTGTTTGTTACAGATCATGTCCAGACATAAAGAAACTATATCTTTTAACGCGGCCAAAAAAGGACAAACATATAATAAAGAGAATTCAAGAACAATTTGATGACCAGGTACCATTTTAAATTCTAATTTGACTTAAGATATTAAATTTCAATTTACTTATTGCATTTTATTATTTATTTATCCAATTTATAAAAGTGCAACAAAATTTACAAAGAATAATTAATGAATTAAAATTATTAACCGTATAAATATATATGTATATGTAGAACTATATGACACATGGACGTATGTTCCTAAGGTAGACAAATTAACGCCTGGGTAACAGCCGCCTGTTGTACACAAATATATATTTTTTGGAAATATATACATGTAGATAATGCACCCAGACTCGAGGCGGAATCTAGCCCACGACCCCCGGAGCGGAAGGCAGAGTTACTGCCCACGGCGCCAATTAGCCAGTCTATATAGTATAGCAACGACGCAAATATTTTGTGTTCAAAAAGTCAAATACTCTTATCTTCCAGGGAAAAGGCTTTCAAAGATTCAGTCGGTTTGTCGATCTCATCTCGGTCAGAAAGACCAAAAGTGTTATTAATAACAAATAGCGTAGAATTGGTACTATGACTAGAAAATATATTTAAAAATGCCCAACAGATATTTGAATATTATTATTCACATGTTTAATTTTATCTTACTTCATATAGTGTACTTACTTACATTAAGTATCTTGTTTTTATAAACGCTCAAACTATCTTGCACCACCAAAGATTGACATAACAAAGATAATAGCGCTGTTTGTGCACTTTTTACAATACTCACGTTGGCACTAATGTTAAAAAATAAAAAAAGGCCATTAGCATGAGATTTAACAACAAATATAATGTTATTTAATTCATTCATATAGAGCCTTAATAGCTCAACGGTATAAGGTATGGACTGAAATACGGAAGGTACCCGGTTCAAACCCCACCGCCGTTGGGGTATTGTCGCACCCACTCCTGATACATTTTTTAATTTAAGCTTAGTATGAGGGAAAAAGGGAATATTAGACATTCCCAAAAAGGTATTCCTAATATTCTTTTTTTTTAAATAAATAAAAATATATATATATGCTCTACTATCTAAAGATAGAAATCTTTCGATTGTAGAGCATACATATATATCTTTAAAAAATATTATTTATTATAAGAAATTGTTTCAACAGGCCTTAGCAGCGGCTGTTCGAAAAAAAAATTAAACATTTAAAAGTGGAATAATTTCTGATTTCTCATTCAGAGCGTATTAAATGAAACGGCTGTTACACTAAGATCTTTCATTTAATAAGACCTCTTTAGTTTTCCATTCTGTTTTATTCTTAATTTCTAAACAACAGTTGTCTTTTGTATTGTAATTCTTACTGCCAGCTTTTGTAGTGTTTACTGTTTATTGCAGCAAATTGCATAATATACTGTAATAAAGCATTTTATTTATTTTTAATTTAAATACATACAGTACAATAAACAATTATAATTAATATATTATATGTCCGTCACCTTTCTGTATAGTGGAGGGCACCTTTTGATAGATTTTGGAACTCAAGGCTATAAATTTATTAGATATAGTTATTTTATGAGTATAGGTTAAAGTATTTTCATCACAGTACCTCTAATACACCGAACTAATAACTGAGAGCAACATTTGTCGGTTTATAGCAGTAAAGTTTCAACGTGCCTCGGCTAATTCTAACAGTTGGCCACGTTAGCCGGACTTTTAGATTTACAACCGTACTCCAACTGTTTAGAGAGTTACTCCATCTGCTGTATTAAGTGACCTTTACATAAGATACAAATAGACATAATTTTAAAATAGTAGGTCATGTTATTGCTCGAAATCTTAGAAATAAAAATCAACTCATAACGCATACGGCTAGACTTCGTAAAATCAACTGCACATTTATATAATATTCGAGAGATGTCCTTAAAGATAAAACCTTTATTAAAGGTCAGAATTCAAGAAGTCATACTCATCGATAAAGACTACACGTAAAAATCTAAATTTATTGTAAGTTTTAACTTATCTTTTTTTTAAGAATATTAGGAGTACTTTATATTTGTCTAATATTCCTTTTTTCCCCTCCTACTAAGCTTAAATTAAAAGCTTGTGTTAGGAGTGGGTGCGACAATACCCAAACAGCGGTGCGGTTTGAACCGGGTACCTTGGGGATTTCAGTCTATCCTTTATACCGTTGAGCTATTGAGGCTCTGAAAATTATCTTATTCCTAATTTGATCTAATCGGGCAAATTTACAAAACAAGCTTTGATTGAGATTTGTTTAATTGAATTGCTTATACATTATTTTACAAAAGATACGACCTTGAGACCCGGAGGTTCCCCGGTAAACCGATGCAGATAGTACCGACGTCAACACATCAATAGGTGTCTACTAAATCGTCTGAACGTACTATTTGTAATTATTTGTTTGCTTTTTAGTTCCTTAATGTTTTTTGAAGGCGGTTTTCTTTTTATTTATAAATAATTTATGAAAATAGATTTATATTTATCTAAAGCTTGATTAGATTAATATAAAGTAAGTGGTCTGTAGAATGTAAGTAAAATAAAAATGTAAGGAAGTACAATGGCCGACAGTAAAACGCGGAATAAGAACGGATGGAAGGGCTTACTTCGGAGGCCTGCGAGGCGTGCTCATCTTCCTCCTGAACGGGGCGCACCGTGAAGCGCGCCGCCCCGGTGTCACTGTCCGACAGCACCTGCCGCGACCACGTCAAAGCAAGGTCAACACTACGACACTCGTGTATATGTTACAGTAGCTCTCGTGTATGTGTTGCATTTGTAAAAATAATACCATAAAGCATAACGTCAGTCCAAACTCTAAATATATGTCAAAGACTTTTGGCAACTCTTCTCATTATAAGAAACAGATTTTCTGTACGCTGGATGTACTTCTCGTGTGAAACAGCTGTGCATTAGTAATTTTGTCGTGTTTTTACTATGCTGTATTTATCTATCGATAATTTATTAAACACATAATAATATTTTTTAAATTAATTTCATTTATTTATTAAACGATGAATGTATATATCCTATATCCAAAGATCCCGTTTCTCATTTCATTGAGCCTAGTGACATTCAGTCAATTAAGAGTTATTGTACACTTTGTAGTTATACAGAAATTGTTACTTAAAAGAACTATCACACACGACCTCAGTTAGACTACTGATCTCTCTTTACTATGTACAGTACATGGCAATGTTCTAGGGTGACCTATCTAACGACGTACACAGTGATCATTTCAATAGGTCGCCTTTGACAAGGAGCACAAAGACGTGCGGTTAAACTTAATCTAACATTGTCCAAGCTTGAAACGTTATCGAAATCAATACCTCCAATTTGACTTGAGATAGAGGTGAATATTGGAGACATGCTAAGGATTTTACGATCTTATAAATGTATACAACTATATGACACCCGGACTTTGCCTCTAAGGTAGACAACTTAATACCATGATAACAGACGTTTGATGTTATACACAAATATTGTTTTTAATACAGAAATATGAATACATACGTATTGATAATACACGCAGGCTAGAGGCCGGAATAGAACCTACAACCCCAGGAGCGGAAGCAGAGTCACTGCTGACTATTAGACCATTTAAAGGAAGGCCGATGAATTTATAAAAGAAGTCGTGAAATCTAATAAAAAAATATGTTTTAGCTTAATTAATAGCGTTCTTTTCAAAAATTAATTTGAAATACTTATTATTTAAAAAATATACATTTTATCACAGATTATTCCGTAAATAGTAACGAGTTATAAAAGTTTAATATATTGTTCATCTGGCCGCCTGTGGGATTTTAATTATTTATTACCTTATTTTTAATCAGATTAACTACTGCCTTTAATAATAGAAACTTTTGAAATATACAACGTTATACATAGAGCATGCAAACGAATGAATGACACTTAACACGCTTTACTTTTCATTATTAACATGGAAATCCGTGCTTAAGAGCTGGCAAACCAAACACAATTTTGTATTCCAGCTGAATAATTTTATAATTAACTAACTAATTATTGAACCGCATTAGCTTACAGGGTCAGTAATTAAGAGTCTATTGAAGTAATCTTATAGGTAATGTCTACGATGATAATCTGCTGTGGGGCGAGTTGAGATGACCAACTGCCGTCTGACGCCATCTCCAGAACCCCCACGATCTCACGACTAATATCACTCAGTGACATTGATCAGGACCCACTGTTTGACATCCCACCCGAAACACGAAAGAGGTCGGATATTAGAAAACCAGTATTAGAATGGGTCACCCATCTATCACCCCGTCGCAGTAAGAAATTTGAAAAGAAAAGGTATGGAGAGATGATACATAATGGTATCATTCATAAGAGCTTGTAAAAGTCTACTTGAATAAATTATCATTTGAATTTGAATTAATTCATACAGGATAGACACAATAGTATTTTTTTTTTTGGAAATATTCCTAAAGCGGAAGAAATGAAGCCAAAGAGAGAACTAGGGTCGTTCAAAAAAATAATTAAAAATCATAGAGATTGGACGAATACAATGATTTCAACGCGGCCGCAGTCACGGATTGTAACTAGTATATTAATCAGTAATGGATTTTATTAGAATTATATGGGCCATGGAGGTTTTTATTGCTGTTAACTTTCTACTTTTATCATTAAAAATTATCTATCGTGGACTCGATACTTTCTCCTTTAGGGTCCATGAATATATTAAAGACGTGGCCTAAGGAGAATGCTTTTTATTGCGATCTCACCTGGTGTTACCATACCTGTTAGTAGATATTCTTAGTTTATTAGTTATAATAAAATAATAAATAAATAAATAATAATATATCAAAACTAATATCATTTCATTTTAAAATGGTGCAACTGCCCAAAATGAAATATATATATATATTTAAAAGTACACCTGCTCCATATGAGCAAGGTAATGAAAAAAAACTGTTAACGAAAAAATATTTAAAGTTTGAACTAATGTAATAGCACATAAATATCTTGTCCATATGTCATAAGTGACTTAAAAAAAAACAACTGGCAGCAAAGAAAAAATATTCAAATTTAGATCTTCCCAGGTCTTCGTTCGTAACACAAAGGGGTAAAAGAAAAAGATAGTCTTAAAAACCTAATGTTATTGTTCCGTAAGCAAACGAACGTGAAATAGTTAAAATCAACAATTCAATCGAAAGGCTGTAAGTAGGACATAAGGCGAAATTTCGAAACTCTTGACGCGAATAACGGCTTTAATTTCAGCGCTATAAGGCTTAGTTTTAACGGTGAATATTGTAGCGAAAATGAAAGTTATGAACCACGTTTTGCACAAACGATTTGAATACGAGTTCTCGATTCCGCTCGCGTTCTTTTTTCAAATATTGGCGTAGGTCCGTTTTCGCGTCGCGTTTATTATTGATAAGTTTTTTATGCCGTGACTGCGTTGATGTTACGATGATTAATAAGTTTTGTGACAAATTCCTTAATATTCCTTATAATAAACAGTTATTTAGTCTGTAGCGTGGCATAGGAAAGAATTTAAACACCGCCTGGGATTTGCGACCAAGTGTAAGATTGAGGAATCCTTGTATTACTGAATCCACCAATTCGAAAAAAGGGCTAGCTGCTAGATTTCACAGAGATATAGTACAGGTAAGGGCTTGAGGAGGTCGTAGCTTCATCAGTAGCTCGCATTTGAGTCAATCGCTAGGTTAAGCAGTTCTTACTGCGGCCGGTTGATAAATGGGTGACCCAATCTAATATTGGTTTTTCAAATACCGACCTCTTCCGTATTTCAGAAGGTTCATAAAGTCCCCATTGATGTCATTGAGTCATATGAGTTATGAAATTGTGAGGGTTCCGGGGATAACTTTAAACGGCAATCGGTCACATTTACTCGCCCCAAAGCCAAATCCTCTGCATTTTATGCTGACCCTGGTACTAGACCAGGATACGCTAGGAAGAAGAAGAAAAATAGATTTTTGATTTAAAGCTAAGCCACGACGCCTCGCACCCTGAAGAGTCCATATCAAACACAGCTGGATTTCACTAAGAGACATTAGGGTAACATCTCCATAAAAAAAACCCCAAAATTTGCTAATAATATACGAATAAAACCGTTATCAGGACTATTTTGATAAGGAGTTGGCACAGGATACGAAACAGCAAGGCTATGGGTACGACCTTTACCCCAGCAGATAATTGGTACACATACATGACCCTATTCACTAATACGTGAAGCAAAAACTTTCGTTATAATTTCACGAAAATTGTGTACACAACGGAGTAGGAAACTCAGCACAGTCGTAGTTTAACTAGAGGTGTGTATGCGAAAGTTAATATTTTTATAAAGTATGCATTATAAATATACTAAATTATTAAAAGAAAAGCTCACGAACACCAATGCAATACGATTTACACACACATGTACACATGTATGTGTATACCTTTTAATACATGATTTTATCAAAGCGTATACGACGTGTCGTCGGTAAAAATATTAATTGTCAAATATGATGTATAAATAAATGAAATTTTGTATATAATTTGAACAAAGAACATAGTACCCAAAACCAAAGATTTGTGGCCCTATTTCGACCACCAGCCGATCTCTAGTTCAATTTAAATTAGAACCCCAATTGCTGTGTAAATGTCATCAAAATTGGAGAAGTTGTTCTTAAGTTGACGATATGAATCTATGGTCTCTAGAAAGAAAAAGCAACAAAGTAAAGAGAGCATTTGTATTATTAAATCTATCCATGGATTTTAAAGGACATGACAAAAACACGCTTATTCGTAATGCTGGCGCCAGACATAGCTTCATTTGAATGATCATGTACTGTGGCCGGGGACTTTGTGTAACTGCGCAAAGTTTTGTAGTACTTTGTAATCTACAAGGAAAAAATGTACAAACACTTTGAGCTATGTCTGGCGCCGGCATAACACATTTATACAGTCGCAGATTACATTAAAAACAAATCTTGGAGTTGAGTCGCTTCAGCTTTGTACTTTATGGTGAACATGGAAATACATTAAACTCTTTTTTCTAAGAATTATTTTCAACAGAGTGGAGTTCCTTGCTGTTCTTCTCGTGGCTTGATTTTGCCGAATCAGTGGTAGTCTTTAAAACGTTTGACAATTCTATAAATGTTGTAAAAGTTTACTTGAAGAAAACATTTTTTATTTTAATATATCAGCTTGTATATACTAACATTGCAATTATTTGTGGGCAAGGATAGTCGCTTATATATAGTCGGATAGATATGTTTTCGACCATTGTCAAAAAAAAAAAAATTATAAGTATATTAGCAATATTTCTAGGTTTGTCTAATATACCCATTTCCCCTCCTACTAAGTTTACGATACTACCCTATTGTTATTTTTTTTACGCACTTCCCCGTTCGCAAGTGATACCAAGATCTAGGAACATTCGAGCGGCGTCGGGATTTGAACAGTGAACCTTGCGGATTTCAGGCCGTCCATTTTACCCTTGAGCTATCGAGGTTCTAAACATCCACTCAATGTAACAATCTTTCATGTTTTTTAATAAAAGGGTTTACTTTTTATTCGCATGGTTAGAGTCACGTGTATTTTATATAAACAATTTAGCGTTACTCATTACTTAAGATTTTATATATTACAAGATGTTTGAGGTCACAGCATAAACAGTGGACGGCATTTGAGTCGATCGCTAGGTTAAACAGTTGTTAACGCGGCTGGGTGATGGATAGGGGACCACTGGATACGAACACGTATTATGTCGCTACTTTTGCATGACCAGTGGACCACTTGACCCCTGGTTACCCGACTTTCAGAAACGAGATTTGATCGAAGTTCATTTTGTTTGTATGTCGAGTTGTTACGCGATACCTTCGCTGATCGAATAATTAATAATTTACGAACGATTGATGCTACGAGACATTTCTCAAAGGCCGCCAACGCATAACCCCAGTGGGTCTCGATAGTCACTTAGGTGGACCCCCTTTACAACGTAATCAGTCAATGATATGTTAGTCATTATAATTACGCAAATCAGCCATTTTACAAGAAACGCTTAGAAGCCATCATTAACTATATCGATTTTAATTATTTTCAATAAATGAATAATTAGTAGATAATTATTCATTACTAATTACGCTTTTTTTAATCTATCAAGTTATAATTTTCTTTAAGCGGAAAAGCAAATGTATTCCCAAGTTTCAAATTCATATAAAAATAAGCACTAAGCATTACTTTACTTATCCTTGCTTTAAATTTAATTAAAAAAAAACAACATAAGAAGAAAAAATATTTAATAAGCTAAACTTATCTATGCTTCAAAATTTAAAAAAAACAACTACATACAAAAAAAACAGAAATGTGTTTTATGAAATTGCACTAATAAGCGAATTACATAATCAATAGTTTAAAAATAAATAATTAATCAACACTAATCATAAACCTTCTAAAAGAATAATAAAGAATTGATGCCAGACTAAAATTTCAGAAAGTTTGGTTCTAGCTTGTTTTTAAATAATTATGAATAAATATGACAAATAATAATCATATTGTTTCGTTACTTTATATTTGTGTTTAAAATTGTTTTTTATATAAACATTCTATTGCTGCAGTATTTTACTGAAAACCTCTAAAATTAAAAGCAAATTATTTTGTAAAAAGATATTATATTCAAAATAAAAATAATGAATATGCGTTCTTACAATAAATATATAGTTTATAAATGTTTTTACAAATATACAAATAATTATTTCTTTTACACTTAAGTAATTAACACAGTCATGTAAATATAATGTCTTTAACAAAAGTAATTTAATCTCTTTTCTACCATTTACATATAGATTTTATAATTACATTCGCATGCCACAGACAATTTTTCACATAAAATAAACAAAACAATCATTCCAAAACTGGGAAGATGTCAACTTAAAATAAAAAAATAAAAGAGTCGTCGATAAAAGTAAACAACACTACAAGTGTCAAAAACCAATTTTAAATTATGTCGCACGCAATAAACGCATTGCATAAGCCGTCATAAAAATAAACCCTATTCCATGGTTTATGGTGTGCACACATGCGACCGTTTGCGTCTTATGGGCACACACATTAGGGGAGGGATTTCCGATTGCGGCTTGTAATGTACGGCGAAAGTTATTAAATATTGAGAATATTAGGAATCATGAAGAGCTGATTGTATTAAAACTTTGCGCAAATTCAACACAAACACCAACAAACTTCAGTGGAAAGTGTTAATAAGTAAGTTCAACAGACGAGTTAATGTTACAGTGGGTTTTAATTACTTTTAACACAGGTAGAAGTTTCTATTAGTGCGACATAAATAGGATTTTTTAATTATAAAATAATATTATTGTTGTAGTGAATCAATATGTATAATTATATATATAATAGCGGACCTGACACTTTAATACCATCTTTCCATAACTTTTTTAAACCTAAAAAGGCGACGAGCGAGACGCATACAGCCTATGACCTAGTGCATTTATTTTACTACAATATTAGACTGTATGCTGACGCACGTATTCTATATTTCTTTGAGTAAAATTCCATAAAGAAATAATATTCGAATAATATGCAAAGCAGCTTTTTAATAAATATATTCACAAAACGTTCATGCGGAATTCTGCAATAGAGAATTGATTAGGGAAATTAAGTTAACGTAAAGTTGAGCCGCGGAAATCTATTTTATTGCTGTGCAGGCAACGCACGTCCGCCATCTTAATTTTATTACAGGTGTTTTAAATAAAACGGCTGACGGTTATTAAATTATTGGATGTGCGAGGCTTTTTGTGTCAGCTGAAGCGAGAGATTCTATTTTAAAAGAGGACTGCGCCCGCCATCTTGTTTTTTCGCTTTCAAATATTTTTTTCAATAAAGGCGTTTTTAAAGAAATATCCAAACGGTAATAAAAATATTTGGTGCAGGAGGTTTTTTCATGTCTACTCAAGTGAATATTTTTATTTTTAAAGCGGACCTTGCGTTCGCCATCTTAGTTTTTTCTTTTTCAACATTATTTATTAAAAGCGTTCGGAAAGAAATCCTCTGATGGATATTGCATTATTTGTTTTTTCTTGTTTGCTGAAGCAAGCATTCCTATTTCAAAAGCGCTTTATGATTTTCGCCATCTTTATTGGATAAAACTCCTTTTTTAAAATGAATCAAGAGGCGATTATTAAATTATTGAGTGCACGAGTTTTTGCTTGTCTGCCAAATCAAGGATTTCTATTTTAAAAGTGGATTTAACTCTTGCCGTCCATTAGCATAAAATTAGGAGAAAAATTTCAGCGTGATGATATATAGCTCATAGACTTCCTCGATAAATTGGCTCTCTAACACTGAAAGAACATTTCCAAATCGGACCAGTAGTTCCTTAGTGAACAAGAGCCAAGCAAACAACAAACAAACAAATTCTTCAGGTATATTAGTGTAAGTGTATAAGATAAAAAGAATGTGTCGAGTAATGGAACTATTACAACACCTTTCAGTATTTATTAAAAGAAATGAAGTTTTCGTGTTGCTGGAAATGTCGGAAAGGCCCCAGACATTCCCCGCAGCCGTGGCGAGGGTGCACGCAAACCTTTTCGTTCGGTTGCTCACTATTTCAGTTATGTAACCTTCGCACACCAAGTTGTAAGTGTTATATTGCATTATGTCCCATAATTAACAACAGATAACTTTTACACTAAATTAAAATATAATTATGAAGGTTTGATGTGGTTTAAAAATGAGGAGATTGATTTTCGTTAACTACTTTTTTTCGTGGGAAGGGAACTTATTATGGATTTTCTTTGAGTGAAAAAGAGACTTTGTGCGCTATGTTATATTTTACTAAAGATAAAAATCTTACCTATACTAGTATAACAGGCGGCTTACCATACCAATCTATAATAATATATATAGCTGAAGAGTTCGTTTGTTTGCTTGAACACGCTATTCTCACAAACTACTGGTCCAATTTGAAAAATCTTTTAGTGTTAGATAGGCCATTTATCGAGGAAGACTACATATCATCACGCTTAAATTAAATCTTTTTTCATTACCTAGCAATTAAAAAAACATAAATACATAGAGCAATAGCTAAGTAAAAACATAATAGAAAATATTTAATACATTAAAATTAATTTTAACAATTTTGTCCTGGGAACTAAAATACAGTACCAATTATTACTTGTGTGAAAGTAAGTTAATAAGATAGGCTGTTGTCGGTAAAATTAATGGTTGAATTTGTGAATGGTAAGTGCCAGGGTCCGCTTAGATTGCAGAGGATTTGCTGCGGGGCGAGTTAAGATGACCGATTGCCATCTGACGTCATCCTCGGAACCCCCACGATCTCTACAACCTTACGAATGGTACCATAGTGCTGTCAGATGATAAAACCAGAAGGTGACCATACATACTCCGAACTCAAGCGAGATAGATCCATCGAGTTAGTAATCATTGCTACCTTGGCAAATGCTCTTGAATTATGGTACCATAGTGCTGTTAGATGATGAAATCAGAAGGTGACCATACATACTCCTAACTCAAGCGAGATAGATCCATCAAGTTTGGAATCATTGTTACCTTGGCAAATGCTCTTGAATTATGGTACCATACTGCTGTCAGATGATGAAACCAGAAGGTGACCATACATACTCCAAACTCAAGCGGAATAGATCCATCGAGTTTGGAATCATTGCTACCTTGGCAAATGCTCTTGAATTATGGTACCATAGGGCTATCCGATGATGAAATCAGAAGCTAACCATATATACTCCTAAGTCAAGCAAGATAGATCCATCGAATTTGGAATCATTATTATCTTGGAATACGCTCTTGAGTTACGCTAGTATGGAGCTGTCTGTATAATTGATGTAGTGACTTTAAAGATGTTAGTAGTTTGGCTAATAATGTAACAACTTAAAGCAAAAGGTCCCTTAAGTACAGACTGAACTTGAACAGGACACACAACTTATCTACAAAAAAATTGATGTGTCCTATGAAAACCGACCAGACATAAAATATCGCTTAACAATTGTCCCAATATGACAAATATAACTTTTAATATTAATTAAATTATAAATAATTTTTCATTAGAACTTTGATTAAATTCCTTATGTTATTTTGAGAAAAGCATTATGTAAGCCTTTGCAGAAACAACAATTGCCTAACTCGAATTTTTAAAGTACTCGCCTATGGCTCGGACTTCAACCTCTGCTCCTCTAACAATTGTTTTTTTCTGCACCTCAGCAACACTGTACTATTAAACTTATTCATATACTTTAAAAGTGGCGAAACCGACAGTCGTTGTCGTGCCCGAACGTTGGATTAGTACTGACATTATATCCCTAACCCTTTCCCCACCGTCTTTCCCCAACCCTTTTCCTTTTCGAACCTCGTCTCCGTTCTTTCTTACCCATCGCGCCCCCGCTCCCCCGCCCCCACGTCTTCACCCGTTCAAAATAATTTTCCTAATGAGTTTTAGCATGGTATAGATAAATAATGCCTACAGCTTTCATAGTTAATCTTAGCGTATTGCTCAAGTCACTTTGAAACCACATACCTGGTAACCACTACTTATTCTCGCCATAACAAACTTTTTATTACATAGCTTCTACCAAATCCTTAAATCTATCGCAGACAGAGTCACTGGTAACAGCTAGTATAATCTATATATCGCATGCTCGTGTGTACACACGCACACACTCACACATAATACAGCATTTCGTTACGTGACGATTTCCACGAAATCGCAATACCCATAATTTTCGTAAGCAACGTTAAAGAACTCCGTTGCAATAATTAATATTACGTCCATGGAATTTCACTTCATGTGGGGCACGAGAAACAACCTTTTAAATTGATCTTAAGTAATAATTTTAAGGCAAATGTAAGTTTGTTACTCTTTAACCCCTTAACTATCGACTGTGTTTGTTCTTATGCCGGAGCCAGACATAGCTTCATTTGAATGATCGTGTGGTGTGGCCGGGGACTTTGTGTAACTTCACAAAGTTTTGTAGTACTTTGTAGACTTTAAGGTCAAAAATGTAAAAACACTTTTAGCTATGTCTGGCTCCGGTATTAGACCGCACGCGAGGAACCTTAGAACACATAGCTCTTAAGATTATTCTATTATCACTATAATATCATATTTTAATAAAAAACACTGTACTGACTATCAAAAGTGCTTATCAAAAGCAAAATTTAAAAGAATAAATTACTTTCCGTCTAAAATCTTGATGAGATTTCCACTAAAAGGTATAGGAATTCATAGAATTACACAGAGTGCGTTTTACAAATAGGTTTCATAATAAAATGCAAGTTAATTAGAAAAAAATATTAAAAAGAAAATAAAAAACAAACTAATTTAGAATGATCATTTTTATCAACATTAGTTTTATAAATAAAATAAAACGGCAGACTATATTTGTAGTCTCCTGTTATAAACTAATGAAATATGCACATACATACTGACATAAATCCTCTAGGGTATCCTTCTTCGACTCGAGGATCCTTGCACTTCGCATAAGAAATTAAAAATCATCGAATCACAGGTTGAAGATTTTATTTTGCTTTTTTTTTGTGAATGTTTAAATCTATCCATACATTTTCTTACAATTATATTTATTTTAAAAATCTGGTACGCGATAAAGGTATCTGTTAAATAACTTTAAAAGTTGTTGTAAAATTTCGTTCAAAATAATTTTCCTAATGAGTTTTAAACGTGTCCTATCAACATGGAAAATCTCAAGACTCTATGTCTAATAATTTGGAAATTCTTAGTGGAGACAAACTTGCGGGCAGACAGAGCAAAATTCCAAAAGAAAGGGTTCCCTATTGGACTACATAACCCTAAAAACTTGTATTGAATATGTAACAGTACCTTTTCTATGCTTTACGCGTAGAAACAGGAATATTGTTCATACCTGAAGTATTCCTAATATTATTTTAAAACAGGAAGGCCTCGATAAATGTTGAATAACGGTCTATATTAACTCAGTTTAGTAGACATCATGTCTTTATAAATTTTATTGCAGTTACAAAGTATAGTTGCAATTGAGTAAACAACGCCATGTCGTTGAGAGGCAACAAGTGTTCAGCAAACATCTTCGCTGCAGCTTCAAAGAGTGTTTGTGCTATGCAATATCTCATACGCGGCACTATCCAAATTCTCATATGCAACTTTCAAAATTTATTCCATCATAAAATGGTCCGCTTCCAAGCAAACACAATCTGCTTTCCTCAACGTTTGCTCAAGCTCTGATGTTATTATTTTATCCAATTGTATTATTATATTACATTTCTTTACTTCATCTGAAATTTCCACAAGAGATTATAGAACTACGCGCAATATATTTAATATCTCTATAATAACCTGCGACATATTAATGAAGATTTATCGAAATTGCATAATCAGTGAAATGTGTATTGTAAAACTTGGTTAATAGAACATTAGATTCGTTCATTTTTTGCGATTGGACGTCCACTGTATGAGAGCTTCTGAAAAACAGTTAAATAAAGTAGTGCGATATAGATGTCAGTGTTTCCTTTTTGCATTTATTACCGCATTATAGAACCTTATCAATCAAATATGATAGAACTGACTTAGCTATCCCACTATCCCACGCCGTAAGGTTTAGTCAGCGCACGCGATATAAGCACAGAAAAATACGTTTTTTACGACATCTTGCTACAAATTATTGAAATTCTCGGCCTTTATTTTGTATAACACAATTGTATTATAGACATAAACCTTCTCCTTGAATCGCTCTGCTTATTAGTGAAAACCTCATTAAAATCTGTTGCGTAGTTTGAAAGATCTGCGCGTACAAAGCTGGGAAGCGACTTTATTTTATACTATGCAATAATAATGATATTGCACGCTCAGAAAATAGAACAACACTAATTACTATTTTTCGTAAAAATGTATACTTGTTAAACTTTTAATATTAATCAGTGGAAAGAAAATTAATTAATTAAATAGTTTTCTTGTGTACGAACTCATTCAAGCGACCCTGTGACCCAGTTTGTTTGAAAACTTAAGAAAAACTGTAACCCACTTTCTTAATGCACTAAGATATGACGTGGAAGCTGTATGCACTATACGTTTTAATAAAATTATACACTAAGCTTAAATTGCTTTAAGATGTATTCGTGACTAGTTAAAGTACGCGATATTGTCCATTATTATATTTTAAACCATTAATATTTATTTGAAATTAATAGCAATAAGGCGTACTAACTTAAACAATAAATAATTATTGTAAAAAAACTTATAAATACATAATTTAAAATACCCTCTTTTGTTCAAGAGAAATATGAATACTAAGACGATGTTAAAAGTACCAAGAATACTTCATATTCTCTTTACCAAGTCTGTAAAACTTTTTTAAAGCTCGTATTACGGCTTGTATGGCGGCCACGACGGTAGCCCAGCGCGGTTTCGAACCGCGTACCTCACCTTGTTAGATTATGAATGGATTTAGATGTATCCTTCTATCGTTGAGCTATTGAGGCTAAATTGAACATCCTCTTGTTTTTAGTCAGTAAATATTGTTAATAAACGAATTTGTTATGCGATAAATCATTAAAATTAACATAACAGCTAGTTGAATTATAATTATGCATCAATGTGATGTAAATCCTCTTTGATAAGCCGGCCGGAAAATTGACATCGGAATTGGTTTACTCAGAAATAAGCCGTTCATGAATAATTATATGAATATTTATTTTTACGTAAGATTAAGAAGAATAACTATTTTGGATTATTAACGATGATAATAATTTATTCAAAGATATCTTGACATTAATATCATTGACTTATTAAGTGTAATTCCTATTCAGACAAATGCAATAAAATTCGCTAAATACATAACCTGAGAATGATATCACTTTTTAGAATATCTTTATTAAGACGTCAAAAATTAAGTGAATACTTTAATAGACATAGAATGTATTCATAGGTATTAAGTAAAGTGGAGAAATTTTGACAGACTTTATTTCTATTAAGTAGCGGGAATCAGATAATCTATACTAATACATAAAGCTGAAGAGTTAGTTTCTTTGTTTGAACGCGCTTATCTCAGGAACTACTGGTACAATTTGAAAATTTCTTTCAGTGTTAGATAGCCTATTTATCGAGAAAGGCTATAAGTATATCATTCTGCTAAAATGTAATTATTTTTTTACCTAATTTTACGCGGGTGAAGTCGTGGGCACTGCTAGTCATTAGTATAATGTTTACAAACGGTTTGCCTATAACGAATAAACCGAAAATTAAAAATTAACCTTCTCTTTACGAATTACTTTAAACTCTCATAAATCGATTCAAATCAACAGCATATCAGTTTCGGTTATAAATTCCAGATATACTGTTCGGAAATTGTTTTGCAATATAAACGCATTTTACGATCGTTTTACGCCATATAAAATACAGCCCGCAGCTTTTTTGCAAACTATACGCGTTTGTAATTATCTATCTGATAAAAGTTTATGACGAGATAAACAAGAAACCTTCTCTTTACCATGTTTGGTTAATACGAAATCGATTACAGATTGAATTATATCTTCTTCAAATTTCGTAATTCTTACAAGGTTTACATCAAACAAGCATACAGGTAGTGCTAGAACAAGAGCATTATTTCTCGATCTTCTAGAGATCCAAAACACTAGAATAAGAATAAGAATCTCTGTAAATGCAGACAGAACAACGAAAGAATGCTCTACATCACTTTTAAATAAAAGAGTTTGATAGAGTAGGGGTAGAACAGTATTAGCTTGTATACACACTGACACAAAATTATTTTAGCTGCCACAGGACTTAAACAAAACCTGGATCACAAGTCCCAGGCTCTTCTTGGTCGTTCCTAGTCAACGAGGCATTTAGCCAACAACATCAGGGTTTTCAGTCCGTACCCTTTGAACTTTAGTCTTTAAGGATTTAATTTAAAAGAACATTGTAGCCTTTTTCAGATAAAAGAAATTTCTGAAACTTTATACCATCCATGTTTTTTTTTATAATGAATGCAAAAAAGATCTTGGATTCATTAAAATACGGTCTGGTCTTTTGTACCTCTTTAAGTATGAAGCGTTTTTGCGTAAAGGAGTCATCTATTTGTCTGGTGTGCTAGACTTAGACATCTTAATAAATTAGTAAAGATAAATTAGAAAAATTACTGTATGTCTCTAAAATTTGAATGATGTTTTGGTATAGATTTCAGGCTTAGTTATAGCACGATTTTATTTTACAAAATAAGCGCGTTCAAAGATGAAAGATATACTTTGAGGTATTACTTTAACATTGTTGTTATCACTTCAGTAAAGTTTTTTTAAAAGCTTGTGTTAGGGGTTACCACGTCAATAGCCTAATAAGTTAGGGTTTGAATTAAAAACCTTATGGACACTTACCGTCTATCCTACAAATATCCTTTTAATTAATTATTAATCGCATATCATCATTTGATTCGATTTGATTTACAAGAAACATCCTAAAGATTTAAAAAAATATTAGTCAACTTTAATAAACTAGTCTTTATATTTAAATAAAAGTGTTAGACAAGGAAATGTTAAAGCGTTGTTTACATGCCAGCGTGTTGTGATGTAAATTTTATGATGGCATCGAGGCAGGAATTCAAAGCGGCTTGTAGTTTAAATATTTTCTTACTGTGAATTTGTATCTGATAAATAGTTTGAAACTAAACAAGAATAGTTCTTTTTAATTATTTCGCATAGAAACTAAAGAAAGGTATACCATATAAACAACAATCCCGTAGGCCTATCGAAATTTTTCATCCCCATATAAAAAGCATAAAAAGTTATGATCGCCGCTTGCCACCGCCACTCTACCACTAGTACAAGCTCCTAGCTGAACAGGAGGGGCAACAGGAATTATTTCTTTTTTAATCTGACATCATGTGGTCCATGTGTTAGTTAATAAAATGAACAAAGAAATCTTAGAATTATGTTAGTATTTGTATAGAAAATATAGATTTTATAAAATAACAATTAAAGGTCATTTAAAATAAAACATTTTAAGAAGGTTAGAAAGGAAAGTTAGAAAGGAAAAAAGATGTCGGCCGAAATTATTTACGTTGCAATCGATTATTATTTATTAATTTTTTTATAGTGAAAATATTTTTCATACAACTCTACGGCTTATTTGCCCTTTACGGTTTTTAATCACTAGTGTATAGTTTAGGCGTTTCGGTGTGGGTACTGTTGTACCTGAATTTTAGATCTTATTCATTGTTACAGTAAGACAGAAATTTTATTATTTTAATATTAGGTTTAGGATTTTCCTTTCCCTTTCGATAGAGGTGTGCCGAATATTCGCTAATTATTCGGTTTCGTCATAATCTGTATTTTGCGTCCGGCCGAATTATTCGTTTGCCTTAAATTTTTGATTAATAAGTGAATTTTTGAGAAATAATTATTACTCTAATAATTATTGTTAATAACTTTATTTTCGCTAAATTTTATTTTATATAAACAATCCTAAACCCCCGAACCGCTTTCCATTAAACACGACTAAACCTAAACAGAAAAAACAGACTTTTTTAAATGTAAGGAGTAATTATAATTTTGGGTCCAAAAAAAGATTACTTTTTTTTGCTTAAAAACAACTTCTATAAGTTTTTTTTAAATTTATTTATTTAAAAAAAAAATACAGTTTTTAAAATTAAAAATTCCGTCAAGCTATTACTAGTACCGAATAATTTGAATGGTTCGCGTACGAGTGGGCCGAATATTGGCCTCATATTCGGCATATTCGGCACGTCTCTGCTTCTTTAATACATTCCGTGTTGCATTCCTGTAGGTATTCGTATATATCCATCTATCGGCCTCGAGTCTGGGTGTATTATCCATATGTGTGTATTTATATATTTATAAAAAATATATATATATATATTTGTGTATAACAGGCGGCTGTTACCTATAATACAGGCATTAAGTTGTCTACCTTAGGAACAGACGTCCCAAAACATATGGTCGAAAAAATTGTAAGAGTTTTATTTACATTGCAGTTTGATGTAAAAATATTGAAGGAATCTGTTTCTGATTGAAAATTGCATTGCATTAGGTAATAATAATGATATTATACAGTATTCAGTTAAAAAAAGAGTAAAAAAAAATTACATTTCATGAAAAAGCCGACAAAAAATTTCACCACTGGGGAGTCTAGAATGATGTACTGAACCCATGGGATGCGTATCCGGTACGATGTTAGATACACCCTGTATATATGGCAATTTACTTTAAACTACAGTAGCGCCACTTTCTGGAACTGTTATTTCATATATATTGTTTTTAAATATATTTTTTTAGATTTTATGATTATTTTGAAACGATTCTGGTAATAATATATTTTAATTGTTTTTGACAGTGTTATCTCTTCAAGCGCAAGGGATGTTACTATTGCGAGTCGTCGACCCTCGAGACAAGGCTGTAGTGATGGGGCTGACCTGGTCGATGGTAGCTTTGATTACTTTTTGTTGTAGCCACGTGATGTTCATCGCGATACAAGGTGAAAACTACGATAATTTTAAAGTATATAAAATAGAATGCTCAAGGTTTTTCTCATAACAGGAAAACAATCTAATTTTAATAAAATCGTGGATTTTACTAATCGCTTTACGAATAACCTTTGAAGAGTATAGACTCTAGGAGATAGCACCCAATAATGCTTCGGTGCCGAAACGAAACGGAAACTCAGTGTAGTGCTGTGCTTTAGTGGAGGGGTCGGTGGCGTAGCTTTAGAGTTACAACATTGCACCGGTTTTCCTTTGTATTCATTCGCGGATTTATAAAAAGTAGTCCAGGTTATAGGAAAAGTATTTCAGGTTTCAACTAGTTCGCTATAAAGTTGAAAAAACACCTTTATAGAAACAAAACATTTTTTGTTATTGTTTATTTTATAATATTTTGTAGACATGTATTAATCTTGTCGTTTCTCTTCTTATAGTGCTAACCTGTAAGTGGTATGAAGATCTCTTTTAACATACACTTTATTTGAAGAAGCTGGCAATAATAAGTATCCTATTTATAGGTATGTCCCACATAGTTAAAAGTATGATGTACTTTCTTTCTGGTAGAGAAATGGAGGTCTTCTGGTAATGTGGGTGTTCTTAGGTCGGTAGAAGCATAGGAATCCTTTGATAATTGAGTATGTTATTAATTTGAAGGTCTCTAAGTCGCATCGGTTCAGAAACACCAGCTGGCAACGGATTCCTCAGAGGCAAGAGATTTCTTCGCACAATTGTGGACTGAAGAAAGTGTTTGATGTAATATTTTTCTGCGCACAGTTTTGGACCTAAAGGAGGAAAATTTCTAGCGAATCTCACGTGCTGTAGCGTCAAGTAGTAGGCCCAAAATGCAACGCAATTCACACAATTTACAAATCCCTGTAACGTTTTCGTGGGTCTCCTTAAATAAAGTGTTTGCATGATGTGATTAACACCTCCGATGTCAATGTAACATCGCAACACTGTCAACACAAGAACATATTTATAGCTTTGGTCTTCTGATCGAAGCATAGACGCTCAGGACTGCTCCAGCCATCCATACTTGTTCCATCACACCTGAAAATCTCTCAAATCTATCAAAATGATGAAAATTGTAAGTACTTTTTGTTAATAACTTTTTTGTTAAAGATTAATCGCAACAAATGTAAAAATTAATACAAGAAAGAAAATATTCGAGAAGAATGTGTTATTGGGGACAATATGTATATTTAAACTAACTGCTTTCCGCGGCATCACACGGAATTCAATAGTTTTGTACGAAACCTTAACAGTTTATAAAGGTATAGAGAAACGTATACAAAACTGGGCGATTTGAGTATCTTTTATCCAAATCGGTTAAAAATACCTTTCACTTATTGTTTACTATTGATTTCAAGATGTATGTCCAAGACGCAACGTTGACCTTTTTACGAGACGTACACATTAGTGTAAACAGTAATTAATATTGTATGGTACTCATCACTAATCATAATTATTCAAATTAATCGACTAGACATCGTTTTAAGTGTCAAAAGTCAATATGGCAGGTGCTCGGTTGAAACCCTAGCCCCGTTGGTACTTCGTCGTAACCACACCTAACACTAGTTTTTAAAAAACTTAACTGATGGAAATATTAGACACTAAGTATTCTTAATATAAAAAAAAATAAAGCTAAGTGTAAAGGTAAAGTGGATAAATATTCTCATCCTTTTCAGACTCTTTTCGCCTTAGCCGCTGTTGCGTTAGTGTGCGCGTTACCCCAAGAACAACCCCAGGGTTCGGAGCCAACCCAGCCACCAGTTCAGATAGTGAAGCAGGACTCTGAAGTCGATGTCAACGGATACAACTTCGAGTAAGTAGTGTTTATTCTTGCTTAACTTCTTTACGTTATTAGGAATTGTTTGAAGCTGATACTCGTTTTTCAAAGGCCGTTAAGGAATCTAAGCCCTTTGGTGGTGCAGTTTTCTATTGGCACACAGTCTCTTAGGTTAAACGCCTGCCAGTTTACAAAATATAACTTAGGTTTTTAATAGTATCGCATTTTCGTTTTAGCAAACATTCTAAGAACAACCTTCGTAGTGTCCATTCTCCTGGTGAAATTAAAGGAACGTTATATCTATGGATTCTTCCATTCTTTACCTTTATAGGAAAGAATTAGATTCCTCCCTATTAGGTAAAGATGTATAAAATTGACTGCAAGGGTATTTTTATTAGCAGTGAGTTTATTTTGAGTATTAATTTAAACGGGAGACCTTGCGAAGCGAATGCACAATACGCGCGCACTTCTTGAGACATAAGTTAAAATATGTTGACATTTAGTATTTACAGCTGTTAGGTAATTTGCAAGCGAGGTTTAAAAATATCTTCGTGACTAGCGGACCGGGCAAACGTTTTCCTACAACTGAGAGAGTGAAATGAAAAGCTTGCTATTAAGTCATTGATATTTAAATTTATTTATGTGTCTATTTAATATTTTTTTAGTTTTGAGACCAGCGATGGAACATCCAGGCAAGAGCAAGGAGAATACAAGAACGACACTGACCAACAAGGTCTGTTGGTCAAAGGCAGTTACAAGTACGTCGCCCCTGACGGTCAGCACATCTCAGTAACGTTTGTAGCTGACAAGAACGGCTACCAGCCCACCGAAATCAAGCCTGATGATCAGCCTGCGCAGGCTCAACCACAGGCTTAAACTTTTCTTTAAAGTTGATTGCTGAAAACCAAATATTAATATAATACTCAGATGTTAATATTCATAATCGTTCTTCCAAAACAATCCATCTGAACCAATTTATGATACTATAATTTTGAAATAAATATGTATATTCTTATATATTTTTTTGTATTATTTCTGGTACTATATTTAATAGTTTTCACGCCTTAGCAGTCTATCTATGGATTCCCTGTATGGAATCACGGTCCATCGAATTGAGCAATATGATTATTTAAATACTGAATAATAAATAGTGTTTTTGTAGGCATATGCCTACTTTTCTTCTAAAAATGCCACTTTATGCCTGAAGGCTGGCTGTCAATTCACAAAATCCTCAGCTATCTTGCGGATAGATAGATCTTAGATAAAATTGCTGTCTGGTGAATATGATTCCAGTCCACTTTTGTATATTCCGTAGCCACGTCTTTTTTAGGGTTCTGTATTTTTTAGGGATCCGTATCTGGACACTAGGAACTCTTAAAGATTCTTTGTCCATCCGTCTATCCGAAAAGTGGTCCTTCCTTAGGATTTCCAAACTACATATTAGACGTAGAGACTCGAAATTTGCCATGTAGATAAGACATGCTAAAAACTTACTAGAAAAAATATTTTGAACGAAATCGGACAAGAACTTTTGAAGTTATTAAAGAAATACCTTTATCGAATATCAGATACGGAACCCTTTTGTATAAGCGTGTCTTGACACGTTGTTGAATACTCATCTTTTTTATTCTATTATGCCTATAAAGGCTAAGCAAAATGATGTTCAGTTATTATTAGTGACTCCGTATGTTTTCTAACTGAATCATATGTATAAAAAAAGTTGCGGGTATAAGCTACTGTCATATAAATACTTAGTAGATCATCTAAAGGAAACCTGTCTTGTTTTTTTGCACGACCTGTGTCCTATGACATTTGGTTAGTTTAAAAATATCAGGTATAATATGTTTGTGTCGTCATATATTATACTGGAAAGTATACGTGGGTGTTTAATGGTTGAATACGATTTTAATGTTTAGAATTTTTATTATATTATCATAATTACATACTAGTAAAAAGGTCAAATTTATTTGTCTCAATAGTCATATAAATTATGCTCATACTAAATAATAAAATGAAGGCGGATATGAGTTTATTTGCAAAAACTTATGATAGTTCTTAACGAGCCAAAGTTTCTTAGTAGGTTTTAAAAGAATTTAGCTGATATATTCCAAACAGCCACTTAAATACTCTTCTCTTTTATATGAAGTAGTTATTTACTCATAAAAAATCTGAAGTTGCTTTGCAAAGATTCGTTATAACCAGCAAAAATTTAATTACCTTGCATTGAATAGAAACTATTTAAATATCAGAAATATACCAAGTAATCTATTAGAAATAAGATATTATTGCACCTAGCGCAACTATATTAACATGTATTAACTATTTCAGTCAAGGTCAAATCTACTTTTCTTTCAACCACATCACTGTCCATTCCCATTTTTTAAACTTTTTATGCTATCAAAGTTTTACAATGGTACAGAATGCGCTTCTTTTTTTTTGGTTTCCATTCAGCACAATTTTATTTTCACGCAGTATCCTTTGGATCCAATCAAAACATTTTATATGAAATTTAATGAGAGATATTAAGCCTCTGTGGCAAATTTATATGAAATAAAAACAGCGCAGTAATGAAATTTCATACAACTTTACTGCACTTTTTTGGTTCTAAGCAGAAAAGGTGTCCTTTATGATCGGTTATGTACCTACATCCGATCTTACGATCCGATCTTACGATCAGCCAGTATCTTTTTGATACAATGAATACATTGAAAGAAAAAAATCTTTTTCTTTCATTTGTCACTGTTAATGATAACATTACTGCTCAGTTGGAAGAAAAAGATTTTTTTGTTGCAATGTATTCATTGGATCTTAAACATACCGGCTGAAAATAAAGATCGAAATAATAAATTCGAAAAAAAAAAAACAAATGGCGCGCATTCTATACCACAGTAAAACTTTGATACTATATATTTAACAGGAAAAGTTTAATAAATGGAAGAAGACGGAGATGTAGTAGAAAAAAACGTAGATTACGCACCTTGTTAGAGCCAGTAAGTAATGTACTCGCGCATTATTCCATTTGCGGTCGATACAATAATGTACTATTAACAAGCTACCTTTAAGAGTTTATCTCCCAATCAACCTATTGCATAAACGCGTGTTTATTGCCTTATATTTGCTCGTTGCAAACTGTCAGGCGTTTCATCTGTTTGACTGTGGAAGCCCAGGGACAACTGTATATTGCTGGCTTTCAAGAAATGAGTATGCTCTTTTTTAGGGTTCTGTAATGGAAGCTGCCCCGAAGATAAAGCTTTATCCGAAGCTTGTTTAAAATTTTGCCGATCCCGCTACTCGTGTCTGTAAAGTGAATCTGGAACTACAAAAGAGAAAAAAGAAAGGGAAAGATTGAAAGAAAGAAAATAATATAATTGGTAGGGACCTTTAGCCCGTGGTGTAGTATTAAAAAAAAAAATAGAAAAGAATACCTTTATAATTTGGCCAATGGATTTTTTCTCAAAAAATCTTGTTACTTTTAAAGTATTTCGACTAACGGTATATTTCTTTCGGACCATTTTCATTATTATTCTGCGTCTGCTGCATTAGCAATAACTTGTAATAACTTTTGTGTTCTTCAACGTTTTCAGTTCTAAACTTTTTTTACGGTCCATTCGTTTAGAAATAGTTAGATATGCAGAGACGTGAAACATAAAAAATCCCTTCATCTTTTTTTCCGTCAAGGGCGAATAAAATGGAATAAAAATATTTCTTCTAATTTACAATTTTATTTTCATAAAAAAAAAACAATTAACAAAAAGTACAAAACAAATTAGTATCTTAATTATTTATAATGTTGTTTAATCGAAATTTTATAGAAAATTAGTGCAATTCTGTACGACAAGCGCACGGCAATTTCATGGAATGCTAAGAAATTCGTCTCTATCTAAGGGATGAACGTTAATCGCACGTTCATAGATTGAAGATGATGCGATCGCATAAACTTCAATTGGGACACTTCTTAGCCACCAATATCTTTGAATACAATTATAACGCTGTTCTTCAAATATCTAAAACAGTGGGTCACGGTTAATGTCTCTGAGTGATATTATACTTCAGAATGTGGGGGTTCTGGGGAGACAACAAATTGCAGTCTGTCATCTTAACTTGCCCCACAGCCACATTCTCTGCAATTTACGCTGACCCTGGCATTGTACCGGAATAAAGCTAGATTTTTTTTGAGATAGGCAAGCGCTTGACCGCAGTCCACACTTGATAAAGTGTAGATGCGGTCTACGGTGGAACGCGCTTGTCTAGAATGAACCTATTCACTATTGCTTTAAAGATACCCATGTCGTAGTGGTCTGGGAACGCAGACGCCGGTAGAGCATTCCAGGCCTTAGCCGTTCGGATAAAGAAAGACGCATCTAGATAGAAGAACAATATAAATATGTGCTCACCATTTCGTTTTTCCTCCTAGCTTTGCTGAGCACATGTTCGAGCCACTCCCACTGGGCTCTCCCTCTGTGAGGGCCGTCGGTCTTCGCCGCCCCGCCCGCCCAAAGCACGCTGTTTAACACTACTATTCGTAACTTGCTGTGCGACTGCTCGATAGTGTAATATCCACCTAAGATATAAACAATGAATTAAATTCTTAACCTTCCACCATACTCCTCCTAAGCTGCTGGACCAGATGGGATGAAATGTTTTGTATATATATGCCACGGGATTCGTAGAAGGTTTGTAGAGAAATTATTTATGTTACAAGGAGGTGATGTTTGGCTCCCAGGGGGTGGATCTTCTTTTATCCGCTTTTATCCACTACGAGTACGCGACCCTGGAGCACCCTAGCTACTATTGTCACTCCCCCCTATATCGACATAGCCCGTTAGTACAAGCATTACGATTACCGCTCAAATTAAAATAATTTTTAAGTAAAAATCTTTAAAAGAAAAAGCTTATACAAACACTGAAAAATCTCCATACAAACCAACTCACGCTAGCGAAGTTTCTACTTGCGATTACTATATATAGACCTTCTGACGAACAACTGTCAGCGAGGCGCGGCCGCCCCGGGCAACTCCAACTAGCCCGGATACGAAGATCTTAATTTGCGGTGGTTGAGCATATCGACCTTCGCTCCCACCTTTCAATCCTCGCTGAAACTTTCCACCTTGGTGTGCCTTTCCACAAATGGATAAAAGGGCAGGCGGTTTATCTGCGGACTATCGTCTGTGAAGCCCATAAGACAACTGCACTATGGCCTTCTAGAGGTTATGATCACGCTTTTTCTGACAGATCCTCTTAGAACTTAGCTCGAAGATCAGAAATGTAACTGAGAACTAACGCTCTCAGTCATGTATACAATGCATAGGTTTAATCAAAGGTTGATCAGTAGTTTAAGCAGTTTTTACCGCGGACGTGTGGTAGATGGAGTACCCGTTCTAACTTACCAAATGTACTTTGTTATCACATTTTGTTTTATGTGTGCAATGAAGTATTTATCTATCTATCTAACGCTGGTCTTCAAACATCCAACCTCCTCTGTGTTTCCAAAGACAGACAGACGAGACAGTGGGTCCCGATTAATGAAACTGAGGAAAACTAGTCAGGAGATTGTAGAGATTGTGGGGGTTCCGGGGATGACGTCAAGCAGCATTCAGTTATCTTAACTCGCTCCACAGCCACATCCTCAGTAATATAATTAGTGGTAACGCCACGCTTGCACTCCTTTTGGTCTGCAACCACCAATAAGATCGGCGTGAAGTGACCGCATTGCGCTCACGTCAAATGCGATGGTATTGTTGTTGTTTGGTTCGGTTTGCGAGAGTTCCCGGTGGCATAAACCCTTATTTAGAGGCTGGCAACGCATCTGTTAGCCTTCTGGTGGTGCAGATGTCCATGTGCGTCGGTACTCACTTGGGTGATGAACCTCCTGCTCGTTTGCCCCTTGTAATAGAGAGACTCAATAGCTCAACCGTATACGGTATGGACTGAAGTCCGCAAGGTATCCGGTTCAAACCCCACCGCCGTTGGGGTATTATCGCACCCTTATTTTATTTCTTCTTCTTATATATAGCGTTGTCCCGGTACATGACCAGGGTCCGCTTTACCGGTCTTACGCCTCAACTTTGCCCGATCTTGTGCATCCTGTGTTATGAATCCATTGGCTCTTATATACTCTTTTACCACATCCATCCACCGCTTCAATAGCCGACCGCGGGTTCTGGTCCATTCCACGATATTATTAACTTTGTAACCGTTAAACTGATTTTATTTATTGTAAGAATTATTTTGTAAAGAGTAGCCAACTAGTATCTTACAAGTAAACTTCACTTGAATCAGTGATAGAGTTTAAAATATTTGACGATTTAAAAGAGCTTGAAAAAAATAATCGATTTCGTTAATTTTTTAGAAAAAAAAACGACTTCCTTACATCATTTGTAGATGAAAGCACTAATGTATATTCTATTTATATGTATGAACAATGCAGCCCAAATAGAAAAACGTCTGAGTTAGGGCTAACAAGAGCCAGTTTTTACTCCTAGTTAATTGACGATGTAACTTAATGTACTAATTTTTATTATTATTTTAATTTGCTTGTTATCTTGGGCAAAGACTTTTTAGTTTATTTTATTATATAGAGTATATACAAATGAAATTATCCGAAATGCATTGTGAGAGGTATTTTTGGATATTTAGTTCTTTTTTGTTTTTTTCTATATTTTACAATATTGTACATCGCTAATAAGTTGTGATATGCGTACCGTCAAGTTATTCTAAAGTCGAGGCGTAATATGTGTGAAATGTGTGTTGGTAAACAGTACAAAACAGAGTAAGATCTGGTACTAGTGTTCGTTTTTAGAGGAAGTTTGTGAATATGCTTAGCCATTTTATTCCATTATATTGAAGTGAAATATATTTTATAACTTCTGATCGATCTTTATAACAAGTTCAAGGCCACAACCACCAAGGATTTCGACTTTATTGCTAAAGTAGGACCGAATGTGCGAAATGTAAAATTATCTTCGGTTTTTTATTTTATTTAACCTGTTTTGTGCCACCGTTGGGCCATTAATTTAGATTATATTCTCTTTTTTTTATATATTTTCGGTTACTTCTTCATAACAACACTTTACTTATTTACAGAAAGTTTCGATAGACGTTGTGAAGTTTATAAACCGCCGTCTCATTTCCGGCACCGCACGCTTCGCCACTGGGATAGATATCATCCACACCATCTTGATGCTTGGCACCTTTCTAATGTACGTGCTTCAAGATCGTTCCTCCCACGTACGTGCAAGTTGCGGAATGATCTTCCCCCAGAGGCTTTTCCTACGTCTTATAATATCGACGCCTTTAAAAACTGTGTGTACAGAATTCTTCAAGGCAGGAAACGCATCAGCACCCCTTATGCTGCAGATGTCCATGGGCGACGGTAACCACTTACGATCAGGTGGACTTTCTGCCTGTTTGCCCCCTTTTACACTATATAAAAAAAAACAGTAAAACCGTTCAAATTAGAATTATTCAACTCGTAATTTAACTAATTGCTAGCTAGCAATTAGTTAAACTAATTGCTAGCAAGCTACATTGTTGCCTCACTACGATATATGAAATTCCCTTTACGGAGGGGTATAGAATTTGGCACACTTATAATTTATATGAAGGATTGTGTGCGAATGCTGTTATTTTTTACAAAATATGCATTATTAATATATTCAATTATTAAAATAAAAACTCACGCATACCAATGCCAAATGATTTACACACATATGTATACATTTGATTATAAAAACATGTCTACACGTGGACCGTATGTATATTAATTGTCCACTATAACATACCGTTGTTAAAAAAGTTACAATTTTGTATAAAGATTCAAACAAACATATAGAACTCAAAAGATTTGTGGGCGAATTTCGACCAGCCGGCAATCTTTAGTACCTATAATTTATATTATAGGTACTAGATTTGTATATTATTGTATCTACCTTCGTTTTCCACACTTCTATGAAACCAGTAGACCATGTGTCATTACGACAATGAGGGCTTGTTAACGCCCATTCATTATTTCACTCATTACTGGGAATTTGTATGAAGGTCTCGAGGTATGGCATTTCTGCGTAATGAAGTTGTTCTACCATGAAATAGGCTTGGCATTAGTTCCCACCTTTATTAACTGCGCGAAGCAACTAGATAATCATTTTATATTACAATATTCTTTGTGTTACACAAAGTAGCCTGGCTGTATATAGAAGGCTAGCTGCCTGTCACATAAAATCGGCGTGAAGTGGCAGCTATGCTGACACGTCAGGTGATGGTATTCTTGTCGTATTTCGTTTCGATTTGTTAGAGCTCCCGGTAACCCAAACCCACATTAAATGTCGGCAAATCGTATGCCTCCTAATGGTACAGATGTGCAGAGGCGTCGGTGGTCATTTAGATGAACCACCTGTCCGTTTGCCCCTTGTAATATAAAACAAGTAACGGAAATTTTAGGTGTAGTATTCGTAATATTCTTTTTTTTTTATTTGAGATAGGCATGCGCTCGATCGCATTCACACCTGACGTTAAGTGTAGATGCATTTGAATCCATTTACTCTTGGCTTAAAGATGTTGTACGTTTTTCGTCTTTTCAGTACGAAATTAACAATTAATAAATTGATAATTATTTATTATAGATTAATTATATGAGAAACTATTTCGGTCGTTCTAGCGTCTATTTGGCGCTAGTATTATACCGTAGCCAGACATGGTTCAAAGTGTTTGTACATTTTTGACCTTGAAGCCCACAAAGTACTACAAAACTTTGTATAGTTACACAAAGTCCCCGGCCACACTATATGATCATTCAAATGAAGGTATATCTGGCTTCGGCATTAGAACGTCCCAGTAGAACATTCCGCATTCCCTTTCCGTTTCGCTAGGTGTGCTTTCCCGTAATTGTGAACGCGCTAGTTTTTTGCTCCCTACCACGTCTGGCAGGCCTACGTGAGACCTTGCACGTCGGTACCGTCAGAGGGAACAGTTACTTTGCAAGTGGTGATTTTCCGCTTTTGCGGATGTAAAAGTAACGATAGCGATTACACGCGGTCGCCGGTGAACGTCTTGATAAAACTCACATTGACCTTGATTGCGCCGAAGCGAATTTCCAAGAAAAATGAACTACTTTTACTTCTTCTTCAGTCGTTCTCTCATTACTGAGAATCCTGGCTCCTTGCTGATAAAACACGCGTTTTTTTTTTATGTTACAAGGGGGCAGACGAGCAGGCAGCAGGCACCGAAGTGCCTACCAGCGCCCATGGACATCTGGTGAAACCACCGAGGTTTGTCTCCATGCTATGGGAGATGTCGGCGACGAGTCGCATACATTAGTTTCTTAAAATATATAAACATAGATGATTTTGGTTATTATTAAAGACCATTTTACAGGTGCACAATTGGACGGTGGAACAAACGGTGGAATGGCTTTCGGAGTCGGTGGATTTGCCGCAGTACAAGGCCCTGTTCCTTCAGCACCGCGTCACTGGAGCCACCTTGCCGAGGTAGAGTAGCAGAAACTCATAGTATTGAACTTTCACACCAAATTATTAAATAATGATTCTATATATGACGTTCATAAGTGCTTGTAAAAGACTATATAAATTAATAATTTTTGACTTTGACTTTACTAACGGACATACTTAAAGGCGCCACGCTTTTGATCTGCAGCCGAATTGGGTCGGCATTTTCGGGTACCAGTAAGTACCTCTTTAAAAGGGTTGTCGCGTTTCTTACGTTTTGTGTGTGTTCAAAGGCCGGCAGCGCAACTGCTGGCCTCATGGTAGGACAGATGTCTATGGGCGTCGATGATCACTAAGTTGAACAACTGCTCCACTACCATCAGTTATTTGTCTTTCTTGTGTTAAAGCATCTCAGCACTTTAATTTTGTAATTTTCTTGAATTTCTTTCTCTATAAAATAAATACGTTATAATAGAATTGTACATATATAGCACGTAATCGTTCCGTTGTCATGGCGTCAAAAACAACTACCGTTATGCGCAATATTTATTGCCTAATGCAAATTTCATTACAAATTAACACGTATGCCACTGATAAAACACGTTTCGTTGCGCCCCTACCGATTTTTATGCCATTAGTTCAATGTACTTTTTATTATACACGTCGTTGTATACATAGTAAAGACAATATATTTTTACGAGAATCATTTTATCAATAACTAGCTCCTTGCCGCGACTTCGTCTGCATAAACTTGCGAAAGTCCTTAGACATCCTCCATCAGGCACTGTCGAAAAACCACTCTTAGCAGATGTCTATTTGGTTTCGTATTAGGTTACCTTTCGCTTTTATATATGTGTACAGACAATTGACGTGGAATTCAAATTAAAATGATATTTTGATGTCCATGGGCGTCGGTAGGCACTTCGGTGCCTGCTGCCTGCTCGTCTGCCTCCTTGTAACATAAAAAAAAAAAGATTTTGTATTTGATTCAACCATCCAACCAAACTGTATGTTACTCTATATCTTTTGTAGAAAGATATCGGATTACTCTGAAACTTTTACCGATTACTACTGGCACCTGAATTTTTCCATCGGGTCAGAACTCGAAAATTCACCTCCATCACCTTGATGTCCAAAAGTCACATACTATTGATTCAATCAATTGATACCTAGCAAAGCTCTGTGGAACAAGTTGAAATCTCCGATGGTTTATACTGCTGCTAGGCAAAGGTCTTCCCCAGTCAGTGTTGAAACTATAGGGTGGCAAAGTGACAAAATGCCATGGTACTCTAGTCAACACGGACCCCTGGTCAGAAGAACCGCGAGCACGGAGGAATTCATCGCGTCATTTGAGGATTTTAAATAAATTACAAATAAGTATACCTACTACCACTTTTTCCTACCATATATCTAATATAATAGGAAAAAGTGGTAGATTATTTAAACTTCGACACCACACACCAATTTTATCAGTATGGTAATGTGATGTGATGGTGGTCGAATTTCTCAAAACTGGTGTTAATTGGTTGAACCAGTCGGAATTACAGACCAAATTGGGCCATCGTTTATGGTATTGGAGAAAGGAGTTGATTGCCTTTGCTCTTGTTGTTTGTATATGGATGATTATAACGAAATCTGTATCAACTGTTAAGCTGAGCGCCCATGGACTTTCGCAATTAAGTAATTATTGTAATTAAGTTTATTATGGAAGGTTAGCCTGCTTTATATAGCTTGACTGATGGATGATAAGCAGCTGGCTTCGCCTGCAGACATAGACTTTTTTAAATACTTAAGTCTTAAGTCTAGGAAGAAGACTTTTATGTAAGAGTTATAAAGAAATAACGTTACGTTTGCAGTTTTTTTGGTCTGCAGCCAAATTGGGACGGTTCGTCTGGGTTGGGTACCTACCTCTGTCTCGCATAAGATAAGCGTGAAGTGGTGGCAATGCTGGCACTTTGAGTGATGGGATTGTTGCCGCGTTTCGTGCTGTTTACCGTGACTTCGTTTTCGTTAAATTAAACTTGCGACAACCCTTAGGCTTCCTCTATCCGGCCTTGTCGAGAAATACGTTCTTAGCGGATGTTTACTAAGTAGGAACATCCTACCTCTTTACCAAATTTCATATTTGAACGTCCAGCAGTTTTCAAGATTCAGTGATAGGTAACGTTTTGCTTTCATATAACATTTAAGAATGTATAGATAGGACAGACAATCTTTATTGTACACAAATATGAATAATAATGGGCGTCTTAAAGTCATAAGTAACACACAAAAGTTACAGCGAAAAAATCAGGGAATCATATATTATGTGTCACAATTGTATCATATGATTATCGGCACTGCCCTACCCAGATCCGAGCCGAACAAATTCCAGGTTACACTAGAAACTCGCGTGGTCACCATTGGGGCGCACCCAAAGGCACGCCACTCCGACTGAGCAGAGTTCGCGTGCTGAATGCCAACCCCATGCAATCCGATGGATCAATACCGCTATAGTTCAAGCATGAACTTCGCGAATAACCGGCTCCCATTTCAAGGACAATATCCACGACCAGATGCCTTCCTGAGTTATAAATAGCTACTTTATATGGATCGGCTATAGTCATTCTGGATTCCTTGCGAAAGCTGGGTAGGAATACAAAACAGGTTTCTCTTGAAAATCACAACTGAGACTCAATTAGGTCTTCAAGGTTGTGATAATATGTATCCTGGTTTTGCAGTGTATGGGGGCCAAGCACGAACATTTCGAACCGTTGGAGTCGCAGTTTCGGCTTTGAAAATATTCGTGCTAGGCCCACATCGGACCCTCCTTAGTGTCAACGTGGGTTCCCGTGTGCTCGAGACCATGTCACTATGCCTACCTTAGGTAATCACAATTACCACAGATAGACTTAGACACTACAATACAAAAATTATAATAAATATCTAAGCTGTATTTAAATGTCCATGTGCAATATCAACTTAATAGAAATTGAAAGCACTTATGGCCCCAAATGAGGAAAGGTAAAGGAGAGATTAGATTATGGCCTTGAAAGTTGTCTGCGAAGAGCTGTCGTTTTATATTTTTGTTTTAGCGACAATATCCCAGCGGCGGTATTTGAACCGGGTATCTTGCGGATTTCAGTCCATACCTTATACCGTTGAGCTATTGAGGCTCGAACTTTATTTTCAGGTAATTCCGCATTTCCATCTTTTACGCTCCATTCCATGCCTTTTTGGCAAACCTTGAGTCTGGACTTCTGCTCTTCGTTTAATGACCAAGTTTGTACACTATAGATCGAAGAAGAGGTGGCGTGACGAGTTGCATGCCTTTGCGGGGATGAGATTGGCCCAGGAAAGAGGAAAATGGACCGAGAAGGGGCGGCCTTTGCCCAGCAGTTTAACACAATGGACTAATTAAAAAAACTCCTTTTAACAACCACTCCTGTCAACCTCATCAGTATATAGCATCAGCGAACAGCTGTATTATATATTTGTGGTACGAACTTACATCCGTGTGGCATACAAATTAACCGATTGCGATCGAACTTCCGCCATCGGAGAAAGTGATGGGTTTGTTAGACGTATTAATTACGAACTGTTAAAGAACTGTGTCCAAGCGAAGTTGGGGCCTAGGACTTCAGAATGGAGCATGTCGAGAGACTTTTCTGCTAATAATAAATTTATTCACCGCAAGAAACTGAGCTCGTCCTCGGCATTAGCCACGAAAGCTGCGTCATCGGAGTTGAGAAGGCTGTCCATGAAAACGTCTTCGTGATTTCTTTTATACTTGAGGCGGAAGCGTGCAACAAATATTTTACATCTAGGGGGCGAATCTTCCTTTTTATCTGTCTATAACTGGTTAGATTCACGGGTACGCGACCCCGGAATACCTTTGCTACTATTGTCAATTCCCCTACAACTTCCGTGAAAGTAGTATCCGTCTATCCTTATATTCTTTTACTCCATGAAAAATTAACTACTTAAAGGTTATACGTAAACTCATTACGTATAAGCTTTGCAGAGTCTATCTCCTGATGATGCTTCGGTGTCGAAGCGGAACATCCGTTGAGGCACATCGGAAAGTCAGTTTAGTGCTGTGCTCTGGTGGCGGATTCGGTGGTGTAGCTTTCGGGTTGCAACATTACACCGATTTTCCCTCGTATTCATTCGCGGATTAAATTTGGGTACAGATAATACAATGAATAAATGATGTTATCAGTTGTAAGTTTGCACGCATCCATGACAAGCAAATAAAATTAAATTACTTAACACGAATCCGCAACTAAAGCTTCGTAAAATCAGTGCAATATGAACCCGAATAATACCTAAAGTCTTTATGAATGATCTTTATGACGGAGCCAGACATAGCTTCATTTGAATGATCATTTCAATGATCATGTAGTCCCACTGGGGACTTTGTGTAGCTGCGCAAAATTTTGTAGAACTTTATAGTCTTCAAGGACAAAAATGGACAAACACTTTGAGCTGTGTCAGGCTCCGGCCTCATAAAGTCTATCTGGTAATAATTGATGCGAAATGTGCTATAAGAAAAGGCAGAAATACTATACAGAAGATCAGTGGAGTCTGTGGTACTGTTTATTCTATTTCTCTTGATATTAGTATCAATACTTCTTCTTGTTCCTAGCGTTATCCCGATTAAGTAATAGAGTCCGCTTAGATTGTAGGGGATGTGGCTATCAGTGTCAATACTATGGACATGTTAATTAAGTATTTGGCTAACAGTGTACACATTTCTGGAAACTTGGACTGCTATTAACCTATGTTGAATGCAACATTCAACATAGGATAGCCGCAGCTGGGTTAATAAAGTGGAGGGAAGTGACTGGAGTGACATGCGATAGAAGGATGCCCGTCAAACTCAAAGGTTTAGACTATAAGACCATGATGCGACTAGTCCTTATGTATGGCAATGAAAGAAGGTCCATAGCCAAGAAGCATGTGCATACCATTCAAGCTGCCGAGATGAAGATACTCAAGTGGATGTGTAGCGTTGCCAGGCTTGATAAACTCCGCAATGAGTACGTGCGAGGAAGCCTCCGAGTACGAGAGCTGACTCGATGCAGGAATCTCCGCTGCGATGATATAGTCATGTGAAAAGGAAACCATCAGACTACGTGGGGAAACTAGCACTACAGCTCCCTTTCCAAGGTCGAACATCCAGTGGCAGAAATATATTATATTGTTAAGAATATTACAAGAGTAGCATATGTTATATATAACATATATAAATATTTTATAATTAATATCTATAACACAGGCATTAAGTTATCTACCTTAGGAACAGACGTCCGCGTGTCATATAGTCCTGTATATATTTATTATTGTAGGCTTCAAAAAAACTTCAACACTGCAATCATTATGTTGCAATTTATTTTTACAATATAATGACGTCTGCTTGTCTGCATCATTATTTGATCGTTGAATGGCTTCCTTTACTTTCATTCTAAAAGAATCATGACACGGTTATTTTCATTGACTATTAGAGAGTGTATGATGTCCCTTGAGAACGTACGAAAAGTTTTTGGGATTCATTCACAACTCAACTAGCATTTAAACTCATTCAATAATGTATTATATCATCCTTTAATACGTTAAGAATGATGTATGGTAGGTCTGAATTAATGGGGTGTACGAAAACTCGACAAAACTGTCATGGCTATTCTGTATTCTCTTTGCAGAACTATACCCGATGCTAACCATACTTTTTACCATAGTCAAAGTCAAAATCAAATTCAAGTCAAAGTCAAGTCAAGTCAAAGTCAAAGTCAAATTAAAAGTCAAAGTCAAAGTCAAAGTCAAAAATTATTTTTTCATATAGGCTGAAAACTTGATTATACAAAAGTAAAGGTAACGGTAACAGTGTCGCGAATTTAATGGTTTTCCCTTCTCAAAAATTCCCAACGAAAAATACCCTAATGAAGTTGTTACTTCAAAAACCATTTACGTATTATATATATAATTTATGTATGAATTCATAAGATTAACATGCTCAAAGCAACTTGTTTTCAACCAACTTCGAAAAAGGAGAAGGTTCTGAACTTTCGACTGGGTGAACCGATTTTGATGATGCTTTTTATTGAAAGTTGGTGCTTCCCGTGTGATCCTGTTTCAATTTGGTCCAGTTCTGAATATTGGAAATTGGTCGTATTTTTTATTAAAATTTTATTGACATTCCTTTCTACCTCATGAAAATTTTGAAAGAAACATGCAAAATGAATTAGCTGTTAAATTAAAAAGGTTGTTATTTTAATACTGTTTAATTTGTTTCTAGTCATAGAATAATTAAAAAAATATATATTATTAGACTCTATGTACGGATATATAGAGTGTAACTTTAGATAAATCCAGTCCTTTACTTGGAAGTATTGATTAATGATGCTAAATGAAAGTTTGCTATCTATTTCACAGTAGCAAAAACACGCACGTAAAGTTGTACTTTAAGTACACATGCTTAAGACTGCAATTTGAGTGTATCAATATAATGACCCAATGATTATAGGATTTCTACAGATAATGTAACTTTTATCCATTCACAGAGTAATGACAAAGTAATTCCCATTGACGATTTAGAAAGGTGTCTCTTTATTTCTCATTCACAATTTCATACAAATTTACTACTTTGTAGTCAGTTAAAAGCATATTACTGAGTCATTTTAGACTCGTAATAGTTTTATTCGTTGAATAAGAGATGCACTTATATAAAAGTTGATTTACATTGTTATGAATTTCTAAGCATTTCATGGGTTACCTTGCACTTGCAGGCCGTATTTAAAGTGGGTCTAAAATTGCCATACCCCAGGGCGGTAAAAAGGTATAAGCCCCACTTTGCTTAGTTTTTTTGACTTATCTATGGCTTAAGAAATTTAAAAGTCGCCTTATTAATAAATACTAGCGGGCCCCACAAAAGTGCCTGAACGATGGCTTGCAGTACAGAGTATATAGCGAAAATATATCACGAAACGAGATTTTTTTCATAAATATATGTGTTTGTATATTAATACTAGCTGTCTAGCGTACAATTAGGAAAAAAAAAATTGATTTTAGCGTGTTGAAATTGTGCTGATATTGTGCTGATTCCTCGAAAAATGAACTATTTAACATTGAAAGATTTTTTCTAATCGGACCAGTAGTTCCTGAGATTAGCGCTTATCAAGCAAACAAACAAATTTTTCAGCTATATACATTAGTGTAGATTGAATATAACCCATATTTGTTCACTTACACAGTAATATTACGTTTCTAGTAATAATTTGGATAGGAAAATGTTACTATCCTATAGTGGTGTCATAATACTACTCTACGGTAGCAGAATAGATGACATAAATTAAAAATATTGTCACTGCCGGCAGTATACCGCAATAAATTAGATAAAACTTCAAATTTTGGATCAAAGACAGTATGGGAGTTACGCGTGAATAAGTATGCGACCAATGCTAAATGTAGAAAGTTACAGAATTTTTTTGTAAATATCTTTAAAAAAAAAAAAACAGCTACCAATCAATAATGGATGCCGCTATAATTTCTAATAGTTAGTGATGATTTAATTTTCTTTTTAATAGCTTTTTTGCCTATTAATAATAATTTTATACTATTCTCACCTCTTGGACATATATTTACGTAACGGTGCAGCCATCTCGGAGATTACCGGAGCCAACAGATAGACAGACCGATATACAAAAAGTGTTTTAAACTGCGTTTCACTATTGGTGTCCTTTAATAGTAAAAAATGATAATTTCAAAAAACACTTCAACTTTATATATATGTATAGATTATATATGATCAGGGGCGGTTTTAAATTATGAAACGGAAAGACAGATTATAATAAAAAACTTTATTCAATATATTATATATTAATAATGGGGATGTGACACGGATTTGCGATGCACTCAAATTTTTTTATTGAAGGTTGCATCTGCGAATTCCCGTATACTACGCTCACAACAGATGTTCGGAAGAAAAAAAAATCAACAATAGCCGTAAGTGGAGTCAGTTACTAAATAATAAACTTTAACGACACCTTATTAAGAATTTATTTGTTGTTACACTGGAATTATTCTATAATTTATTACAAATAACTCTCATGGCGTTGGGCTTCGGTCACAAAGAGTTTTTATATCGTTTTATGTACATTTGTTAGGGGATTTGATTTTAATGACCCACCATTTTGGTTAAATCTGTCCCATTCAAGTGCGCAGTTACTCTCTGAGTAATTCTCTCTGTGATTTATAAGGGAGTTATTTTTTTTTTAATTTTATAGTGATACTTGCGTAAAGGGTGGTCTCTGTAACGATTTCATATGGCTGTATAAAACCCTTAATGTTAGGCTGTATGAGTTTCAGTCATTGCTGCATAAATGATCTCTGTGTCAGTCTTTACTAATATATAAAGCTGACGGGTTTGTTTGTTTACTTGAACACGCTAATCTCTGGAACTGCTGATCCGATTTGAAAAATTCTTTCCGTGTTAGATAGCTCATTCATCGAGGAAAGCTATCATATATTATCACGCAATTTTTTTACACCTAATTTTACGCTTACAAAGTCACGGGTAAGGACTGGTATGAGATGAAAAAATGTTGATTATGTAAAAAAACGAACACTAGCACAAAGGGAGTTCCAAAAGAAGTCAAATCGTCAGAGGTGTCGGTAACGGTGATGTCAAAGTCAAACGTTCGGTGACGATGACGCGAATTCAATGAAAATGTTTCGCTTCAATTAATCTCTAATTTTTTTCACGCCGTAGCTTGAGAACTGCTCAACCAATTTAAGTATTTTTTTCAATAATCTTTGAAATGCGCTTAAGAAATAACGAAAACACTAAAAATAAAAAAGCCTTTTCTAGTTGTATAGAAATTCAGAACTCACATCTTTTTACCTAATCTGTTTTAGATATGATAATATATCATAATTTAGTAATAAGATTAGACTTAGAAGCTAAATTTACGCATATAAATACAAAATACAGAGCTGTCTCTAAATCAAAATTTGCCGGGACAATAAATCTCAAATATGATGTCGGCGTCTGTGAAACTTAACCAAAGAAATGTGTCCTTTTGCTAATTATGCGTCATTGTAGTTTGACACTTCCAAAACTAATTCCGCTCGCGGTAAAAAGTGGCGGCAAAAAACGCTCGCCGCCATTCCTGTAACGGCCATGTTTCATTCATTCTTGTTAATTATTTGAAATGCCAGTTAATGAATTTACTTGACAGGGCTTAGATTTTTTTTAAAGAATCCGAATATCCATTACCGTGCGATTTGGAAGGCGTTTCTTGCGACGCACAATATTTCTGCGGTTTATTACCGAAGCGATATGTACGACACATTTTATTTAATGCACATTTAAATAAGTTTAATACACTAAAACACTAGAAATTACCAACACTTTAGCTACTCGGATAATAAAGGACTTGACATAACAAGGGAGAAGTGATTTATGCAATAAAATCTGCAGAATCGAACAAAACTGTTGGGTCAGACTAAATTCCCAGTGATATTTATAAACTGTTGTCGAAAGAATATGTGTCAATTATTGCCCGTATTCTGTTTAATGGAATAATATATCGATATATATCGAACTTGGATATAAGACCATAACCTAAGATTGCCTAATTTTCATCTTCGTGACCCCCTCTAAAACATCAAGAGATGCAACGAATATAGAACGATAACATTGATGAGTCGTTTATTAAAAATTTTCTGAAAGATCATCCCTAACTGAATTTTCTAATAAATTAGAAGAAAACTTCAGACATTCAATTCCTTTTTGGAAATGGATTTGATATGCACTCGTTGGTTATCACGTATTCTTACGTTACTTGGATATGAACAGATCAGTATACATGTAGGGAGAGAGAGCTGGCCATATAGGATTTAATTTAATAATCTAAGAATATATCTATGGAACGTTTCTAAAAGAGGACTTTGTTGGTTTAGACTGGAAAATTTGGAGAAGAATAGAGGTGTAAAATTTAACCGATTAAAAAGCGGTGGAGTAAAAACACTTTTATTTACCTTATCTTAATCCTACATTCATATGTTTTATCGATTATGAGAAAGCTTTCGATCGAGTACAACATAACAAGGTAATTAAAATCTTTAGTAATTTGGGTCTTTATTCCGCAGACGTGACTGTTATCAAGAATTCATGGATGAATTAATTATTCTGACAACAAAAAGCACGAGTGCGGGTTGACCAAATAATGACGAATGATATTGACATGTAGCGGGGTGTACGGCAAGGTTGTATACTGTCCCCCTTGCTATTGAATACATATGCTAAAGCAATATTTGCAGAAGCTTTGGGAAGCCTAAACTCGTCATTAAGGGCCGGCAGCGCATCTGCTGGCCTTCTGGTCGTGCAGATGTCCATGGGCGACGGTAGGTACTTCGGTGCCTACTGCCTGCTCGTTTGCCCCTTTGTAACATAAAAAAAAATAAAAGAGAACAAATTTATAAAGCATTTATCTAATCTAAGAAGTATTATTCATCAGACGTTGACTTAGTAAGTAAACAGAATATCACTGCGATACATGTTTACTCACTTAAGTTACATTGAGGCCAATCAGTGTCTCAGTGGAAAATAGAAAGCAATCTCTTAAAATAGGACCCTCAATGTCTTTATTTATAAACTTGGGCACAAAGCGACACTCGATATTCGGAGCCAGTCGGAAATAATAGCGCCATTACTAACGACCCAAAGCGATCAGCCGTCATCGAAGCCGACTTTGGTTTGACACATACTGAACAACCTGTATACAGCCAAGTCCATTTCGCGCCAATTACACTCTGTATCAGATACATCGGCTGAAAATAACACGAACCGAAATAGCCCCTAGCCGAGTTTATTTACAGGCTAAATCGGCGTGAAGGTTTTAATAGACGAATAAAGCTGGGCGGACCGTGCAGAATCGATGTTTTATAGGAAAGTGAACGTTGATATCTGAAAATACGGTTCATATTCGTTTGTACTGAAGATCAAAGAGCAAAGCTCATGTCGTTGGATGATGTACTCCGAAATAATATGGTGATATCCGAAAATAGATGTTAAGGGGAGGGTACATGCAATTAAAACTGTGAGGTAATTTCACAATAATAAAATTCCTATTTGATTCGGATAGGTTTTTGCTCTGTTATCCCCCCTATAATACGGTGTTCTTATAACGCATTCATATTACTCTATAATATATAATATTATATTATGCGCATTCGGTGCCGTACAAAAGCGTTGTACGAGAATAATCTTACAACGCGTCTTCCTATAATGTGTCATAAGCCGACCGTGTTATAGGGGGATTACTATACTAGTTCTTACTGCATTCCGATCACTTTGTACATACTTGTATATTAATTTGGAAGTAGCCCCTTTGAGATCAAAATTTTTCAATGATTAACTAGGTATAAAATAAATTACATTACTGATTTTTACGATATTGTTCGTCTGTCTGTTGTCTGGATTAAACTATTGAACAACGGAAACAAAGCTGCAGTTTGCAAATGTAACGAACGGTTTATTGTGCGATATGAGTTTATTCCTCTATACACACAACGCCTGTGCTTGCCCACAGTACTGCAAACAACAACAATATTCATTTATGAATTTATAAAGTAGACAAGTATGGCCGAGGAGAATTTGTGTTTTGTTTTTTAAACACTACGACATATTCTAATACGGAAATTACCATTTAAATTTGTGTACTTCAAAATATTAGAGGGCATCCCTAAATTACGTCATACGATTTTACGATTGTTTGGCCCCACCCCTAATATTCTCTTCATATCTCTAACTAATCTAAGCATAAAACTTGCAATGGGAATTGAAGCGACTATGCCTAGTAGTTATACGTAACGGACTTCAGTACATCCTTTTCATAGTTAAGCTCTTAGCTGCTTTGTGGAAATTTAGAAAATAACGGAGAACTGAAAAAAAAAACTGCCCACTCGGTAGAAGTTATACTTCATTTTATACTTTGTTATACTTCATTGAAAATTTAATTACAACTTTGTCACTACAAACATTATATCATTGCTTACAAAGATTAATATTTTTTATAACAGTACAAATATGAATTTACATTCACAGAATACATGTATGCTCTAATGCCGGAGCCAGACATAGTTTCATTTGAATGATAATTTCAATGATCGTGTGGTGTGGGGGACTTTGTGTAATGTTTCAAGTTTTGTAGAATTTTGTAGACATCAAGGACAATAATGTACCAACATTTTGAGCTATATCTGGCTCCGGTACAAGAATTAAAAATGTGTACATAGCTTTAAATAAGAACATGGTAAGCAACTGTAACTGCGTAACTCAAGTTTTATAGAATTTTGTATTTTTCAAGGACAAAAATGTTCAAGCACTTTGAGCTATGTCTGGCTCCGGCAGAAACATAACGACAAGGGTCGGGGAGGGGGTACAAAAATTAAAGACAAACAACTTACGAGAATTAGCGTGGCCCCAAAACTAATCACAAAAAAGGGCCGGTCATGGTCAGCGCTTCCAGTGCCGCACAGAGACCGACTTCCGATGTAGCACTGGAATTTACACAGTACGTATATGGCATATGTTTGAAGAATGCTGTAGTATCGACAAAATCTGCATTTTCAGTATTTCAAAAAAAAAAAACTTTCTACTTGAACTTTCTTTCTTTTCTTTTGAATCTTCTCTGAAATAAGGGGAATGAAACAAAACAAACAGCATTTATATTGGTTTAGGGTTTTCGAGTTATAGCGAGACCAACAAACAACCATTGATTTATACATTTATATAGAAGACTATAGAAGACCCGCGAGTTCGTTTGCGTTATATTGAGAGAGACCTTACCAGACCACCTTTGTCTCTCCTTATCTATTCTTTGTTTGAATTTCATGTTTAATCATATTTGTGCTGTATCGAGAGGTGACCTTTCGCTTCACAGGTACAGCCAGGTGACCGAATATAGTGATGATAACGGTGACTATACATACATATATATATTTATTTATAGAGGTTCTAAAAGACATCCTACCGCAAACTTTGTGATAAGGTTACATTTAATGTCCTAAATAAAATCACAAAAGTCATTCGTCTCCGAAATGAGAGATTACAGATATTGCTATCCTCATCTCGTTCTTGAGCGCGCAATGTATCCTGAACATTGGGAAGCAATCGTCAACAAAATGTTGACGCGCAAAACAAGTAACCGAGCCGCGCTGCGCTACCCCCGTTATGTACTTTTAAGTCTTATGCACATGTAAAAATATTGAAGAAATTCATTACTGATTTAAAATTGCTTTGGTGCAATTAGTCATAATGACATTATACAGTATTCAGTTTAAACAAAAAAATTGTTAAAAAGATTTATACATTTCATGAAAAAGCCGACGAAACATTTCGCCACTGGGGACTCTAGAACCATGTACTGAACCCACGGGATGCGTATCCGGTACGATTTCTTTTAACGGAACGTCATACTTTATATAATTATAATGTAATTAGGGGTAGATACCTTTCACCTAGTAAACGCAGTGTAGGACGCCCTCCAGCTAGGTGGAGTGACGGCTTGCGAAAGGTCGTTGGCAAAAGTTGAACTTCTCGAAATTAATAAAATTAAAGAGGGGGGTAAAAGTCAAAATCTTATATTATTTATTCGAGGAAAAGCTATATCCCCCGTTGCAATCAACGTAACATTTTTGTGATCCCCCACCCACTCCTATTAACATGACATCATTTATGGAAGACGATGAAGAAGAAATAATTTCTATTAAAAATATATTTCACCAAGTTTGGTTCCATCGGGGCTAAAAACCATGGTCCGGACTCGATCCAAGCCGCTGCGACCATCCCCCCACTGATCCACTATGGTTTCCGGGTCGCTGAGTACAAAAAGCTGGGAGTAGGCTTTTGTATTGCTATCGCGTCTTTCTGAAAATAACTGTTCGTTAATCCATATTTAATATTGTAAATGTGAACGATTCTCTGTCTGTTACGTTTTTGCGCCTAAACTGCTGTCCCAATTTTGATGAAAATCGGTATAGAGATAGATTTTTGTCGTGAGAACGAAATTTGAAAAAGGTAACACACGTACATCAATGCCAAATAATTTACACCACTTTATTTAAACGTGTATACATTTTACTATAAGCCGGTGTCAAATCGTAGCCAACATGGCGACGGTAAAAATATTGCCTGTCAATTGTTAAAATTTCGGTATACAATTGAAATTTTGTATAGCTTTAAATCAACATCAACATATAGTATGTGAATTTAAAGATTTATGGCCGAATTTTGACGACCAGGCGATCTCTCAATGTAGCACATATACATACATACATACATATGACACACGGGCGTCCGTTCCTAAGGTAGACAATTATTGCCTGTGTTATAGGTAACAGTCGCCTGTTATACACAAGTATATATTTTTTGGAAATATATAAATACATACATATGTATAATATACCCAGACTCAAGGTGGGAATCGAACCCACGACCCCCGGAGCAGAAGGCAGGGTCACTGCCCACTGCGCCAACGAGCCAGCCAAATATATAAATCTAAATATGTCTTACCAGTATTCCATAAGCTGAGAACCATTTCACCAGTTCTGTTACTGAAGAGCATTGCATCCAAACTGTAAGGTTTGGGTGTCGACGTTGACTCCCGAAATTCGAAGGTGGGTAGGTATTTAAGATACAAGAGTCATTTCCTATGCACCCAAATAATAATAACTGACTAAAAATAACTGTAATTATTACTAGTGAAGGCAAATAATGACATCACAAGAACAAAATGGCCAAACTTATTTTGCATATTATCTTTATGGTATTTAATCTTTTTTCAGCTTACTGGTATATATAGATTTAAATCACTAAGCTCAATTTTTTCATAGAATTGCATACCTTAGTTATCAGTAAGTACTCTATCTACTTATAATTCAGCCACAAATCTTAAGATTTGCGTACTATATGCTTGCTTTGGTACAAAAATTTAATTTTTTACGACAACACTGTTGTATTCGACAATTAATACATATGGTCAACATGACCACGCTTTAACACAATCTTATAGTAAAATCTATACACGTGTATGTAAATCGTTTGTCATTGGTGTGCGTTAGATTTTAATAATATAATATATTACTAATAGATATTTTATAAAAATTTTAGCATTCGCACACCATTCTGTATATCAAGTATAATTGTACCAAGATTCATACTCCTTCGTCGGCGCAAATTTCGAAAAATTGTAAATTTTCGCTTCCCGTATTAATATATAGATAACACACCTGCAATGAAATAGTAACGTTTGTGTATAGGTCATCGCCCTTTCGTGTGTACTGAGGGTGCCTTTCAGTTCTGAAAACGAACACTAAATCGCCAGGGTCTCCATCCATGTGAGGTTCTCCTTCTCCTCTTAACCTGGACTTGTGATTATCTGGAGCACCAACTTCAACCTGTAAAATAAATATGCTTACACACGACTCCTAATATACATATATAAAAATCAATTGTGGGTATAAGTTTCTCCCTGTTTGTACCATTCTTTACCGTCTCAAATTAATCTGTACCAGATAATAACGACTTTATAAGATACAAAAAAATGCAGAATAAGTTGCTATTTAGAATACTTCAAATAGATGATGTTCGTACTAGATCTACAATTATTATTGTATATTACATGCGGCCCCTTTCTTGTTTTATGGAAAATACATAAATGATATTAGTTGATTGGGTGATAGCAGACAATCCAAAATTTACGCAAGACAATATTACTTGTCATAGATAGTCAAGCTGTAAGTCGAGAGTTGGGTTACAATGTAGATAGGATGAGTAGTGGGGGGGAGCGCCTAGACCTTTCTCTCAAGTTCTGGGTCACGCCGGTTTATGTAAGACACTGTTTATTTACGTTTCGATAGCGTAAGTCTAAAGAAATTATAAGAAACAGATTAAACTATACATATTTTTATTAATGAATGCCATTTGTAATATATTACTTTCCTTCTTTCGTTTTTTATTTCTCTTTTGTAGGTCCATTATTTAAAAAAAAAAGTATTATACCGGAGCCAGACATAGCTCAAAGAGTTTGTACATTTTTGTCTTTGAAGTCTACAAAGTTCTACAAAACTTGTGAAGTTACACAAAGTCCTCATATTACAAGATCATTGAAATGATCATTCAAATGAAGGTATGTCTGGCTCCGGCATTACAGAATAACAATAATATTAAGCTTTATGAATAAATCGAAGCTAGAGGAGGACGTAGCCCAATCAGTGGCCGGCATTTAAGTCGATCGCGGTTAAGCAGTCCGTGGCTGAGTGATAAATGGATAACCCATTATAATACAGGTGTTTAAATATGCGACCTCCTTCATATTTTGGAAGGCACGTACACATTGGTTTCCGATTAATGTCACTAAGTGATATTAGTCGTGAGATTGTAGGGATTGTGGTGGTTCCGGAGATGACTTCAGTCGGTCTTGTTAAGTCGCCCCACACATCCTCTGCAATTAAAGCGGACGCTGGTACCAGACCGGGCTTGGTAGAAGAAGAATAGTGATTTTTGCTGCATGAAATTGTTTACAATTTTGAGCGGATCATTAATTATTTTGCCATAAATAAAGGTTCCTAATTCGTTACTTATAAAAAGTAAATCTACCGTCAAAAACTAGATACACAAGAAAAATAAAACTACATTACACACGAATGTTTATTCTCTTTTTCACGAATACTTTAGTTCATGTAGCCAAATTTTTAGTTTTGCGACCTTATTCATATTTACTATTTTATATAATGTAATTTAGATGCATCCGTTTCATGCAGACATATTTATGACCTATAAGTACTAGACGCGTAGAATACATTGCGGATATCAGTCTATACATTATACCGTTGAGCTATTGAGGCTAAAACTTTCCCCGCTTGTATCCATTTGGAACAGATTTCTAAGATTTTTCTGTACATTTAAATACGGGCATAGTCTATAAGCTAGTTCATAAATATGACAGCCGTATGAAAGCTAAGTAACGCCCAGAAGAAAGAGGTGAAATCGTGGCAACAATACGCGGGCTTCCCACGGAGGTGCGTCTCTTATTACGAGAAATTGTGGAGACAGGGTTTTCTGGAAAACATTTTGGAATATATAATAATTGGACCCCCATACTTGGAACATATGGACCCCTTACTTGGTATATATAGACCCCCATACTTGGAATATATGGCTCCTATTTGACAGGGGTCAAATTGGATAAAGATAGACTATACCAACAAATATGTCTAGATATCCTTGCACATGCGTTGACGGCCTTAGAGAAATGAGTATGCTCTTTTCTTGAAGTCGTATAGGTTCAAAAATACCGGACTCGGTAACTGGTTCATCCAGCTTATAATATATTAGCTGTTCCCCCAACTTCTTCCGCGTTAGATTTAACTTGCCTTAAGGCCACCTTATTCTGGCCTTATCGAAAAATATTGTTAAACATTCAAGTCACGGTTTACTCCACAAAAAAGGAGGCAAAATGGGAATCTCCTTAATTTGGCTCCATCGAAAAATACGTCTTGCCATATTTTATCTTTGTACGTCCCGCGGTTTTCGAGATTTCGTATTAGGGGACCTTTCGCTTTTATATATATATAGAAAATTAAATAAAGCTTATTCAAATTCATAAGGTATTTTGCATCGTCAAATATTTTAAAAGCTGTGCAGCAGTGATTCGGAAAAACTGAACCACCACAAAGAACCAACAAGCAACTCGTCGCCTAATTAGAAAGTCAATTAAGAATTCACAGACGGAAACTTCAATTTTATTCATAAGCGCAAACGAAAGAACAAAGCGTTGAATAGACAGCTTATAATTTTCATATCTATTGAACATAAGTATATAAATAATTAGCTAATGTTTGCGTAATTTCTAGGAATGGAGCCCACACGTCGTACCTACCACGTACAGGGAAAGTGAGTGTTAGTGGTCACTGTAAAAAGTTATCGTAAACCTACACATTGGGGGCAAGTCCCAGGCCCCGCTATGGTTCCTTCTTCTGCAACGCAATGGACCCGGCACCCGCGCGAAGAATCTATGGCAAGCTAAAAAATTCGCCTCTCATTTTAGCCTACTAAACTCTACATTAAAAAATAAAAGAACTACTACGCCATAAAGGATCGATAATCAGTGTAATCCCGCTAAAATCTGGAAGAAAGTGCGGACACACCTATCCCGTTTTAGTGGCGGTAACAAATCAATATTTGGCGTGAGTGCTTTTTCGTGCAACTCAGAACCTTTTATCTGGACAGCGGTCGACAAACATTCCGACAGCGACGTTTTCTCTCACATAACTATACCGATACCGATTACCAAACCACTTTTCCTTTTTACTGATTACCGTAAGTGGTTTAAATTTGACCCCCCTATTAACAATTTAATAATTATTCGAATTAATGAACTCTCTATCCTATCTCTACCAATTATATTTAGATCAATGTGCATTCCTGCATTGTACCCTGTAAAAAATTGTAGACTTTAATTGCAAATAAATACATGACATTAAAATTTGCATAACAAGGCATTAAAAACATTACATGTGTACAGAATCTAGAGAATTTATTAAAAAAAGATAATTTATTCCACGTAGGTTACATTCGTCCTATACCAATTTCAGATCATAATGTGTACATTATCGCTATTATAGTCAACAACTTTTAAGTCTTCAAAAAACCGACTTCAGATTGTTGGAATTAGACCAAATTGAAAAGGACCCACACGGGAAGTGCCAGCTTTCAAATAAAAAAGAATCCTCAAAATCGGTTCACCCCGTCGAACATACTGAGGCAACAAACATTAAAAATAATAATAAAAAAAATACAATTGAAAAAGTCGAATTAAGAACCTCATCCTTTTTAAAGAGAACGAGTCATAAAACCTATTCACGTCTATATTTGAGGATTTTTTAGTGGTAATTTCATGATTTTTATATACTGTACTAGTTGTTACCTGCGAAATCGTCCGAGTAAAATTAGGTGAAAAATTTTAGCGTGATGGACTTTAAAAATATTCGTTCTAAACCCACAGCGGATCCTTCTTAGAGTCAACGCGGGTTGCATTATCATTGATCAAGGGGTACTCAAACGCTTCGGCCCAATTCGGCTGCAGACCAAAAAGACTGCAAGCGTGCCGCTACGTCCAATTAGATAGATGGAAGTAAAGGAAAGGGATGGAGCAGAAGGATGTAAAGGTAAATGGAGAGTAACTACTGTCATAACTATGACACTAGCATATTAGTCAGTAGCATCAGACAGTAGCAGGAAGCGTATCGCGTATCCATATTGGATCTGACCAGTCATAAGACAGATAAAAAGAAAGATCCACCTCCTGGATTAAAAATATTTAATATTATAGTTTATTTAGTATTCGCCTTGTAAATACCTGCTTATGTTAAAGTTGCAATTGTGTCTACCATTGGCTATCCAATTAAATAAATAATAATAGATAAAGATCAATTGAGTCATTTAACATAATAGCCTATTAAATAAAAAAAAACCACATACAATCGCATTTGTAATTTTAAATTTGGGTGTCAGTTATTGCGATCGAGATTTAATAGTACCGGGGCAAAAAGTGCCCCTAGCGGTAGTCACATTACAAGGCATGTCGAAATAATCTATTCTAATACGTCCTTCTAATAAAACACCGTTTAGCAATGTAAGTGCGCAATTAATTATTGATTTGAAAGTAGGTAATTGTTTCATATAGCGACGACAGTGCAATACTTGCATAGCTGTATTAATGTGTATTGTACATTAACATATACGCCCCCTACTTTGTCTGGCTGTTTTTCTATTATGATGAGAACAAACGGGTATCGTATTAGGGGTTATTTTGTTATATATCTAATACTGGGTTAAAAACCTTATATTAATTATTATTTTTTTTACAAGTCGAGTCAAGCATGAGAGACTAAACTACTTTGCTTTAATCCGCGAATGAATGCGAGAGAAAATCGGTGTAATGTTGCAACCCGAAAGCTACACCACTGAATCCGCCATCAAAGAACAGCGCTACACTGACTTTCCGATGTGCCTCAACGCACGTTTCGCTTCGACACCGAAGCATCATCAGGAGATAGACTATCGGCTTAAATTCCGACCGTTAATTAGGCCATGACCTTCTCACCGTATTAGAAATCAAATAACTTTATAAAACTCCTTCTTAAACGTCTCTAAGTCATAACAATTAAAAATTGTAGTATCCACTGATGCCCCGTAAATATTTTTATATATTTGTAATAATTATAATTTAACAAAATAGTGTATACACGCGTCGTACTCACACTGATCATAATATACTTAGATAATTGTTACCAAGTCCACGTTCGTAACACAACTGCCCTGTTTACCTGCATGTCTCTGTATTTATACTCTTATGAACAACTACCCTCAATTATGTATACACTACAAAAATCAGCAGAGGTGATAATTGATTCCACAAAAAAAGTTGTGCAAGTCAAGAAATTTAGATAAAAGAAAGATTCGTCTCTATCTTTTACCACAAACGCTACCATTTATCAAGGTGAAGGGACAATTATAGATAACCTGCGGAACTTGATTCCCGACTCCCACTTCGCCGGCACGAGATATCACGTTTTGTGAACGCAGTAAATTATTTTAATCGCCGCGGGGGCGTAAATAGCAAGCTCGAGCATTTGTCTTGATGTCGTAGTAAAATTTTAACTTCTACAGCAGAAACCCTCGTCTTCTTAAGCCTTACTTAAGCTCAAACAAAAAATGATTTTTATTCCTGGAAAATGCTATTACGCACGCCAACCGACACTATACTCGTATACGAGAAACAGTTTCGGTTGGGAGTTTAGGACTCGTCGATCAATGCCGGAATACCCACTAAAACCAGGGTCCACCCTCCTCGCCATAGGGAAACCACAGGAACACATATCACGTCACGTAGATACGTCATTTTGGCCTACTTCCCCTTATATTGTTAACGTCCCATTCGTCGTTCTCCAGTATTGTGGCGGAAGAGGGCAGTTTGCAGCCTGGCGCCATCGTCCTTGTTAGGTCATCCTGGGTGGACCGGGTTCTCTAACTCTCGTTGCGCTGCCTCTTTCTATGAGATAATTTCCTCGTAGAAAGAGGTCATTCTCCGTCATTCCTCTTCACTATCAAGCACAGCCCCCACCAGGCTCGATAGGGTATTATAATTCACCCGGACGGCCCAATTCGGCTGCAGATCAAAAGGATTGCAAGTGTGACGCTACCTCTAATTAGAATAAATGCTTAACGTTGAAGATATATTGACGAATTATACTTTGCCTTATACGACACTTGTGCCAGATGCTTTATTAATACACCTAGGCGGCCTTAGGGTGTTTACAAACTATGTTGCGGTTGGGCCGTAACATGCGTTACTAATCAAGATCAATGGGTGTTTCCTTAAATAGGCTTTTTAATTGGCACTAGGTATGGTTAAGAAATGGCCGTTACTGCCAGTAGTGCTTTATGTGTTCCATATGGTTTTAATAAAATTCCTTCGTCCTTTTAAAATTCCCTAGTCGTTATTTATACCAGGTGCAATATTAGCTATGGCGAAAATAAAAAAGTTATATGTCCTTTGTAGCAATTCATGTATTTATTACCACCTTTTGCCTGCAACTTTACTCGCGTTATTTTCCATTCATCGAAAATAGTGCTCTTTTTCTTGAAAGGAACCTCATATATTATTCTGTACTGACAACTTTTATATAAAACTAGCTATGCTCGCAACTTCGTCCTCGTAAAATTAGGTAAAAAAAATTGATTCATTTTAGCGTGTTGATGTATAGGCTTTTTAGATAAATAGGCTATATAACACTAAATGAATTTTTCAAATTGGACCCGTAGTTCCTGAGATTGGCGCCTTCAAGAAAACAAAAAAAACTTTTCAGCTTTATATATTACTATATATGTATATAGATTTAGGTTTATTGTTCTTTAATATTTAGGTAGAACTAACATATACATAACTAAAGGAAAAATGATAATGATCTGTTATCTTTATGTATTTACATATAAATTTTGTGAATATCTCTTACCTTTACGCATTTTAGTATTGCAAACTGTACAAATGTGTGAGATAAAAACGATTTTTGCTATTGCATTTGAACCTCAAGCTATTCTATGCAGTCTGCAGCGTACCGTCGCGTCGCTATTGTGTTCAGCGCCGGAAATACTTTCCACGTCTATACCTACGCTTATTTAACCTTATTTCGCCAGTCGCCGTCAGTATCTTTTCGCGGCATTTGATAAATTATTTATTAAGAAACGTTAGCTTTTAAGATTATTACAGCTTGCATTTGAAAAGTGTTCATATTAAACAAAAAGTTACTTAAGTTTTCGCGGTTTAGTAACACAAGAAATAAAGAGGTTAGTAATATTATCGAAATCCTAAAAGGGGCAAGGGGTAAATTTCATTAAATAACATTATTAAATCAAATCCGCACATTTCCAGCGATATCAAGATCAATTCGATCAAAGGGGTTCGAGTAAATCGACGGATAATGAATCGAAGTCGGGAAAGCACTTAGACCGGGGGACCAGAAGGTGCGAGGGAGGGGGACGCTGGTACAGACTCGCAATTGCCTCTGATTCGCTTGATTGGTGCAATTAATCAAGTGCATCAGCTTTGATGCCTTTGCACGAACGATGTATTTGCAATAAATATTCCGTGCGATGATGGTCTTAAATCGCTCCTGTTCTCATAACTTATCATACATCTTATCTCGCTAATAAATGAAATTGAAGGATCTCTCCGTGATTTCTGAGTTAGCTGTGCACGGGAATGAGCGTGATGAATTAGTCTGGAGCGAATTGAAAATTTAAGCGTTAGCTTTCTGAACGTTCTCTCTCTATCTCTCGGTCTCTCTGTTCTCTTCACTTTCAAGTGAATGGTTTTTCATTGGCAGCATAATAGTTAGGCACCCTTGGTAACTCGACGAATAGACTTTCATTGGGATATCTTTCACTAGAAGACGGTAAGTTGGTTGTGATTAATAACTCAATCATTCACCAAATTACAGGAAGCTACGCAACAATGGGGGCTCTGTTCTTGTATATTATCCAGTCGATAACCCAATTTTGAATGAGTGAAAAGCCCTTGGCCTTTTAAATCGAAAATAGTTTCTATGTAGCAGCTGCATCAAAAGTACAATGAGCTAGAGTAGCTGATCATCAGAAAGGTATGAATTATTTTCTTATCCTCAGCCAGTAGGTATTAATCTCAAGTAGGTATTAGAGGACATATAATAGTCGGACCGCACAAAGAGGTATGCATAAAGGATCCATCTTAAGGTCGAAGTGCATTTATTTCTTTCGGCTGCTGTATCTTTACATTGCATTACAGTGTAAAAAGGGGTCGTAAAAAGAACGGAATTAAGGAAGGTATACGGAAATACTTAGTTGCTTTCCGTGTACGCTCGGGTCTTAAGGGAGGATATGGAGCTAAAATGTTCCTCGTAAAGCATACACGTGTTCCACAACCTCAGAAGTGAACTTAGATGTTACATCTGTTTGTAATATTATACATAGATAAAAGAAAAGTTTCATGACCCAAAGTTACTTATCCAAATCTTGACAAGCCTATGTGCAGAATTTTTTATAGTACTTTAGGTATGCCAAATGCACTCGGTTCCACTTTAAGCTTAAAAGCTTGCAGGAGAGGAACCTAAAGAAGTGAATATGGCTAAACCTATTTACGCCTTTTTAATTATTTAGATTAATATTTGCCACTCTGTTAAATGATATTTCTCACGGTCCTAAATAATTAAAGTAAATCTGTTGTGGGTAGGCTGTAGTGATGGATGGGAGCCAATGATTGATAGCCCCACTCCATCCCTAATACATTAAGTCGACGAGGGATATTCGGGTATTGTAAATGAGATACTAGCGCAATAAATATGGATAGTTAATGATCCATTGACTGTTTGTTTTGATTTAAAAATATTAGCGTTTGACTGAGATATCGGTTGATGCTAAACGATCATGTATCGCCTTCAATGATAAATCGTTAATTGGGAAAAACATGTAATATACGCAATTCGCTTTTACAAATCCTGTTGACGAATTGAATTCCTTAGTCTAGTCTGGGCTTATTCAACTTTTGAAGATTGAAATACATTCGAATCTTTGGTGCATAAGTTTACTTAAATAAACTTATTAGATAATATACATTAATATCTACATAAAAACGCAGGTAGTAAGAGTTGTTGTTTTTGGATTAGTCTTTTTGGTGTGATGGGGGGAATACAAACGATGCCAGACATTTTTTATTGCTGGTTTTTCACAAACAAGGGCGTTCGTAAGCTCCATTAAGCTTTGTTAATGAATATATTTATTCCCCTTTATTGTACTTGTTGAATATCAGATTCAAAAATTATATAAAGATATAATAAACTTCACACATGCAGAATCATCTTTTTGACTGCGATTAAATATTATAAGACCTAACAATATCAGCTAGATTTCGATGCACTCGAAAACTCCTTATCTTAGAAAGTCAGTTTCAAACATGTAATCGTTTAAAGTCGAAGTTCTACATTTGTATAAATAAATGACGGAAAAAATGTTGTTATTAATAATAACAACGCATATAAATTAATGGAAGCAATCAGTGAGCTCCAAAGATGATGTGATGTTCATTATAGTGATTTACCGCCGATTACAAACTATTAATAGTGTTTTTATATACTTTGATTACTATTTATACGTGCGTCTGTAACAGGGGTCAGCAAATTTATTGCGATTGATTAGACAATCTAAAGGCAATTTTAGTCAACCGCTCGGGATGTGGATGTTGTAAAGGATTTTTTACAAGACTAATAGTCCATTTCGTTATTTTCTCTCAGATTATCCTTTTACAGACTTCCAATTCTAAGTACAAGTCTTCTTGTAAATTATTACAATTTAAGCTTTCGAAATAGTCCAGAATAGTAGTTTAAACTTAATAAATAAATTAGACATTTTGATTTTCACATAGTACTAAAATTGTATAATTCTTTGTGAAAATCTATGCATGTATTGGACACGCAATTCACAGATGGTCCTCCGCAGATTGATTCATGAATAAGATTACATTATTACATATAAAATTGGTATTATCCGAGAAGATGAGAGTCAGTTAAAAAAGTATTTAATCGAACATTCATAATTTCACAGATTATAAAAATAAGGTGTACTTTTATAATCTGTGAAATGAATAGTGCCTAAAATACTTTAGCATAGAGTAGGTACATGGGGATAGCAGTCATCAATATTAAATAGGGAAGGAAAAAACACAACTTATTGCAATATTCGTAGCGTGGTGGAACCCTCGAAATTGTCTAATTTAGCAAGGGTTAGCCATATGTTCCTATGGGAATAAATTTAATTAAACGCGTCGCAGTCTAGCGGCATAAATTGCAAACCCCTATTCTTGTATTATAATTATATGGTTTAAGAACACTCACTACGTTTAGCGTGCCTCCGTCCATTATCCATATTTGTAACCGAAAATTATCTGATCATCTTGTTACTTTATGTACATATGTTTTAAGTACTTTTAAAAATAGTGGTTTTATACGTTAACGAAACACTAGTAAGACGCATTACGAATAACTTTTAGAGATATATCTGCTGATGGCGTTTCAGTTTTTAAGCGAAACATGCAATTAGAAAAAAAAAACTGAAAATTATAGTAGTGCTGTGGCGATGGCGATGTCAGCCTATAGCCAGATAGCATTCAGGTTGTGATATTACACTGATTTCCTCTTCTTTCCAATCGACTACAAAAAGGTGGAGGTTTTCAATTCGATTATAGGTTTTTTTTATGTATAGTACGCGATTTCTCCGCCAACTATGAATGAATATTAAGCCAACTCATAAGTGAGTGTGTTTAGTACACTTCGTAGGAAAGTACCAAATTTTTTTAGCTTTTTAAGTCTTTAATGTTTTTGAAGGGTATTTGTTTTTAATTAGATATAATGAATTATTAGAGGATTTATTATTATTTTAATTATTTCTTTGGCGTAGTTATACTTACTACCTGCAATTGTACATTACAGAAACCTTGGTCTAAGTAAAACAATGTATGAAATGTAGTTTAATTCTTTTGCTTAGGATATAAAAATAGATATACATATCTTATAAGCAATATTTTTAAGGCAACGTAAACGAAATCGGCAAAATCTGCTAGTTTGTAGTATGTATAAAATTTATTACTGGCAGGCGATGGTACGATAGAGAAAGCACGTCGCCGGCTTACGTTTATTTTGTCTTGCGGAAGGTCGCCGCGAGACGATCAGCATCCGCCGAGTCGGTAAAGCTCAGTGCACAACATCGTTATAATTTTTTGAAACATTTGTGTGTATGTTTTAAGGAACGCTGGCACTGATATTTCTATAAATCTACGTGAATGTTTTATCTATATAAAGAAAACAAAAAAAAATACCCCACTGAGATTGTTGCGGGCTCTTCTCAGGGCAGGGCGCGCTTTCTTTTTTTTCACCAAAGTATTACAGATCTTAAAAAAATATACAAATAATTATGCTCAAAAATGACTTTTACAAGTGTTTGCAAAAAACCTAACTGAATAAACAAATTTTGAATTTCACTAGAAGTTACTGTTATTTTAGTAGAGATAGGGTAGAACGAAATTTTTGATTTTTTACCCCCGACGTAAAAAGAGGGGTGTTATAAGTTTGACGTGTCTGTCTGTAGCTTCATAGTTCCTGAACGGATGAAATGATTTTAAATTAGGTTTTTTTTGTTAAAGGTGACTTATAGTCTTCCTCAATTTATCAAATAGGCTATCCAACACTGAAGGAATTTTTCAAATCGGACCAGTGGTTTCTGGGATTAGCGCCTTCGAGCAAACAAACAAACTCTTCAAATTTATATATTAGTGTAGATAACATAACTACCTTTAATAGAGGTTTATTATATACATAACAACTTAATGGTATCTCTATATACTTCTTTATATGGAAATACTGGCAATACCTTTAAAAGCAATAAATGAAGAAGTAAAATAAAGTATGTAAACAGCTTTAAGAATCTTCAAAACCTGATGACTAATCTTTCCACACGGTACCAATCCAGAAATACATCGAACCGGCAACCCCGTACGCAAGCTGACACGTGAGTTCACTGTCGCTGTGCCAACGCCTCTTCCGTTCACCATTGATGATGTGTGTTTGCTTTTAAATTATAACATTAAATTCGAAATTTAAACAACCCCCGATGCTCCGCTCGGGTATGTTCTTTGAATTCACTAAATCACTCGCCTGGGCCCACGTGTCTGGCTTTTGCCACTCATTACTTCCCCCTCTCTCCTCTCCCACCCATTGAAAATTACACATGTATGAATGAGTGAAATTCATATGAAAATAACTCACTTAGAGTTAGAGACTCAACAGCTCAACGGGTCTATATCCGTTGACCTGTTGAGTCTCTGTTTCTATGGACAGAATGAAATCACTATGTTACTTGGTTACGTCCTTAAGCCAGCTGGTCTGTCGTCGCTACCACTTCACGCGCAATTTGTAGACAAAAGTGGCCAAGAACGTGTCAAAACACGCTTATATAGAAGGGTTCCGTATCTGATACGCGATCAATATATTAGTTAATTAACTTCCAAAGTTTTTAGCCAATTTCGCTCTAAAAATTTTTCGTAATGAGGTTTAATGCATGCATGTCCTATTAATATGGAAATTTTCAAGTATCTACATCTAATAGTTAGGAAATCCTAGTGGGGGGTGGGCCTTGCGAGAAGATAAACGGAGGGACGAACTGAGCCTAACTATAAGAGTTCCTCGTAGGACTACGGAACCCTAAAGAGAAGCGTGTACTCTTTTTTTATTCGGAAACTCCGGAGCCGGTAATTGATTCCACAGAGATGTTGTGTGAGGCAAGAAATTTAAAAAAAATTTTTGGCCATCCAAAATTTTGGTGGTGAAACATTCTGACGCACACAGCCACAGCATTGTACATTGTAACATCATCGGTACCACTTGTACAACACCGACCCCACGTCTTGCAAGAAATGAATGTGAATGAATCTATCTTATATATAAAATTCTCGTGTCACACACAATGTTAGTTACCTTACTCCTCCGAAACGGCTTGGCCGATTTTTATGAAATTTTATATGCTTATTCAGTACATCTGAGAATCGGCTACTGTGTATTTTTTATACTCCTAAGTAATGAGGGTGACCCACACGGACGAAGACGCGGGGTACAGTTAGTATTTATATATTAATACTTCACGTATCACGCGAAAACATTAGGTACCATTTTGCGAAAATTACACGAACGGAGGAGAATGAAATTCGACACAATTGTAGTTTATATAGAGGAGTGTGCGAATGATAATATTTTTTGAAATATGCAATATTAATATAATAAATTATTAAAATAAAGCCACACGCACGCCATATTTTCATGATAAAATTAACTAATAGCCGCTACACAATCAATAAATCGTTATGTTACTACAAGAAATTCCATCCAGGACCTTCAATATCATGGTGTTATTTAAGGTTCCGTAGCCACAAGCAACCCTTATAGTTCCCTCTGTCTGTCTGTCCGTCCGTGCACCCGCCATTAGGTCTCCCCCTAGGGTTTCCAAATTATTAGATGTGGAGACTTGAAATTTTTCCTGTTGATAGGACATTCTAAAACTCGCTTTGAAAATTATTTTGAGCGAGATCGGACCACAACTTTGAAGATATTTAGCAAATACCTTTGTCACGTATCAGATACGGAACCCATCTATGTCTTGACATGGTCTTGGCGATTTCTTATTTAAAATATACTTTAAAATTTTTGACATGATTTTGACATTGTCTTATAAATCGAGAAACGACCGCTTGCACACAAGAAAAAGTGTCACGTTCCGCCTGAGTCGAGCGTGCAAGCGAGTACTCAGAACAAGCGATAGAGACGCACCATCAGCCTAAACGTTCGGCGTTATCAGGTAAAATTATCGTCCTTAAACCGACTTTAAAGACAACCAATGTCGTCTTTGTCACAAAGATTATACTTGAGAATTTTTACCATACAACCGAGGTTTTCGTCGCCATACAATCCTGGGAAGTACTTTTGGTCGCCGCAATGGAAGCTGGTGTCGGGGAGGTCCACCTTGGACTGGAAGTGATCATCGAAATTCTTCTCGTAGCCAACTGGGTAGTACTCGCGAGGAGCGTTCATCACTTTTCCAGTCGTTGGGTTTCTGAAATTCAGAAGATGTTTATGATATTAAAAGTCATTATGAAGAGGGATACGACTGTTTCTTTATTTGAGTCCATTTACATTAAAGTAATATAGTGATAATTAGCTAAAAAGTAAATATTTACTTTTAATATATTCAAGTAGAGAAGTGACTTATAAAATTTATGTAATTAAATCATTTTGTTTTTGTTTTTTAAGAATATTAGAAATACTTTTTAGGTATGTCTAATATTCCCTTTTCCCCTCCTACTAAGCTTAAATTAAAAGCTTGTGTTAGGAGTGGGTGCGATCTGGTGTAATCCTACTATGTTCTTGACAAATTAAGGTCATTTAGTAGGTTGCCCAGGGATCTTGCTGGTATACCTTTTATCCTCACCTCTACCACATATAAGCTGGTTTTGTAACCATTTTTGGTGAGGTCATTTGTAAGGTCAAGGTACTTGTTAGTAATGTCATGATTTAATGGTTAGAAGTAATGCAATTTATCATCATATAACAATTAATTTTTGTTTTTAAATTGTAGACTGCTACAGTGCTGAAGTCTGCAAATATATAAATTATCAATTACTAGTTCGTTCCTTCCATTTTGTCTGCTTAAAATTGCAAGAGTCCTTGGACTCTTTAATTTGGGGCTATCAAAATATCATTTCTTTGCGAATATCTACTAAATAAAAACTACCTGCCAACTGGTATGTAGAATGATGAAATATGGCAAATATTTCATCATTTTGTGTACCACAGTTGGCAACATTTGCAAAGACCTAAAGACACCCAGACTTGAGGCAGAAATGGAACCTGTAACATCTGGAGTGGAAGGGTCACTGCCAACTGCGCCAATGGGCCAGTCAAATAATTATATGACTTTTGATTTCTAGGATATGTCTCATACAAGACCTCAGTGGCAACTTCAAGCATTGGCAGCTCAAAAACGGGACAATGAGCTTCGCAGAGCCGAGGAGCTGAAAAAAGTGGCCAGCTACTTCGAGCTCAACACCAACAAATCCAGACATCATGAACAGTGGACTACAGTGGGTTATTACGAAAAAGCAAGGAAGGAAGCTGAACTGTTGAGCGAAAGGAAAATTAGAGCCGCGTAAGTGAATAATTTTTATATATTTTTTGGTTACAAGGAGGCGGTAAGTGACTACTGACCCCTATGGACTTTTGCACCACCAAAAGATTCACAGGTGTGTTGTCAATAGGGGTTTCCGCCACTGGATAATCTTACAAATCAAACGAAACGTGTCAGCAATACCATCACTTGATGTGACAGCATTGCATTGATCATATGGATATCTGCACGCGCGAGGACTTGATGGCCGCCTCCGGTCGAGCAACCGATGTCGCTACTTTTTGGGCCTTGAGCATATAGGCCCTCGGATGAGGAAAGAAGCATCGAAACGCTTCGTACGGGATGCCGGCATATCAACAATGTAAGGGTGGAAACCCGCACAGCGCCTGCTGGTTCGATGATAAAAAGGCGATGGAGGTATCAAGTTATGTAACTAACATACAAGAAAAAAGTAGAGGCCGAGAACGCCCTCCTACCACTTGGTGGACACTAACATACAAAAATACCTTCTCTCTCTTCTTCTCGTTCCCCCATTACTGAGAGTCGTGGTCACTTGGTCAAAAAGACCTTAGGCAAACCAAATTGCCCAACCCAACAACCCAAGAACAATCGCTCTTGGGTTGTTGTTGTTGTAATTTTGGCGCAGAAAAGTAAGGAGATACGACACCAATTAATGGAATATGGGTAGGATAAAGAAGAAGAAGAATGTCTCCTTGGAACCAATTTCCAGCTGTACTATTTCTGAACTTCTTCGTCATGGCGATCTTCAAGGAAAAAATATTTATGTTTCGAGCCCGGCGATGGTCGAGCCGCTTTATATTCTGGGACGAGATTCTGGAAGAGTCGCTCTATATTCTGCGGCGAGATTCTGACGTAGTCATTTTATATTCTACGGCGAGATTCTGGCATAGGCACTTTATATTCTGCGGTGAGATTCTGGTAGAGTCGCTCTTTGTTCTGGTAGAGCAGTTGTCCTTGAGTGCCCAAGACCTCAAAACGAGAATATGAAGTAGATTTTTAATTAAAAATCATACATTGCAAGTCAGGAGACATCACTGTTACATATTATTACATACATCAGCTTGAAATCTAAATCTTCCGTATCATATTCGTGTATTACATCACTTTATTCGCAAAACACTGCGTCAACATACGTGTATATAATTTGAGCTGCTGTATCTATCTGGGAAACAGCTATTTCTTTGTAGTACTTATCAAGATATTCACATCGACAAAATTTTTGCATTTTTAGTTATAACCAGTAGTTTTTAGGTATGTCACGTTAGAAGGAAGAAGCCTGAAATTATAAATATATACGGTAGTGATCTATATTAATATTATAAAGAGGATAGATTTGTTATATAGGAAAAATTCTTTCACCATTAAATTTCCAGATGTCCATGGGCGCCGGTAGGCACTTCGGTGCCTGCTGCCTGCTCGTTTGCCCGCTTGTAACATAAAAAAAAAATATGTCAAGAATAAAAGAATGGGAAAGAACTCGATGCTGAAGAACTGCCTACGGTAAATGTGAAGAATAAGATAATAGAGAAGAACTCCACGCTGAAAAACTGCCTACAAAAATATGTCAAGAATAAGTGCATGAAGAATAACTCCACACTGAAGAACTGCCTACAAAAATATGTCAAGAGTAAGAGAATGGAGAAGAACTCCACACTGTAGAACTGGCTACAAAAATATGTCAAGAATAAGAAAGTGGAGAAGAACTCCACACTGATGAACTGCCTACAAAAATATGTCAAGAATAAGACAATGGAGAAGTACTCCACACTGAAGAACTGTCTACAAAATATTATTATAGGCTACAGTTGACACAGTATAACACTACATTTTTGTCTGTCTGTTTGTTCCGGGCAATTTCCAAAACGGTTGACCCGATTTCCGGTCGGAGGAAGGCGAGTGCTACATCTAGTTATATACATTTGAACATCTCCATCTACACTGATAAATTGCTTTTATAATTTCACTATCTAACATGCAAATTTAGATATATCGCGTTGTTTATAAGTACATATGTCGATATAAAATAAAATCCTCACCCAAATCGGTCGCCATCCGAGAAATCGAGACCGCTTCAGAAGTGGTCCTTCGAACCGGACCGCGGTCCTCTGTAGTCTTTGCACGGGCCTCACGCTCAATACGTCACGCATCTCGTTGTCTTTGGCCAGGTCTATGGCTAGCTGACCTTGAAATGTAACAAATTATTTGAATACACCAGGCCCAGAATGTACAGACTGCAGATATCACAGTGTTGCACTCTTCTTCCTAGGTTTATCCCGGTCCAGTACCGGGGTCTGCTTAAATTGCAGAGGATGTAAGCGAATTAAACAGTCTCCTTTTTTTCATTTCCATATAACGTGACACTGTTGGTATGAAGTCTTCTTCTATAATATTATTTTAATAATATCAAAGAATAGTTTAATTAAAATAATAATTTTGGAGATTATAGATAAAGAAATTCTACCGTGTTTTAGGAGGGGTTACAGTATACTATTTTATACAATGAAGACATGATTTTGTAACATTTCTTAACCTATTTGAGTAAGGATATCTTTGGAGATTTTCCAAGTTTTATCTTGGCAGTTCAATTCCTTGTCATTTTTTTTTTGTCACTGGACCATGCATTTACGCACCAAGTCTTTTGGCAAAGGATTACAGAAAATCTAGAGCTACTTGCCAGGGAGGACTTTTTCTTTAAGATTTACAAGGCACGTATTCTTTAGGTTTATTTCAAAACATTTAAAAGTGTTTCAAATAAATACATAGAACTCTTTGCCCAACGGATATTCAAAAACCACCCAACAAAGAGTATTAAGCAGGAATTTGAATTATTTGAATGATGATAATGCTTTGGGATAAACTGCTCTAACTATATTTGAACTATTGCGAAATAGGTGATAATAAAAAAATACACGAGTAAGTTTGTTGTGGACTCTTCTCAGTGCAGGGCACGAGGAACTCATGTAAATGTAGCTTTTAAGTTGGAAATTTTACCACCAAATTATTAAATAATAATTTTAAAAAATATATACATATGGTGTTCATAAGTGCTTACAAAAAAGTCTATATGAATAAGGGATTTTGATTTTAACTTTAAATAAAGTTCCCAATATAACCAACGTAACTGTCGTGAAGTACAGAAGCAATTACTCTAAACCATTGGATTGTTTTATTTGTCCATACATTGTTAACTATGTACATTTACAGTGCCCTAAGCAATTGTGACTAACATGATACCAGACAAAATAAGACGAGCTTTGTCCAGTTACAGACATAGGGTTGTCAAACTAAGACAATATTGAGCAATAATGTTATTATTATTCAATATATTTAAAAATAAACTTCCAACCACACATACTTAAAAATAGAAATTTACTCAAATAATATACTTTTTTGATCACACTGATACGATGGTGATAGAGGAGGTCGTGGCCTAATCAGTGTTCGGTATTTGAGTCTATCGCTAAGTTAATATGCTCTGGCTGCGACCGGGTGATAGATGGGTGAGCCATTCTAGCACTGGTTTATATTTGATATCCGACCTCCTCCGAACGATTGGTTATTTCAGAGATATTGAATGAATAATCTACTAGGGAAATAACTAACTTTATGTTTATAAAAACACTGCACGTGGCAAAATTCTGTACATTGGACAGACTGTTATTATAGCATGGCACTATCATAACATAGTATAAAATGAAGTTGCCTCCCAGGCGTTGTACGCGCAGATCTTTCAAACTGCGTATCTGATTTTAATGCGGTTTTCACCAATAAAGTGAGCGATTCAAGGAGAAGGTAATAAATTTATATTATAGAAGATAAAAGCCGAGAATTTCAATGATTTGTCACGAGATGTCGTAAAAAACGTATTTTTGTTCGCTTACGTCGCATGCGCTGGCTCAACCTTACGAGATAGAACAAAATAATGTACCACAGAATTGTACATCTTTAAAAGACCTACAGTAAAGTCTGCGAGAGCATATGTCTATCTCATAAGTATAACCCACAGAAATCATATTTCTTTTTTGCATATTAAAAAAAAATAATGAACTATTTACGAAGCTATTTTAAATAATACTCTTTAATCCTTATACATTGAAATACGCTAGATATCTTGAAAATTTTATACACATCAAAATTGCCCTTTTACAGCGTATCATTAAAATGAATATCTTAGAAGATATGAGAAATTTAAAATACGATGGCAGAGCGGGCCGTCACGGCGGCGGGCGCTCTGTGGAGTAAGCGACCAATAGATGGCGCTATAATTTGATATGAAAAATAAGCCAACTTTCGGGTAGGACAAGTTCCGCTAGTTGTTAATAAAGTACAGCAGTGCCCTGATTTAATGTCGCGCACTCAACGCAAATATCATTACATACATTAAACACACTACTATCAAGGTTTTCGGTAAAGTCAAAGTTGTGTCTTTATAATCACTTCGTACGGGTTAAGATGACCGAATGCCGTTTAAAATCATCCCTAGAATCCCCACAATCTCTGCGTCGTCACGACAAATGTCATTTTGCGTTATTAATTCATCTTCTTCTTCCTAACGTTATCCTGGTTAAATATCAGGGTCCGCTTAGTATGTTGATTGTGTGGCTGTCGGGCGAGTTAAGATAACCGATTGCCATCTTTTTGAAGTATTCTAGAGTAGCTACCATATCTGAATTTTTTGGTATTTTTAAATAAACTTTCAATTTTTCCTTTCTCTTTTCGATTTTACTTCATAAAAACCTTATCTGAAATAAGGTAATCAAAGAGACATACACAATTTAAAACTGTCCAGCGCTTTTCAAGTTTTAGCGGGACTATCGAATAAAGAAAAATAAATCTCAATTTTATACAATATTTCATCTTTTTTTAATATTAAAAAAAACATAGCTTTATGTCACATTTTATTTAAGGTATTACATTATATGTTTTTTTTACAAGTATATTTTAGTTTTTCGGGACAGGCGATGTATTAAACCAGTTTATGCCTGTTAAGTTAGCCTATAAGATACCAACATATACCCCATATGATACATTATATTGGATTTACTAAGCGAAACCATATGCATATACTATATCTCACTTACTTACCACTTGCCGTTTGTATCCACGCGCTAAGGGTTCTCGAACATTTTGCGTTTAGTATGCGATGCGGTTTTTTTTTCGACAAAGCCACTAAATTGCATGGTTTGAGTCTCAATTTAGGTAGATAACATATTTTAAAGTCTAGACAGCGGCAAGAAGCAAATATATGTGTTGCGAAGTAGGATCCCAAAAATCTGCTAATAGAAAAAAGATTTGCAAATTGATCGAATCGTGAATTATTACGATGCTACGCCACATTCTTGACGCCCATTCTGTCCATTCCAAGAAAAAGTCAAGACCTAGGCAAATAAAACAAAAATCAGTTAGATGTGACCTTTTATACTCATTAATATTTCAGCTAGTCCTTTAATTTGAAATACAAATAATAGAAATTGATTTATTTCTTTTTTGTACACGTAAAAACATACAAAAAGTGCACAATCTAAATAAATAAAATTAACTTAAACTAAAAACTAACAAAGGTGAGATAATTCTATAAAGAAAACTCTTCCAGCCAACCTTTATAGAACAAAAAAACATATACTAGACAAAAACGCGTGGACTAAATAAAACAGATAACCATCTTACTGAACAATATGAATACTATGTGAATATCAATGTTTTGATTATTAAAGGAACTAAGCTTTCAGTAATTATTTCAGAAATAATAGGGTCATACTTTTCAACTTCTATTTCCTTTACACCCAGAATGCTACGTTCCGTAGCTTGCTGGCAAACGCCGAGGGCGGACTTCTGTTCAGCAGTCAAAGACCAGGTTTGATCGCCTTATCTGAGGATTGGAAGGATACACATGTCTATGATCCGCCGTTTTAAAGATAGTGGTAAGTTACCTTTCACGAGATCTTCCATGGCTCAGTAGCTCTTCCAGGCGTTTTTAGAGTGGCGTAAAAGTTCTGTTTCTTGTCTCGCCTGAAAAGAGACTAATTGACCCAAATATTCATGGACATATTCAGCCTCCAAATTTCTAAGCTTTTAATCAACCAAAAAAAAAAATTAATATCACTTTATCCCAGAGATCAAACTTTTTTTATTTTCGCGTTCTACCCACTAAGTTATCAAGATTTGATTGAACGGATAAACATGTCAAATATAAAACTGAGTGATGGCAATAACGATGCTACTATTTCCCCTATTTTATGTATTACGTATTCAATATGTATTTATTATTGTAATCTCATATTTTTATACCGTCGTAACAACTGATACATACTTTTTATTCCATTCATACAAATGCATGGTCTTCGTATGGCCATACGACCTTTTTGATCGACTTCGAAAAAAGGTTCTCAAATCGATTGTATTTTTTTTTAAGTTTCTTGCCTCAGAACTTTTGACTGGGCGAACCGATTTGATGATCCTTTTTTTTGAAAGATGGTGCTTCCCATGTGGTGTTATTTCAATTTGGTCTGATAATTTGAAGTGGGTTTCATATTAAAAAAGAAAAAAGATTATAACATGATAAAGGTTCCTTAGTCTTACTGATTAGTTGGTTATGAGTGATTTTTAAATCAATGAAATATAAATTTATCGCTATTGGGTACTCTATGTTAAAAATATTTCTTATTTCACTTCGCACCAGTCTACCTCAATTGTTTTGTTGTGAAATCAAGTGAAATCGGTGAAATAAATAGTTCTCAGTTGGCATAGATAAAAACCATAAACCTAGAACTTAACTTAATTAAAATATTAATTTAAATCTCAACAAATTCGACAAACAATTTTCGTGTTCTCAATTAAAAGTACTTTCTTTAACACGTTTCGCTTAACACGTGCATCGTGTAACAGCACAAAAGACCTGTCACGATACGATTGTAGTACAGCCCCTCCCGTTGAGAATCGTAATGAACGTACAGCCATCGTAATCTCACTATAAAGGTTCGAATGTTATTTAATAAACTGGGCGGTGCATTAGTGGCCGTGTGTAATATCGCTTATCATTTCCAGTAAAGGTTCGTGATATATGCCAGATGGTATTTATACACCCCTCAACTAATTCTCTTGTAAACTTTCCAGTTTATTTTTGGTCATGGTGAATTTCTGTTGTAGCTGTGGAGGGTGCTTTAAAATAATTAAACTCCTTTTAGTTGCTTATTTATCTATTACATATTAATTAAATTGAAGGGCCTATCTGTGACTTCTGAATAATTGCCTTTTTCTAACCATAGTATGTACGGTTTAGAAGCATTTGCAATTGCACATTTCTTTCGTCTATTGCGTGAATTATATATGTATGTAATACTTTCTGGGACCGCAACTTCGTCAGCGTCAAGTAGGTAAAAAAAGTTGATTCATTTTTAGCGTGATGATATAGGTAGTTCATAGTTAGTTAGTTTATAGATTTTTCGATAGGGCCGGATTAAGGAGGTCTAAGAGTCTCGCAAGATTACGCGGATGAAGTTGCGGGAAACAACTAGTAAGCTATACGTGTAAATATTTTATTGATTCTCTTTTAATGTAGAATATAAATTAGCTGATGTCTGCAAATTTATCTCAGTATATTTGTTAATGGCTAACTTGATGAAAGCTCAGTAGACAATACTCTAGCATTACATACGCGCAGGGTCCGTACTTCATTTTAAACATTATAATAACAGCAGATGATACATTGACTCATAATAACACTCACAAAAATGCACGCATATCAAATATCAATATCTGTCCATCAATGCACAGATTCGCAAGCATCTGCTTATAACATGTGAATGGACAAACATCTGTGAGTCACAATTAAAGTGCCCTACAGTCGTCGCTAGGGTTGGCACGCATTTGGATTCGTTTTATTACAAATTTCGGCTTTCGTTAGAAATTATACTTTCTGCTACTTACAGAATAAAAATACACTGTATTTTGTTATTTATATATTAGAGTCATATTGATTTTCATTCAAATTTAGAATTTTAATTATCCCGGCTTAATAAAAAATTGTCGCTTGGCCATTTGCATCAGTCATGTTGCTTATGTTGTATTAAAACAAAATTTGATGAGATGAGGAGACCCGCAGACGAAGCAAATTTATCGACAGTGTTATTAAAATTAGCAAGTCGAATCGACACCAGTGCAGGTCGCTTAGCTTATAAGCTAGAACGCAAAATAGTTGACTTAATGACAGCTTGCGTTACAAATATGTAACCGCATGTCAAAGGGGTTCAGTAAAGCAAAAATAAGCTGGAAGTTATATCAAAGCTAAACCTTACTTAAGTTCATTTATATAATAAAAAGAACTTATCGCTCATTTGTGAATTTCCACGGCAACAATAATTTACTTACTCCGGCTAACCTGTGTGCGTGTCTATTTTGGCGAGACAATTTATATTCAATTGGAAGATTATCCGTTGGCAGCCCTAAGCGTGACCGATAAGAGCGCGTTTATCTCGCCCCTCAATTTTAATTAGGCTCTATTCACTTATCGTTGCATTCCTATTTCGATCGGCTAACGTTTTCATTCTCGATTGCGCGGACGCCGACAATGCTACAATGCCCCGTTGATCGATTAAAATTAACTTCAAAACTTTCATTGTGCATTGTATTTTGATAGACAACATTTCGTTTCAAGTTCTTCAATAAAACCCCCATTGAAGTTATCTCCACCATATACATTTTATCTAAGTTTGATTATGAGAAATGTACTTGTATAAATCTCTGAATAGTTACTTCGTTAAGATATGGCAGATAGAAAATTTATTATTTCTTTATGTAAATGGATCTAAACTAGGGATGTTACGGAGGTTCGGTATCGATTCCGAACGTTCGGAACTTTCGATTGATATTACATATTCGGATCCGATATCGGTTCCGATAAATTTTAATCTGAATTTTATATCAAAGATCGATGGTCCTAGAGATCGATGATTTGGATGATGGCTCGTCAAAGTTGGCCTTTAAGAAATAGATTGGACAGAGAGGACGATGCATTGCTTTTGTTTAAATATAACTTGCTTCTTTTGGAGTCACTTCATTTGATTGAATTTTCTAGGCTGTAAGATTTTAAATATGACTATTTTTTTTTTAATACCCAGGTAGACACCTATTTTTTACGGATAATAAGAATATCCTAATAAATAATGTGTATGACGTTGTTTTTCGGTTCCGTTAAACCAAATATATAAACCGGTAATATAAAAAAATCTTTTAATATGAAAGCAAGATCGAAAAGTTCGTACTTTTACCTGAATGAGTATTCAAAAATAAATGCAGATTCAAACAAGAGTAAAAGTCGTAACATAAATGTTGAAACCGGTATAATTTAACCTTTAACAAAATAAACAAAACATTAATATTTAACTTTCTGGATCAGCGCAACATATCAAGCTTCACCTTTCATAAATCACAAAAGTGGTCTCGCATGAGTTAACAATCGAATTTGTGAGCATTTTTCCATTATCCGTTATTGACCACAATGGCCGCCGTTATGGCTCTTTTCATTGCTGTAAACAGTCAGTATAAAATTTACAACCAATACTAAATACAATATAGTGGATATATAAATTTATGCTGGGCATCTTCTACATGTATTTGATATTTTGGTAGCCGCAAAAAAATTGGAAAAAATGTAACTGAATTGATTTGTAGGGGACATTGTAACAACGAAAATGAAATCAATTCCGTTAATAATTTGGATCACAATTTAAATGATTAATAAATTCAACTTTAACAGCAAATAACGTTAAGTATAATCATAAATAATCAATGTACATTTATATACAAGGTTAGCATATCAGATAATATGGTGGACAGATAGAGATAGCATACAGATGGAGATTCATTTTTTTCATAATGTGGTTTCATATGTACATCATAGCGAAACATTTAAAGGCTTATTTGTTTACTTA
>JANCMC010004801.1:2963841-2979716 GCA_024363005.1 Charaxes varanes | reverse complement strand
AAGGCTTTTTTGAACGCCATATATTAAGTAATGTATACATGGATTACATTGTAATAGATCATAATATAGAATTACCTGTTAAATGAACATAGTGAAAACTAAATCTTAATTGTAACTACAAACAATAATTTTTAGTATAGATTTTTTTTTGATAAAACGAAATAATACCCATAAAAGCGTCGGCACGAGTCATGACTGTTTAATGATAAAGCTTCAACTGACGCATCGTCTTTTGGACTTTTATATGCCATTCGATAACCTTAATTAAACATGTCCTAGAAAATATTCTTGGATGACAAGAAATCATCACATCCGATATTTCCATCGACAAATCAGTTTCTTTTTATTTCAGAATTTCGTATGAATGCAGAGCACTTTCATTTAAAATAACTAATTAATTTATAGGTAACTTGTTATCAGAGACGAAAATTGACTTAAGGCTCTATATGTCCAACGATGACTGAGCTGAGCAAATAGTTTTATGTGCATTAATTTTTTAATTAAAAAAACAGCGAAACTAGGAAGTTGTAAACTATATCAGATCAAATGACAGGTTTGCAATAAATCAACTGTCGGTCTCTTTATCTCTTTAAATCAGCTAGTTAGACCAATTCCAAGATAAACCTCTGTGACCTAGAGACAAAAAGCTATAAATCATCACCTTATCTCGAGAGAAGCCTCGAAAAGTGTATTTAGGGTTGCGTAAGAAAGCCTACAACGTCCATTTTAAAGCAATACTTACTTCTTCTTTAAGTGCCGTCTCCTCTGCAGAGTTAGGCTTCTCATTAAAACTAAATTAATTTTTAACGTCGCGGCTCGAAGTAAAGATTAATGAAGAGAATAAAGATTTTGTGCTCAACTGTATCACTCACGGAGATTTTTAAGTCAGGAAGTGCCTAATAATTATTATTTGTTCTATAAATATCATTAAGAGTTTTATGTGTTTGTTACACTTTCACATACACAACTGATTGTGATAAGACATTGAATATACCGTACCTTACTCAGTGGAGTTGCGATCTAATCTGGGTCCTAATGGATTACAGTCCATCGTCCATAGTTGAGTTGCAAATTTGATCTATTAACCAACGTGCTTGCTGTGTGTGATTACTCCTACAACACTTCAAAAACACTTTGTTCAAGTGTTTTGTGTGTTGTGAATATTTTTTTAAAATGAAACCTCTATCGGCTTAGAAGCTCACATGTTCAATTTTTGCTACGGATTGTACAAGAAATTTATGTTTTATGTACTTACATCCTTTGCCGATTTATACGGATCCAACTGGCACTTCAATCTTATTTCTTTTTACTATTTATTTGATCGGTCGACGAATAACGATTCAACCATTCAACGTGTAAATAATAACGTTGGCTTATCTCTAACATCGACGTTAGTCACGAGCGTCGGCGAAAGCTGAAAGGGCAAAGGAAGCGTCCGTTCGTCTGTTTGTATGAATAAACGTATCACGTAAATAACCACTTTCCTGCCAGTCTAAATACCCTGATATCTATTGATCTTGGTTTATGCATAAGATCATAATCTTTATTGTTTTATATACCCATTAGTATGCTGATATGATTTTCATTTATATTGCGCGGCTTAGAATAGCGCCGCCATTGTCTTTTTGGTCGTGAAATTTAAATAATCAATAATATAATAATAACAAATATATACAGGACTATATGACACACGGACGTCTGTTCCTAAAGTAGACAACTTAATGCCTGTGTTATAGGCAACAGCCGCCTGTTATACACAAGTATATATTTTTTTAAATATATAAATACATACATATGGATAATACACCCAGACTCGAGGTGGGAATCGAACCCACGACCCCCGGCCGCCCGCGCTGATTTGATTTGTAATAATGGGACAGGCAATACATCCGCGAAACTATCGCGCACATAGATAAATGCACTACCATAAGGTTCGCATACGTGTGAAATGAGTATGCAATTTACCTGTAAATTATACTGCTTTAGGCGGCGAAGTATATATATACATACTTCTCATCAGAAAAATAGAGATACCTTTCAAGTTTATGCTTTGTAAGGATTATCAGAAGAGACGTATCAGACGTATATTATAGAAAATGGCCAAGAGCGTGTCATGACACGCTTATATAGAAGGGTTCTGTATCTGATACGCTTTAAACGTATTTGTTACGTAAAATAATTTCAAAAGTTGTTGTCCGATTTGGTTTGGAATAATTTTCCTAATAAGTTCTTAGCATGTTCTATCAACATGGAGAATTTCAAGTCTCTACGTCTAAACGTTTGGAAATGCTAGGGGGGGGGACATTACGGGCAGACAGATGGATGGACAGACGGACTGAGCAAAATTATAATAATAGGGGTTCCTTGTAGTACTACGGAACCCTAAAAAACACAAATTTGAACAACGGTTTAGAGTAAACTGTCAAAACTTATCTAGGGGTACATAAGTATAGAAAAGTTGGTCAACATTGTAAAATAGTCCATAAACTAAACCGAAATGTCCATCCGTGCCCGCATCGTGCGGCGGGGTCAATGACCCCCGAATTTACGCGTGTACCAATCATTACGCGCTTAATTCGTGATACTTACATTAGCAATTACGCGAGCGCATCCAAATGAACGTTTGCGTGCGGTTTGATGTCACACTTTTATAGACGAATTTAACTCGAACGAGACTAATGAGATGGTTGTGTCCGTATTTATAATATACACGCGGACCCGACAGACGTCTTGGCCAAATTTAGGCTCGACTCTTATTAGCCAATTAACAAATCTCCTTTATGCCTTTTTCATAAAATGTCACACTGGCCGAATGTTTTATGAAATAATAATCTTATGTAGCGAGTCGTATGTACATATATATAGACCGTATATAGTACGACTTTCCTCTATATCAAGTAATCTGAAGTATCGGACAAATTTACGTTTTCAATTGACTTTGACTTTGTTCCAGGTATTTGGAGGCCGAGACTCCCTCTGCGGCAGTTCCTCCCACTCCACTCCGGTCAAGTATATGGACTCGCACAGTGATTCCATTAAAGCCACAGGAATTAAATTTAAAAAGAATAAGTCCACTTCCGAACTGAAGAGTTCTCCAAGGAGTTACAGCTCCCATGCTTCAGGGGCGAGGAGTGAAGACGATGTACTGCAAGGATCGCCAAGACACAGGTATTCAATTCCTTCCTCTCATAATGTTGCATTCGTCCTGGTACAGAAGAGGTCATAGCCTAATCAAAGGCCAAGATTTGAGTCGATCGCTAGATTAAGTACCTCTTACCATGGCCGGGTAGATAAATGGGTGACCACTTCTAAAGCTGGTTTTCTAATATTCGATCTCCTACGTGGTTCGGAAGGCAGGTAAAACAGTGAGTCCCGATTAATATCACTGAGTGATATTAGTCGTGAGATTGTGGGAACTCCGGGGATGACGTCAGTGAGAAGTCGGTTATCTTAACTCGCCCTACAGCCACAAAAAAACTAGGTGGACCCTGGTACTAGACCGAAATAAGGCTAGGAAGAGATAGTTGCTGTTCACAGCTCACATGTCACCACCATAATTGCGAAATCACTGCCTCGCAGCAGGTGTACAACCATAATACATACGGTAAAAGACACAGAGCAAACGGATATGTCTCCACAAAACCATAGAATAAAGACGTTCGAGCTAAAAAGCTAGAAAATAACTAATTTGCCACAGCCTCTGCTAATAAGTGACATTTCTCCACGTGAAGCTGTACTAGCGCTAAAGTTGCAAGCGATAGGTCAGCATTTCGGACTGCTTTTTAAAATAGGTTCCAAACCTATAGTTAAGTTTTGCAATATCTGTCTATATATATATATTAACTTCAACCCGCGTCTTCGTTCGCGTTGTTTTATTCGACTTCATAAAAACTTTCAACCACTATTTCAACCCCTCCAAATTTCATTTTCGCGAGAAAAAGTAGCCTATGTCCATCTCCAAGGTCCATCCTCTCTTTATATCGAAATTCATCAAAATCGGTTCAGTGGTTTAGGCATGAAGTTGAAAAAATTCCATAAAATCCAATTAAATGGGACAAAAGCCACACTGAAACCACTAAGGTGTATTGTTTTCTATGGGGTCACCAATAGCTCTTTCGGCTGTAATCCTCTCAAATCAGGTTTTGTCATAGTCACCAAAAGCCAAATTTATCTCAAATCCGGCAACTCATCTGCAAGCAATCTGATAGTGCAAATGACCATGGGCGTTGGTAGTCACTCAGTTAAAACATCTGCCCGTTTGCCCCTTGCTTAATTTAAAGAACGCACGAGTGAAGTCATGGGGAAAACATAGTGTAGTCTATAAAGAAGTATTATATATAGCGTGAGCGTAGCTGCAGCTAAAACTAGTGATTAATGATCAACTGCCCACGGGCGCCGACGACTGCGGGCGTACCCTGCCTATAGACCTAAGAAGAATTCCATATTCCAGCAAATATAATAAATTAAATCCAATATACTGAGAATTTATGAATTAATAATAATAAATATATATGACAGGACTATATGACACACGGACGTCAGTTCCTCAGGTAGACAACTTAATGCATGTGTTATAGGTAACAGCCGCCTGTTATATCCAAATATATATATTTTTAGAAATATATAATTACATACATATGGATTATACACCCAGACTCGAGGTGGGAGTCGAACGCACGACCCCCGGAGCAGAAAGCAGGGTCACTGCCCACTGCGCCAACGGGCCAGCCAATTCAATCCATTTCCTTCAAATATAAATAGCTATATAATTATGCTCTTAGGTAAACGTAATTTATGTGTTTTAAATCTTTGTATTGTTATATAGTGAGTCTATGACGTAACTTTATTTACTAACTCGATCATTAATCACCGCGAATCCCTTAAATTTTACATAAGCAATGGAAATAGATAATACAAAATAAATATTTTAATAAAAAAATATGCAGTAAAAATCAATGCACAAAAAATTTTGGATTCTAGATTTTCGGACTTTCTTAACTTATATGTTTATCGTTTTATGTTAATTATATGTTAATTAAAGGTTATGGGCACCTGCCCATAACCATTAATTAACATTAAATACATTAGCAATCACAAGATTTTATTATTCGCGTTTCGTTCGGTTTGTGAGACTTCCCGGTGGCCTAAACTCGTCATTAAGGGCCGGCAGCGCATCTGCTAGCCTCCTGGTCGTGCAGATGTCCATGGGCGTCGGTTCGCACTTAACTGCCTGCTGCCAGCTCGTTTGCCCTTTGTAACATAAAAAAGGGAAGTTTCCAAATATCAGTTACAGATTATTTGTCACATATTTCTATAGCTTCACTTACAATTAAAATTGTGATCTAAGCATATATCTAAAAGCGTAAAGTCGCCTAACATGAAATTTCGAAAACCACGGACGTACAAAGATGATATTTTGCAAAGAGGTAGTTTATAGTCCGTAGACATCCGCCAAGATCAGATTTTTTGATAGGACCAGATTGAGGCTAAAAGCTCTTGCGAGTTTAATTTCACAGGGACAAAGTCACGGGAAAATGGTAGTGTGTTATTAATAAAAGGTAGACAAAAATACCGACATTGCATTACATAAACGAAGACACGAAGCTAATGCTAAAGGAATGCACTTAGCGCATCAGATTTCACCTCCCAAGTATCGAAAGCCACGCCATCGCGTGCTGAACTGCGATAGAGCCACGCATTGGCTTTTTACTCATAACTAAACAAGGCAACACCTTGTTCTGTGTAATACAAGAAAATTAGAAGGCCTCAATACACTCACGATGGTTACGTTGTGAGTAATTAGAATTTTTTGAAGTTAGAAATACTTTAGGAGCGTTGAGCGTCTTTTAGATGAAAAAAACAATGACCTCGCAACGCTGTTGCTGTCACCGACAGCTCTGTATGTTAGGTTTTCACTTCTGTCGTGACTCCCTAATTGCCACTGTTTTTTTTAATTGAAAAAATACTTTAAGAATGCCTTATTAGGGTTCCGTACACTTATAATTTCGCTCTGTCCCATAGTCCATCTGTCTGCCCGTAATGTGGTCCCCCCCTAGCATTTGCAAACTATTAAACGTAGATACTTGAAATTTTCCATGTTAATAGAACATGCTAAAAATTCACCAGGAAAATTATTTTGAACGAAATCGAACAACAGCTTTTAAAGTTATTTAACAAATACATTTATAGCGTATCAAAGGGTTCGTAAAAAGAAAGTGAAAAATCAATTTCTCCTTAAAAGTAGGTACCTGTGAAGATTATTTATTAACCAAACCTCTCGAAAAATTATTTTTCATAATTATAGCTTTGAAGAAGCCCCAGCGGATTCTCGAATTCTGGTAGGAGCTGGGGTGGATGGAGTAAACGCCAACTAGTCCACCCTCCCTCACGCAGGATGATCGCCCTACTGCGACTAAGTGCGGAAAAGATCCCGCGTAGAAGAAGAAGAAGAATGACACCCGTCATCTTTCCACAAAATGACTTTCACATTTATTTTATTTACATTCTCTACTGACATTTCCTCTGACATCGAGGGAACAGTCGCGACAAATTTTCTCTACTAATGGCAATAAGCGATGTTCTGATGAGGAAAAGTGGATTTGTCCGCGTCTGCAAAGCATTTGCATCTTGACGCTAGCAATTTATTCATTATTTCTTTAATCCACCCACATTATTGCGAATTACTTTGTGATGTAGCGTCAATGTGTACCTGAACCTTGAATTTTAGATACCCGCACATGTTGGCATAGTTGGTAACGAGAGAGTTGATTTCTTGGCAAAACAGGCTTGTTCCGAAGGCATTGTTTTCAAAAGCTTGCCTTATTTTACCGAATTTTTATTCATTGTAAAAGAACAGTATTATAAAATATGAAATGAATATTTTGATATGCGTTCAAGAAGTAAAGGCATATGGTTTAAGACAATTCAGCCCAATATATCATCTCGTCCTTGGTTTGAACATGCCAAGATGAGCAGGTATGATATAATTATGGCTTTTAGAGTTCGTTCCGGACATGTTCCACTGAACAGATTTGCGTCATTAATGGGCAAGACAACATTGCCAAATTGTACTGAATGCGGTAAGATAGAGGATGTTTACCATATCATGGTGGAATGTGTCCGGAATGGGCCTGAAAGAAAATTATTTAATGTAAAGACGTAATTAGATATAAGGGTAATTGGTACTTGTATTAGCATCCTTGCCTTTCCAGCTTCTGAAAAGGCAAGAATGCTTTACAAATTGGCGGATGTAGCATTAAGGAAGAAGTGATTGTGAAAGTCTTCAACACATTCGTTATCTATCTATGGAAATAAAAATGATTCGCCGTAATGTATTTACGCGCATAGCTTCTGAACGACTGCACCAAAATAGATAATTCTTTTTGTTGTTGTGTTCGTTATTGTCGGGACAAAATTTTTGTCCTTTGTTTGTTTGTAACGGGTAAATTCCGAAACGACTGGATCGACTTTGACGGGAACTTCACGGGCACAATAAATCTAGCAGAATAACTGAATTCACACGGTTGATGTCGCGAGTGTCACTTAGTTTTATATAAAGGTTATTAACTGCTTCGCTTTGATTTTAAGAAAACATTCTTTAAACTTTAAAATCAAAGAAAAATTATATATATTTTTTCATAAGGTTGTATTTTTATCCCTATGATTTTTCCCTGTTTTATGGGTCTCAAGTTTAATTTAAAATTATTTTAACAGTAACTCGAATGACTCAATAAATTTATTTTCAGAAAATGGTAAGTTGTCTGCATGTACAATATACTATAATACATCTAGAAATAAATAGGAAGAGAAAAGGAGGAAAAAAAATACTTTCGCCTCGGTTTTGTTTAGATTTCCTTTTTTTTGTCAATTAGCTATCAGGTTTTGTTATTATTAATTACACCACAGAAACGGTAATTTATATTAAAAAAATATATATGATATCTCGCTTCAAATCATTGAAATTCCCTGCTTTTGTCTTCTATAACATAAATGTATGATAGGTACAAATCTTCTTCTTGTATCGCTGTTTCTTAGTGAAAACAGCATTAAAATCCGTTGCGTAGTTTGTAAGATCTGGTCGTACAACGTTGGGAAGGAACTTCATTTTGTACTATGTTATGATGATGCTTTGCATATGTAATTAATAAAAGAATAATATCTATATAATAATACTACCTACCTACCTATCGGAAACACATTATGAAGGATGGCACTGTCGATTTGTGTCTAGCATGTCACCGCTCTGGTGAATCCCTCAGGCATATTGTTTCCGGTTGTTCTCATTTTGCTAATGGAGAGTATTTGCACAGACATAACCAAGTAGCCAGGATAATCCATCAACAACTTGCTCTTCAATATGATTTACTCGAAATTCTAAAAAAAATATTTGTATATAACAGGCATCTGTTACCTATAACACAGGCATTAAGTTGTCTACCTTAGGAACAGGCGCCCGTGTATCATATAGTCCTGTATATATTTATTTATTATTCAATTTTCTTGCAAATATCGTCGCTAAAATCTGAAGTGGTAATTTTTAATACCTCCTTCTCGGCAGGGCGCCATCTTATCCGTGTATTTTTATTTATTTTTAACTTTTCAACAAGGCACATCTGCCGATTGGTATTAATGATTCAGCTTAAAAACCCATAACTCATGGCATACAGCGCATGGCTATTGATTACGGATAAGGGGTTAGATGTAATTTATTGTAATTAATGTACGAAAACAAAATTGAGAGGGTAGTTTTTTTTAAACTATATATTCATTAATAACATCTTAATTTTTATTTTCACACAAATGAGACACATTAATATACTAGCTGTCCTCCGCGACTTCTTCCGAGTGAAATCAGTGAGTTTATTTTTTTTTTGTGCGGAACCCTAATTTTTTTTTTAAAACTCATGTAGCCTATGTTATTTCTTGTAAGATCTACCAGGGAAAGTTCAGTCTAAATCGGTCCAGCCGTTTCTAAGATAGTCAGACATACAAAAATGATTTAACTTGCGTTTATGCTATGGGTGTAATATATAGGCAATTAGTAAAAAAAAAATTGGACCTTACAAAGACCCATAAATTATATAGTATTTATATTATATTATATAGTATATATATATATATAAATACATATCGACCAAGAAATTAGTTTGCCACGCTAAGGTCGAATGTCGTTTGCACGTCAATTAATTAAAGGGCTCATTTTGGCTTGTTATTATTACGTTAATTTCTAATAATAACCCTTAGCAATTTTTTTAAGTAGTAGGATCTAAAATGGTAATGCGCTTTCTTAGTCGACTATAGAATCAAGGGAAACGAATATAACTACAAAATAATAGTTTAGCCAAAAATGGAACATAAAAATGTTTGAAATAATTATATGGCTTACTAGTGTAATTATAAACAATTACATATTCAGTTCACAGAGATATAGAAACTTCAGAAAAAGGATAAATATCACTCTAGCAAATAATACAAATTGCCATACCATTCTAGCATTTTATACATATTTAAGCTACTGATAGACCTTTCGTCTAATGGTGGCTTCACTTTACTGTTATGAATTCACGCCGCGAATTCACGGCACATTTCATGCGCTCCACATTCACCAGATGCTGACAGTCGTTCGTGGAACTCGCCGTGAAATGGACGTGGATGATGCTGCTTGCTGAACTTTTGAATTGCCTTATTATATGATTTGAAATGTCTTTATTAATTATAAAAATTACATTTCAGACTTTCTATAAAGAAGCAGTTATCAGAATTATATTGACATAAATTATTATATGGACCCAGTGGCAAAATCTAATTTCCCGGGGTCGTGAATGTAGATGTGTACCCGTGAACGCCGCGCGTAGCGGGAAAATATACCGACTCTGATCGGTAAACAGGCGTGAACGCGCTCGAACACCGCGAAAACCGTCCACATTATCATTCACGCCTGTTTACGGAGTTTCACGGCACTAATATAGAGCCGACATAACAGTAAATCGAATACGTATAAAAATTAATCGATGTTTATTAGTCTCTCTAAAACACGAAAACCGCTAGACCGTTTTATATTCTGTTTGTTTTGTTTCATCCCCGTTATTTCAGTGAAGGTATAAAAGAAAAGAAAGAGAGGAAACGTCGAAAGCTTATATTATAATACTAGTAAAAGCAGATTTGATCGCTACATCTCTTTTACTTAAAAGGAAATTTTGACTGACGTGCTATGTAAAATTGTTATTTCATATAGCAATGAACTAGTGCCACGTTTTATGGAAAAGACGTAAAGAAGATTAGTTACTGGTACTCATCTGCCTATGAGTCAAAATTTGGACAGGACATCGTTTGCCCTGTCCGCTAGTCATTATAATAACAAATTTATAGTAAAAAAAACTAGGCCAGATATTGACAATCATCGTCTTCCTAGCGTTATCAAGGGTTATAAATACCAGGGTCCGCTTAGTTTCTAAAAAATGTGACTGGGGCCAGTTAAGATGACCGATTGCCATCTGACGTCATCCTCGGAACCCCACGATCTCTACAACCTTACGACTAATATCACAATTACCTATAACACAGGCATTAAGTTGTCTACCTTAGGAACAGACGTCCGTGTGTCATATAGTCTTGTATATATTTATATATATAAAGCTGAGGATTTTGCATGTTTGTTTGAACGCGCTAATCTCAGGAACTACTGGTGCGATTTGAAAATTTATTTCAGAGTCAGATAGCCCATTTATAAAGAATGGCTAAATAATAAATAAAAATATACAGGACTATATTACATACGGACGTCTGTTTCTAAGGTAGACAATGGCTGTGTTAAAGGCAACAGACGCCTGCTATACAGAAATATTTTTTTTGTAAAAATATATAAATATATACGTATAGATAATACATAATATAGGTTTCTGAGCCGCTCCAGAAAGTAAGTAAGTATAGATAATACTCCCAAACTCGAGGCGAAAATCGAACCCACGAGCCCCGGAGTGGAAAGCAGGGTCACTGCCCACTGCGCCAACGGGCCTATTACCTATATACCATCATGCTAAAATCGAATCTATTTTTTATCTAATTTTACGAAGTCGCGGGCACAGCTGTTGGAAAATAAGTCTGCGAAGAAGCTTATATAAATATATATTATCTTTACTAGCTGTTGCCAGCAACTTATAAAAAAAAATATTAGAATCAATTTTTTGCACGATACCCTAATTTTTGTGCCATAAATAGGATAGCTCATATTATTGTTTGGAATTTGGCAATTGATGAGGTGATAAGTCAATAGGTACTAGGTTCAATGTACTGTTATATAAGTCCGCGTAAAATTGGGTATAATTGAAAAAAATATATATTAGAATCAATTTTTTGCACGATACCCTAATTTTTGTGCCATAAATAGAGTAGCTCATATTATTGTTTGGAATTTGGAAATTGATGAGGTGATAAGTCAATAGGTACAAGGTCCAAAGTACTGTTATATAAGTTATACTGGGTAATTATGCACTTTGGTTACTTTTCCCAAAAAAGCATTTTTTTTTTCTCGAAGTTGTATGCAGTCTCCAGACAAATTTATAATGATGGTATTGTTGTCGCGTTTCGTTCAATTTGTGAGACTTCCCGGTGCCCTAAATTCGTCATTAAAGGCCGGCCACGGAGGAGGTCGGATATCAAATATAAACCAGTGCTAGAATGGGTCACCCATCTATCACCCGGTCGCAGCTAGAGCTACTTAACTTCGACTCAAATGCCGACCACTGATTAGGCCACGACCTCCTCAAATAGTATCAACACAGTTTAATTTCATTAATGGGGTACATTATTCAGATAAATTAAAAAGGCCCTAATTTTATTACTTTTTAGAATATATTTATCAGACACAAGTACTACATACTTAGTTAGTTAGTTGGAACTTAATTAGCTTTCCCTTTTACTTTCAAGACCCAGTGAAACACTTAACGAAACTGTTCTTTGTATAGACACTTATATTCTTTATTTATTTCTTTATTTACAGTCATATCAAAAAAATATTGTAGTGGCATTATTAAAAGTAATACTATATATTTAATCTGTCAGGTAAAGGACAAGTATCTTTTATAGACAAAATATGTACATGATTACAATACTTCCAATATTATTAAAATAAAATAAAAACGACAATGGGCGTTTCCTACTCTAGTTTTTAGGCTGGACTCTTCCAGGTACCCGCCTAGAGATACTTAAGGTTAATCAGATTCTCTCTTCAATGCTTCTTCAAGAAGATAATTAAAAAATAACAAGAATGGTATCTAAGTAGAGACCAAGTGGTCAAGTGGACTATCTCATTCAAACATTCTCGGATCGATTGACCTTCCGCATTAGACCCTTCAAATTTGTGGCAACCCCTATTCAACTTCGCAAAAGTTTTGATTGTGTCCTTTTGTACAGTTTTCTTTCTTCTAACATATCGAAATTAATAATAAAGGAGCAAAAAGAAAGTAGACGAATTGTTTGATATATATCCAAGATTCAAATATGTAGGTATATTTTTTTTTATACAGCAGAAACTCTTCTCTTCTTAGTATCGAATTTAAGGAAAATTTCCCATGACAATATGTTAGATTGATCAATGTGATAGCAACAATTAAAAAGGCAGAAGAAACCGTAAGTGGACTTGAAAGGGAGAAAGAGTTTTTGATCATGAGGGAATAATAAATACATTGGAAAGAGAAAGAGAGAGTTATAATGGGGTAAACCATACTGTCTAGATTATTGTTTAGTAAACACGTGCCCCTAATTCGGTCGTTATTTCAAAAAACAACATAATGAGAGGTAGTCATAACAAACTGGTTTCAGATATTGAATGGCAAAAAATTAGTATCAATAATAATGTTGTGTCTATTTTTTGGGGAAATAACACAGGGCATATTTGCCACAGTATTTTTGCCAATATCATGTTTGTAAGGAAAAATATTTATCTTTATAAAAATCATTGTGATTTGCACGATAGACAGACTAGACTCAGGTATAAACTTGTAACACCGTTCCTGCGTTTGAGTAGGGTACAAAAATCGTTTGCGTGATTGTGTATACGATTCTTTAAAAAAATTCCAGATGCAATATAAAATCTGTCTATAGATTTAAACGACAGGTTAAAACGCGCGTTTTGTAATGATAAAACTGATTGGAGCCGAGTCGCCCCAGCCTTGTACTTTTTTTTGTAAGAACAATTTTGAAAAGAGTGGCGAAGGAGTTCCTGGTTGATTCTTCTCGTGGCTCGACTTCTCCGAATCAGTGGTACGAGTAGCTTTTATAATGTTTGATGATTCAAAAGAGCTTGTAGAACTCTACGATACGATTTGATTTAGGTAGGCTTATGGATAACAATGAGAGGTACGGAAATGTTTTGGGAAAGCTTACGTCACGGATGTGAAGTCACCTCCGTGACGTAAGCTTACTTTTTTTATGGGGGTTTGTATTTGTATACCGGGCGGATAGGGGCGGCAACGCCGACGTTCGCCGGTGTTGTTGGTGCCGTGTGGGCGCACGTCAACCTGCTGAATGCAACGACGGTGACATGTGCCCTAATACTTTAATGGCTCGGAAAACCGATATATCTTGTGACAAGCTGAGTGAACTCACAAAGTCTGCTCTGCATTATATCTTATTTGTTATAATAGTGTTAAATTTGATTTTTTGATAGATTAATTTTACTATTTATAATTTGTAATGTTCAGATTTCATTTTATTATAATAAAAAGAAACAGTTTTCCTTTCTTTGTTTTTTCTCAAGCCTTCCTAGAAATGATGCGAATAAAACAAAACAGACAGGAATCAAAAAGTCCCAGCCGTTTTTGAGATATACCGTGAAATGCATATATTACTACCAAATTTTGACTTTAGGTTACATATCGACAGCAGCGCCATATACCCTTTCCAATTTCTTTGCAACCCCCTTCGAAACCACAAAGTTTCATCCAATTCAGTCCTGTGCTTTAAGCAAAAGTAGGGTGACAAAGCCTTGTACAGTTGATTTTCTATAAAGATAAAGATTTTTCATTTTTTTTTTTGTATAAAAAGATATAATTCTTATAGATTATGTGTGAACAGGCTTAGTAAAAGCTAAATACTCTATTTTTAACCCCCGAAGTCAAAAGAGGGGTGATATAAGTTTGACTTCGATGTTTGAGAGTGTGTGTTGTGAGTCTGTCTATGGCATTGTAGTTCTCAAACGCATGGACCGATTTCGATGTTGTTTTTTCCTTGGAAAGCCAATTTCCTTGTGGTGATTCTTAACTATGTTTTTTGAAGTTAAGTTTAAGCCTATATTTGGAGAAAATTGATTAAGCCGTTAACTAGTTATGGGGGATGGAAGAGGAGATAAATAAATGATAGGAAGCGAATATCTCCGAGTAGTGTATGAAATGAAAGGATTTGATTTGCTTATTACAAAATTGGGTATTTGATGGGGGTAGGTGTTTTGGGGTAGGAGATTCTACTGAATTCAGCGAACATTCCCGAGTGGGGATATCGGGGTTTTTTTTTAGTTTAGAATTTAATGTTATTATATTTTCCCCTTATTCAGGCACCGATGATCATATTCGTAACATAATCTCATATCACATTGTAATAGAAAACAAGATATGAGAGCAAACAAATAAGTAGTATTAAACTTCGGAACTACATGAAGTAATAAGGAGTATTGTGATTCCTGCAGGAATCCTCCTTGACTTCTTATTTGTTATGCAAACAAGTTGTAAGTTTCCTGCGTTAAGTTTTTCTAAGTACATCGACGATATGAAATGAAACATCCTTACAACAATTGTATTCAATACAAAGTTGTGAATTGAATTCAATTTTAAATCACATCGGGTGGAAATGGACGATGTAGTCTAAGATCTATGACTATTGTAGTTATAAAGAGCAATACTAAAGATTTGCAGTTGTTGGGGAACGTTGACGCAGGAGAAGCATTCCAGCATTGCGTTTAGCGCGATTTGGTAGAACATGGATCGTTTTTTATAATAAAAGGGACAAACGTTCAGGTGGTTCACCTAAATGACTACTGCAGTACCGGAAAGTTCGCAGATTCGTTGCTGGTATAATTTATTGACTCTTTTTCCCCACCACCTACGAGGTAGATTCTGGAGGCGCATTTTTTTTTTGCTTTGTAGTCCCAGTTGACATAATACTTGGCGATTTTCCACATCACTACTACTCTGTCCTCGTTTTTTCTTGATGGACCAGACAGCGATGATGATTTTTATGATGGACTGTATTATAAATTATAATATTGACAATATTATTTCACTATCAATAATTAATAAAGCAATCATAAAAAAAATGAAATGATCAATAAAAACGATGGCAAATCATTAATATTTATGTATAGTTATGAACACGGAAGAATTCGTGTCTTAGCACAGTAAAAGCTTAGTTAATACATATATATATAAATCAGTATAAAATTTTCAAAATTTTCTCTTATAACGTTTTTATCTTTGGTTCTATGGCCAAAAGTTATTTGAGAAAAGTTGTAGTTAATCCTATTTGCAACAAAAAATGCAAACAATTTTTTTTTTGTGAGACCTATAGTTCGTCAGATAAATCTTAAAAACCGTTTGAACCCCCTTTCCCAAGATGGCGGTCATGGGATAAGGGATGCAAGTCCTACAAACTTTGAATTAACTTTAATCTGATCCCCCTTGACATCTAAAATTGTGTCCTCTAACAAATACGCGCTAAGCCCAAAAAAATGTAATATTTAAATGGACTAATTCTGGTACTTAATTTCAATGGACTAATTCTGGTATTCAATAGCATAGGAAATATCTAATCTTTTAAATTGTATCAAATTCCGTACAATATGGTCCAACGTCGTTACATAGAAAGAGAGAAAAGTATAGACAAGT
>JANCMC010004801.1:2801338-2963741 GCA_024363005.1 Charaxes varanes | reverse complement strand
ATCTTTTAAATTGTATCAAATTCCGTACAATATGGTCCAACGTCGTTACATAGAAAGAGAGAAAAGTATAGACAAGTGCAGAAACAAAAGTATGGTGACCATCGAAAAATAGTCTGTTTCAAATGTACCTTTAAAATGCATCTATGAAGGTGGAATCTATATATACATCTGGAGATGATGTAGGAGTTTAGCGTTCAGAAAACCTTCCACACCACTATTGGTGTGTAAACATCACAAATACTTGAAAAAATTATTTAATTATTAGATTATGTTTTTAAAGATTTATTCATTTCGTCATTAAAAATAATTATTTTGGTTATGATTGTCTTGCATTTTTGGATTGGGCAAACAATTCACTAATCAAAATCAGATATTCCAATTTGGTGTATCTCAGTAGTTCAGGACAGGAATATTAGCTGTGTATCTTCATGTATCATGCATCTTCATGCAGCATCGGAAGCAGTATCAATTGATTTCTATGTTATGCATCTGTCAATACCATTTTAGAACAAAAGCATCAACGCCAATTAGATTTGATATCAATGTCTGATACAACACGGATTGAACAAAGCAATATGGTCCTCAATCTCAATCAAAGGATTACAGGAGGGGTACAGGACAGGAGAACACACACTAACAAAACATGATAACTTGACACGGTATTGGGTATGCCATGAATATACGGAAACTATTCTATGAATATTGTCAGCTACTTAGCCGATAATCAAGTATTTGTATATACATACATATCTGTACATTAATTCGTGATGCGAAAACTTTTGGAACCGTTTCACGAATATTGCGCGAAAGGAGGAGAGTATGAATTCGATACAATTATAGTTTATATCTATAATAGAGAAGGGTGTGCGAATGGTAATGTTTTCATAAAATATGTATTATAAATATATTAAATTATTAAAATAAAACTTCCTGCAGAAAAATACCAAACTATTTACAGTGAATTTTAATGGTTTTTATTGGTTAATTCACCTACTGTTTATTATTTATTACATACTGCTGGACATTTTCAACTTTTCTCTCGTAAGAGATGTTACTCTTATTATAGTCTCCATGTATAAAATGTATGTATTTGATCAAAAGCCTACTGGCTGAAAAAAAAACGATCGAATAAAACCGAAAACATAAAACAAATGGTGCGCATTTCATGCCATTGTAAAACTTTAATACTATATTCAAAAAATGGGAATACTTATGGATTCAAATCCAGGAAATATGTAAACAGTCGCAAATGAAACTGTTAATAACCCTTTGTCGCAAAAAGTTGCGCGATAGATATTCAAAAGCTTATGAAAATGTTATTAAGCGGAGAAGCGAAAAACGTGTAAAATCACTGTCCAAAAGTGTTTCTTTATTTCAGTGATATGTCCAAAAACGTGAGACCATCATCATTGTGATCCATGATTATAGACATATTGGTCTATCTATTCAATGTTAAAAAGCAGACAAGAACATTGCTAGACTTTAACTTTGTTTTTTTTTAACTTGAGCTCTTTTTTTGGGTAGGTATATTATATAACTTGTTTCCGTTCGTATTCGTTCAGGCACCAACATAACAATCATGCAGTAATGACTCACTTACCACTCGGTGCGGCAATCGACTATTTCAAAAACCGTCATCATTTCTAGTACACGAACCACCTATATTTTCGTGCGAACTACATACATTCCGACATCCGTTGGTACAACACGAAATTTTGAGAAACATAAAACATTCACACATTGAAAATTTGTTTTAGTAGTAGTAAAATTTAAAATAAACGCATAAACTTATAGACTGCTCGCGATTGAACGGTATATATATATATATATATATATATATATATGTGTGTGTAATTTATGTTACACATCTATTAAAGTGTTTTGAAAGCAAAATTGACTAGAACGCCGTGACGGCAAATGGCGGGACGCTGTTTATTCTAAGGATGAAATTCTCCAAATGAAAGTTTCCAGTTTTATTTCCAGCTGACACTCTAAAAATTTATAATTTTTAACATTTAAAGCTTGAAACGCGTTACACTCTGCATTCATAAATAAATAATTATATAGGTCCAGGTTATAGAGTTTTTGGAACCTAGAACACAAATACGACATAGAGTTCCACCAAATCCACCTATTTTTTATGTAAAGAAATCCAGACATTGTGTAATAGAATTCCATGTCCAATTATTTTACATGTTGAATATCTATAACAATCCAATAAACTGGCAAATCTCTGTTTGCTTCGATTCGAATGCAGCGAATATTCCAGCTTTCATTAAAACATCAGGTAGTGAAGGCAAAATTTCTCACATAAACCAAATTATTTCAGTACATTCATGATAATTGGTGTCAGTTTATGGGCGTTATTAAAATAATTGGAATCATACGCTAAACGGCATTGAACTACCCTGTAATTTTACAATAATTACAAACAAGGCACTTAAGATTGGCTCGTCCTTGAACTAACAAATGAGGCAAAATCAAAGGCTTTTTTCATTTACTGTAATTATGGATATGGATGAAAGAGTAGAAACAAAGAACCGACAAATATTAAATAGGTAATTATAAAGCAGTTTAAGTCAATAGCACACAGAAAATATTAATACATATATGGGAGGTTTCTTTTTTTTCTCATAATGTATTAAATCGCTTTTTCTTGGTACAAGGGATAAATTTTTGATTTTTATAAATATACTGTTGCGTACAGATGGAAATGATGTATTTACACAACCCTCAGAACATGCAATAAACTATGTTTACTGCGTGGTCGTGGCTTAATCAGTGGTCGGCATTTGAGTCGATCGCTAGGTTAAGTTGCTCTTGCTGCGACCGGGTGAAAGATGGGTGACCCATTCTAGCACTGGTTTATATTTGATATCCGACCTCCTCCGTGTTTCGGTGTGTTATAGGTAACAGACGCCTGTTATACACAATAAAAAATTATTTGTAGAAATATTTAAATATATACATTCATACATAATACACCCAGACTTAAGGCGGGAATCGAACCCACGGCCCCCGGAGTGGAAGGCAGGATAACTGCTCGCTGCGCCAATGGGCCAGTCGCTAGTCGTCCATACTAGTCGCTACCCGCGTCTTCGTCCGCGTAAAATTAGGGGAACAAATTTAGCGTGATGATAATCCGTGAGCGCCTAATCCTCGATAAACGGGCTATCTGACACTAAAACATTTTTTCAAATCGAGCCTGTAGTTCCTGAGGTTAGCGCATTCAAGCAAACAAACAAACTCTTCTGTTTTATAAATTAGTATAGAAGTATAGATATAGATAATGAATGAGTATAAGCTTCTTCACAAATAACCTTGAAACTTAAGGGAAGAATTAACAAAACGTTCATAAGACCTGTCTGGATGACTGGATCAGAATTCAGGGCAATGAAACTGGTAGACGAAAGAAGAGTACACGCATTGGAGAAGAGAACGCTCAAGTGGATGCGTGGAGTAACAAGAGAAGACTGGACTAAAATCGACCATATAAGGGGAAATTTAAAGGTGGTACCAATAGCCGAGAAAATGATGGGTTAGCATGGTATGGGCACGCAATAAGGAGAAATGAAGGATATATGGGTAAGTGGATATTAGATATGAATGTGGAGGACAAAGAGCGAAGAAACGATGTATGGTCTTTGTGAATGAAGATATGAGGAGGAAAGGCGTAAATTCTAAGAAAAAGAGTGATAGAGCAAAGTGAAAAAGAAGAATATGTTGTGCTGATCCTACATAGCGTGGGAAAAGGGCAGGAAGAAATAGAAGGTTATATTCTTCATAAGCATAAGTATTCATACAAACATTTTCACCAAAATTGGCATCTTTATTAGCACCAGAATCAGTTTAACAATCGGTAGTAGAAACCACATAACCAAAAACGGGATTCGATGGATAGAATGGCCCGTATAGGCTGGCCCGTTGGCGCAGTGGGCAGTGACCCTGCCTTCTGCTCCGGGGGTCGTGGGTTCGATTCCCACCTCGACAGGCACAGTAAACTCCAAAGACTAGATTCAACAGATAAAGAATGATTGTCAAAGTTTAACATATTAAACCGGCTAAACAAAAACGAATGCAATTTTGATTTGATCGCGATAACGTTCCAGCGGTAAGCGTCAGGTGACACGAACTCTGACAGGCGCTTTTTTGGCACTTTTTGTGAATTCCGAAATGCTTTTAGAATTACACCACTTTGTACTATTTATACTATTTGTCATTACTTACGACACAGATTAAAAAAAAACATACATAATTTATTAAAAAAAAACCCCCAAAAATTAAAAAAAAATCCTCTCTGTGTCATCAGTTGACAGCTCCGGTGTTACATGAAAATATGTCTTAGGAACCTTCAAGAAAAGAGCATATACAAAAGCCAGTAACGCATCGGCAAAGCCTCTAGAAGTTCTTTTTTTGGCGGCAACGCATCTGCAAACCTCAGAGCAATCACTCAGTAATATTAACCGGAATCCACTGTTTGACTTACTTCCGAAATACGGAGGAGGTCGCATATTTGAAAACCAGTGTAAGTATGGGTGGCATATGTACAACCTGGCCGCGGTTAGAACTGCTTAACTTAGCAATTAAATGACGGCCACAGATGCACTTTATTTTAATACTAAAAACAAAACCAAACAAAAAGTATATTTTTCTAACAAACTCTAAATTCTATTCGTAGACAACGGGGACCGACAAAAAATTCTAACCTGGGACCGCTCGAGCGATTGTAAAGTGCTAGTGACAGGAACATTAGTGGGATACTAGTGATGTCCCTCTTGTCGATATATGTGCATATCGATAAAAGCGAAACGTATTAAGTCATTTTCTTGCTATTATTTTCTTTGTAATTCATCAAAATAAATAAATGTGACACACCTGCACGCATGACTTAATGTCTTCCTCCGATAGCGGGGGTTAATGTACTACGTTCTGGACCGCGACAATATAGTGTTTGCCATCGAAGCGCTAAGAAGAAAAATGTGAAAAACTAAACATTTCATAGGCAATTTATTCTATGAAGACTAGCTAAGTTTTTATGCTATGACATGAGCTAGCTAGTGATGTGCGATGTAAACCCACCCGTCCTCATGCTGATGAGCACGGGCGGCGCGTTGAGGCCGCCCAGCCAGTCGCGCGCGCCCAGCGCCGGCTGCGGCGCGCAGGTGTCGGGGTACAGGTCCTCCTGGAAGCAGTCGGACTTGCGCGGCACGATCATGGACACGGGCTCGCAGAGGCCGCGCGCCGTGTGCAGCTTGTAGAAGCGCCACACCTCGCACTGCGCCGTGTTGAGGCCGCGCTTCGGCATGGCGCCCAGCCCGCGCTGCAACACATCACGATCCGTATCAAACGCCATTCAAATTAATATTAAGTAAAGACTGTCTTGAACTTGTCTGAATGAAATTGGTAAAAATCCGAAATACTTTTGGACTCACCTAAAAAATATTCGCGAAAAATGTAGCTTTTATCCACCTATAATCACGTTACATGGTAATAAGGCTACTGACAGCGAATCTATTTCTGAATTATTTGTAAAACACTTTTCTTCTGTTTATGAGACGGAAACTAATGTTAGCTATAAATCCGAAATACATACTTCTATATAAACGTTGGTAATATTGTTCTAAGCCGCAATACTATTTTTAACGCACTGAAAAAACTTGATAATTCTAAGAGCTCCGGTCCTAACAATATTCCCCCAATATTCTTAATCAAATGTGGATGGCCATTATCGCTCCCCTTAATGTTACTTTTTGACAAATCTTTAAGTAAAGGAACATTTCCTGACACTTGAAAAGAAACTAGAATCGTTCCAGTTTTCAAATCTGGGAATAAAAACGATGTAATTAACTACCGTCCCATCGCCACAATATCAACAATAGCAAAAATATTTGAATCATTAGTTTACAATGACATGTATAACCACATAAGTAGATTTTTATGTAACATTCAGCACGGGTTTATAAGAAAGCGATCCACGAATACTAACTTAATTGTCCATGTATCAAATATTGCAGAGTGTATTGATGACAACCATCAAATGGACGTAATATATACACAGACTTTTCCAAAGCTTTTGACAAAGTTATTCACCTAGTGCTGTTAGACAAATTATACAGATACGGTATCTCAAATACTTTACTTAAATGGTGTAAATCTTACCTCAATATTACCCTTTATGTGCCAATATCTTACGCTTTAGTCCCGCGGCTCAGAAATCTTTATTGGTAAGGTCACACCTGGGTCGGAGGTGAAACTCTATTGCGGAAAATCAGGGAACGTTAGACCCTCATTAACGGCTGATCAAGTTCTAACCGAATATCGGCTGGGAACTCGTTTAACAACTTAGTTTGGCAAATGAGGTCAAATTTCGGCGATAGAGTTAATATTTTCATCAAATTTATCCATCGGGGCTTATAAATTATTTAACGTTATGCTTATAAAAAATTAATGGGCTACCTAATGCAGCTGGCTTAAAGTTTGATCGTCAATTAAGAAGGGCTATAAATATTAAAGAAAGGCTTAAAATATAGACGTTCTTATATAGATTATATTTAAATCTATACAAATATGCAAAGTTGAAGAGTTTGTTTGCTTGTTTACTTCAACGCGCTAATCTCAGGAACTACTGGTACGATTTGGAGAATTCTTTCAGTCTTAGGAAGCTCATTTATCAAGAAAGGCTACATATCATCACGTTAAAATTTTATTTTAACTTTTTTTGCCTAATTTTACGCAAACGAAATCGCGGGTACAGCTAGTAAAAGATAAGATTATAACAAATTGAGCACAGTTGAGACAGTCTTAAAAAAATTTATAACCTGTTCGTAATTTGACAGAGATAAAAAAAACTGGTGCTGCACTTACAAAGTTATGTCATATCATTAGACAATTTGAAATGTTTTTATCAGATGGTATTTAGGGATGTTTGTTTCCTATGGAACTGTAATCTCTACAAGTACTACTCGCTTTAGTATCTTAGAATAAAGGTATATGTCGGACCTGGATGACGAAACAACAACATCCTCTGGGATTTTGTAATGTCTTTCATAGGTATCCATCAAAAGAGCCCAATCGGGTGCATTATCTAATATGGAGACCGGCTTGATTCTCCATTTCATATTCGAACCTACTTTAACGAAATCGATATGCTTTTTATTTACAGTCAGTCCTGACCTAGCAATCGATAAGAAAGTAAATAAATAGTAAATTGCATAATCTTTGTATTCCTCAATCAATATGCAAGCTATCTTCAGCATACTCATTTCTCAAAGGCCGGCAACGCATCTGCGAGCCCTCTGGTGTTGCAGTTGTCTATGGGCGTCGGTAGTACCTTAGGAGAACCACCTGCTCGTTTGCCCCTTGTAATATAAAAAAAAACCATCTTTAGGATGCTGCCATCGAATTACAACGCAATCTATACCAATATATAAAGCTGTAGTTTGTTTGTATGTTTACTTGAACGCGATAATCTCAGGAACTGCTAGTTCGATTTGAAAAATTCTTTCAGTGTTAGATAGCTCATTTATCGAAGAAGGCAATAGGCTATATATCATCAGGCTAAATTTGAATCTATTTTTTTTTTCTTAACCTCACGCAGACGAATACACAATACAACACCTATATAGTGGTTATCTGTGATATAATATTAAGCATACTTTAAAAGTACTGCAGTTTAGTAACAGAGTAGTGTTTAGGGTTAGAATTAGGTTGTTTATTATTTAGGATTTAGGGTTCCGTACTCCTACAAGGAATTATTGTTACAATTTCGCCTTGTCCGCCCGTCCGCCTGCTCGCTAGGTTCCTCAGGATACCAAAACTATTAGATTTGGAAACTTGAAATTGTCCATGTTGATAATTAATGAAAAAATATTTTTTGAGCGTAATTGGACAACAACTTTTGAAGTTATCTAACAAATATCTTTATCGTGTACCAGATACGGAACCCTTTTATATAAGCGTGTTTTGACACGCTCTAGGCCACTGTTTTTTCCAGTCTTAGAAGTTCTTCTTTTGAGGGATGTTTAATATATATAGATTTTGAAAAGCTTGGGTTAGAATTAGTCAGCTTGATCGAAAAACTTGAACTGAGTGCCCTACGGACTTCAATCTGTCCTTCTAACAATGAGCTATACATACATACATACATAGGACTATATGACAAACGGACGTTTGTTCCTAAGGTAGACAACTTAATGCCTGTGTTATAGGTAACAGTCGCCTGTAATACACAAATATTTTCTTTTTTAGAAATATATAAATACCTACATATGGATAATACACCCAGACTCGAGGGGGGAATCGAACCCACGACCCCCGGAGCAGAAGGCAGGGTCACTGCCTCGGTGTAGATGTGCAATTATAAACATGCTATAACACCGCTTAACCTGAGATAAAGAAGTTTGTTTAAATATTAAAGAATAAATTGGCAAGTACACACCAAACTCGCGCATTGAGGATGCCGTACAATTAACTAGGATTGCATTTAACTCAAGAGATTTAAATTAATTATTTTCTTTGAGTTCGAATAGCCGAGTACAGTAATCCGCTCTACAACACGGTTATTCCACGTTATAGGAAAACGCGTTGTAGAGTAATTCTTGTACAACGCGTTTGTACGGCCCCGAATGAGCATAACGTCATATTATATATTATAGAATAATATTAATGCGTTATGAGAGCACCGTGTTATAGGGGATTACAGTATTTTTTTTAGTGGCGTGCCTTAGAAAATACCTATATACAGCTGTGGATACTGCTGCTGAATTAATTCGAGACATCAAAACTCAACTAGGTGTTCTCCATTTTGTAATATATCAAGGGGCAAAACGGGAGTGACACACGCACACCAATGCCAAACCATTTACACACACAAGTATTTGATGATGTCAAAGCGTAATCGTGACAACCGTAAGTTTTTTTAAAAATAACAATGGGCAAACGAGCAGGCGGTTCACTTAAGTGATTATCGACGCCCATGGACAACTGCAACACCAGGGTGATCGCAGATACGTTGACGGCCTTTGAGAAAAGTTATATTCTTGTCAAATTTCATTTTTCTGCGAATAGAACAATGTATGTCGCTGTACGCAAAAAGGTTTTTGGGTAAATTTAGACCAGCCGGCGATCTGTAATATATATAAAAGCAAAAGGTCACCTGTCATGAAATCTCGAAAGCTGCGGGACGTATTAAGATAAAATTTTGGAAAAGAGGTATTTTAAAGTAGACATCCTCTAAAACAGGATTTTTCGAAAGGTCGATTACTCCCAGGTGAATCTTCCTTAATCTGCCCGCAATGGTCAGATCCACTACGGTACGCGACCCCGGAGCACCCTAGCTGCTATTGCTGCTCCCTTTGTCACAAAATACCTCCCAAATCGCTGGGCAGATATGAGTTTAATATTCCAAGAAGTTTGAAAAGACAACTGGCACCCGGTCGCAGGCAGAGCAACTTAACTTAGCGATCGACTTAAATGCCGACCACTGATTAGGCCACGACCTCCTCACCAATAGACGACAATTGTTATTAAATATTATTATTAATACCGTAAAACAAAGATCGATTAGCTTATAAAGTTGATACCTTTATACTTAATTTAGTACGCGACTACGCTCTCGGCTATGTAATTTTCTATACCATGGGATGCATTTTATTTATTTATTATTTTATTTATTTTTTATTAGACATCCTCTAAGAACGGATTTGCCGACAGAGCCGGATTAAGAGTTCTCGCATTTTTAACTTTACGTGGATGAAGACGCGAGAAACAACTATTCTATATATATTTTATAAAAGCGAAAGGTCCGCCCATCACGAAATTTCGAAAACCGCGGGACAATAAAGAAATCTGACGAGAATAGAGCTGTAGAGCAACCTGTTTTATTTTTAAGCAAACGAATACGCTTCTTGTGAAAGTATTTTTCGATAAGCCCACATTGAGGAGGTCTAAGGGTTCTGGCAACTTCAATTTTATGCGTACAAAGTCGCGAAAAACAGCTAGTATAAGATAAAAATCAACTTTGTCTTCGTTTGGCACCCCAATTTTATGATCGGCTGAGTTGAGTAATTAAGGTAACATACAAACGAAGTAACCAATGTAAAAAGTAATTAACACAACAAATAATTAAACCAATTCGTAACCAATTCGCTCAATTAAAATATAAATTGGTTGAGGTAATTAGATTTTTCTTTACGTGTGTACGTTACGAGATAAACTGTTGGACCATCGGTGATGAAATTTCGCTTTTACTGGCGGAACCGGCAGACATTGTCCTGCCCGAACGCTAGGTTCCTTAGCATTTACTGCATTCTATTATCCTATAATATTATTACCTTTCCCTTTCCCATTGTTTCCCAGACAGACCATTTTTAAACATACAAACATTGTCCTAATGCCGAAGCCATAGCTTCATTTGAACAATCATGTAATGTGGCCGGGAACTTTGTGTAGCTTCGCAAAGTTTTGTAGAACTTAGTAGTCTTCAAGGACAAAACTGTACAAACACTTTGAGCTATGTTTTATTCTATTTACATTTGTACCGCTCTACTGTGAAGTTGGGAATTAGTGGTTACAACAATTTACGTAGGAGATGTTGATATACAGATATATGTAAATGCATACATCGAACATCCTGGCAGCAAGCTGCTTATATAGTGATATCCATAGTTTATCTACATTAAGGAAAGAGGATTTCGTGTTTCGTTGTCATAAATAAAAAAACAAGCTCTTGGAAAGCCAAATCGTATTGCGTTTTTTAATTCACATTGTAAAAGTAATAATCCGTGCATTAAACAGTTTAAACGCAAAATCTCTTGATATAAAATTGATTGCTACGATTTATGAAGTGCCCTCGACTTCAAGGATATTAGCCCAGCTGAAGGGTGGGGCTACAAGTGCCTTCGAGCGCATTGCCAATATACTTTTTAAAGAAAGCCCTCAATTTAACCACTGCGCAAAGAGCATGAACTATCCTTTGATCGCTTTTTAATTAAAACAAAGCTCATTGTTGTATTGTAGTAAAGAATAAAATTAAAAAGGTTTATATTCAAATTATAAGAATTATATTGAAAAGTAAAGTGTGCAAATGCATTGCATCTAGAGTACATTTACGTCTTTACAGGAACCGAATCTCGTATTACCTCCATGCCTCTGAACCGATAAGTTGTCTAGGATCCTTCCTCTACCTAGGCGTTTTCCGGACTGGTACCAGAATCCGCGTAAATAAGAGAGGATGTGAATACGGGGCGAGTTACGAGGACCTACTGCCGTCTAAAGTCAATCCGGCACCTTGCAATCTCTACAACCTCACGACTAATACCACTCAGTGACATTAATCGGGACCCATTGTTTTACGTGCCTTCCGAAATACGTAGGTCGGTTTTTTTTTATGTTACAAGGGGGCAGACGAGCAGGCAGCAGGCACCGAAGTGCCTACTGGCGCCTATGGACATCTGCACGACCAGAAGGCCAGCAGATGCGCTGCCGGCCCTTAATGACGAGTTTAGACCATCGGGAAGTCTCACAAATCGAACGAAACACGACAACAACACCATCACTAGACGTGACAGCATTGGCGCCACTTCACGCCGATCTCATGTGAGAAACGCAGATCTATCAAACTATGCAACGGATTTTAATGCGGTTTTCACCAATAAACAGAACGATTCAAGGAGAAGGTTTATATCTAAAATACATGTAACATAGAATTATAAAAGCCGAGAATTTCAATGATTTGTAACGAGATGTCGTAAAAAACGTATTTTTGTACGCTTACGTTGCATGCGCTGGCTAAACCTTACGAGATAGATCAAAATAATGTACTTCGGAATCGTACGTCTTATAAAGATCTATAAAAAAGTCGGCAATGGCGTATGTCTATCTCTTAAGAATAGCCCACAGTAACCATTTTTATCTTTCACGTATTGCAAAACAATATTGAAGTATTTACGTTGCTATTTCAAATGATGCCGTATTTAATCCTTATCCAATTAAACACGCTAGGTACGTTGTACATTTTATGCAGATTAAATTATTCCTTTACGGCACTTTATTAGAATGAATGTCTTAGAAGATATTAGAGATTTAAAATGCTGGGGCAGGTTGGTGGGGTTCTTTTTTCTTTTTTAAGCGATATATAGTACTAGCGAACCTAGCTGACTTAGTCCTGCCCAAGCGTTGGCTTACTGTTGCATATCAAAACATAGTGCCAACGCATTTGCAATTGGTCGCCAAAAAAAAAAAAAAAACAGGTCGGTGGGGTAAGCGAAAGCCAACGTTTAGGCAGGACTAAGTCTGCTAGGTTCGCTAGTACTATATAACGCTATTTGTACGTATTATCAACCTGGTCGAATTCAATAATTCGAAATTTGCTAAAAAATAGATAGCCCTGAAAATAAATAAAATTGAAGAAATGATGTATACATAACAAGATACCGCTATTTTTTAATTTTAAAAAGTAATTAGCCATAAATTGGACCTATTTTGACGGAACTTTCAATAGCAGATAGCTGATTTATTAAGGAATAACCAATAAAAAAGGTATCGTAACGTTTTTTTGAATCTGTCATTTTTTTTTTTTTTTTTTTTTTTTTTTTTTTTTTTTTTTTTTTTTTTTTTTTTTTTCGTTTGTTCTTCTTTGTTTTGTGTTGCGTTGCGGCGTTTTCTTTTCTTTTCTTGTGTCCGACCTCCCCCTTGTCACTTTGTGATATTAGCCGTAAGGTTGTAGAGATCGTGGGGGTTCCGAGGATGACGTCAGATGGCAATCGGTCATCCAAACTCGCGGTACTTAAACGGGATAACGCTAGGAAATAGAGATATATTATATCTTATAGAATAATATGAATGCGTTATAAAAGCACCGTGTTATGGGGGGATTACTGTATTCCTCCTTAATAGACACCCCTAATTTCCCGTATGTATATTATGATCGCGTATCAAATTGGGCATCGTTCTTGCATTTGGTGAGCGGGAGCGGGATTATTCAAAACAATAGGTGAATTTTGATATTTGGAAATTTTATTGTTTGGGGCGCAAATAAATTTGAAATTCCCTCACCGGAAAGCCGAGGCCTGCCAGCTTTTCGGTACTCCATAATACGTTGTGTTTTGCTCTCTCATAATTTTTCGTAGTCTTATCAAAATGGACATATAATTTAAATCATACTTTATCTGGATTCTTTCTTGAATCCAAATGGATTCTTTTCCGCCTAGCGTTATCCCGGTCTAGTACCAGCGTCCGCTTGAAGTGCAGAGGATGTGTTTGAGAGTTGAGATGACCGACTGCCGTCTAACGTCATCCCCGGAATCCCCAAAATCCCACGACTAATATGACACAGTGACACTTATCGGGATCCACTGTTTTACGTGTATTCCGAAACAAGAAGGAGGTTGCATATCTGAAATATTGACGTAAGAATGATTTACCCGTCTATCATCCGGTCGTTATAAGAATTGCTTAACCTAGTCATCGATTCTAAAGCCGACCACTGATTAAGGTACGATTTCCTTACTACTCTACCTAGATTAAGAGGGTCACAAGTCCACTAAAAAATAAAACGCACATCTCACTCCTATAGAACATTAGGTACTAAGATAATAAATAAATATATACAGGACTATATGACACACGGACGTCTGTTCCTAAGGTAAAGAACTTAATGCCTATGTTATAGGTAGCAGCCGCCTGTTAGACACAAAAAAAACTATTTTTAGAAATATATAATTACATACATATGGATAATACACCCAGACTCGAGGTGGGAATCGAATCCACGACCCCCGGTGTCTACTGCTTCATATATTTCATTTCTAGTCTTACCACCTGAAAAAAAAATTATAACATTCTACATCAAAATGGATTCTTATGATTGTAACTCAACATAAAATTTGGTGTATCTTTTAGAATATACTTCCAATTCAGATTCTGATATAAATTTATACTAACTTACAAAAATATGCCTCCCCTGAAACCCATATACAAATTGTTAATAAACAAAAATTCCTATACACATTCATTGAACTTACATTGGATGATTTTTCAAAGAATACTGTGAGAATATTTACTAATATTCCCATTTCCCCTCCAACTACACTTAAAAACTTGTGCTAAGAGTAGGTACAACAATATATAGCAAGGTACCTTGTGGATTTCAGTTTATCCCTGTTTCTGTTGAGCTACTGAGGTTTTCAAATATTGATTGATTAATTATAAAATCATTACCTGTTTTACCACAAAACCTTTCCTATTTAAGCACATAATAAGCCTCAGTAGTAAGGGCACAATTGTTACTTCTGTTTTTGTGCTATTATTTTTGTATTTATTTACTGCTATCTTATATCTTCTACCACATGTAAACCCGGTCTAGTACCAGGGTCCGCTTAAAATGCATAGGATATTGCTGTGGGGAGAGTTAAAATGACCGACTGCCATCTGACCTCATCTCCGGAAACCCCACAATCTCATGACTAATATCAGTCGGGGGATATTCATTGGTATTCACTGTTTTAAGTATATTCTGAAATATAGAGACTATGTATGAGAAAACCTATGTTAGAATGAGTCACCCACCTATCACTCGGCTGCGGTAAGAACCGCTTCACTTAAACTATATAAAATGAATTTTCTTACCAGTAATAACAAGTTTGCCATTTACAAAAATCAGAAGGACTACTCTTGGTCGTACCATTCGGTATACTAAGCCTGAAAATAGTTCTGGCTCATAAGATGTAAATTGGCCATGTGCTTGTTGTAGTGCTTCTAACCTTAGAGGAAATCTCAAATCTGCAGTGGCTATAAAATTTTGTACTTTGAAATCAAGGAATTTAACCTAAAAATGAATTTATCAGAAACCATTACTATGAAAATAGATTCCATGGAATGCTAAGAAACTCTTCTGTGTATATATATATATATATATATATATCTCTCTCTCTCTAATATCTGAACATCTGGCAGTCGGTCACCTGAACTCGCCCCACAACCACATCCTCTGTAATCAGAGTGGACCCTGGTACCAGATCGGGACAACGCTTGGTAGAAGAAAAAAAGAAATTCACGTTTTCATATTCAAGAGGCTAAATAAAAAAAACGAATAAATTTGAAAACGAAGGGAAAGATACCTAATATTTAATTCAATTCTGAATCTTTATTATTAATCAATTCGATTACACGCCAAAAAAAATGTAAAGATTTCATCAAAATCGACACGGAAATTTTAGTGGGAGTGAAGTAAAGCTTCAGAATTCCACTTTCTCGATGTATTGCGCAGACTGGTAACCTTCAGAATACTGGTATCTATTTTAAAAAAAAATGATATACTCCTATACTTTTGTTTTTTTTTTAATAAGGAAGTTCCATATTTTGCAAAATTGGCCCATTTTTGCGGGTCCATTCGTGCCAAGCGCCCAACCCATTCCCACTTGAGCTTTACTGACATTTTTTCCACATCCAGGGAATGCCCTTGCCCAGCTGTGGGAAATTACAGGCTAATTAAAAAAAGGAAGTTCCGTGACGTGTCCTGTATAATTGCCGCTTCTGTATAAATAAAGTATAAATTAAATTTAATTATCTAAACGACATAACTATCTCGGTGACATACTAAAACAAATATAGACATAGCATTATAATATATGCAAACATAAATAATGGATGTTTTTAAAAGTGACAATAGGTAATAAAATAGATTTATGACTTATTATATCTGTGTTGGATTGTTTTTTATGTTACAAGGGGCATACGAGCAGACAGCAGGCATCTAAGTGCCTACTGACGCCCAAGGACATCTGCACGACCAGGAGGCAAGCAGATGCGTTGCCGGCCCTTAATGACAAGCTTAGGCCACCGGCAAGTCTCACAAACCGAACGAAACGCGACAACAATACTGTTGCGGACAGATAAGACGGAAGAGCATCTTGGCGGCGACCTCCCTATTCGACGTCGTCGACGTAACTAAACAGGGGTTTAAAAGTGGAAGGGGGCGACTACGCAACAAAAGGATAACTGTATCGGCACCAGTTCGCCGTCTGCACACCCTCGGTGTAAGTATTGGAGCTGCAATTCCAAGAACAAGTTAAATTAAAGTAATGATAGTGTACGAATCATTTTTTTTTCTCTTTATTAGGTAATTCAACAGTGTTACAGGTTTTAATTTAAATTTACAATATTTTTTTTATAAGTAAGACCAAATGAGAATAACACTTATACATTCGCACATTTATTTTCCTACCTCCTTTTAATGATACTTATGTGCCTAAATTTCTTTATTATTATTTTTTTTTAGAAAATTACGTTTTGAGATATCTGTACTAATATATAAAGTTGAAGAGTTTGTTTACTTGTTTGAACTCGCTAATCTCAGGAACTACTGGTCCGATTTGAAAAAAATTTTCAGATTATTAATTTGATAGCCCATTTGTTAAGGAAGGCTATAGGCTATATATAATCAATCATAAGGCTAAAAGTGAATCTATTTCTTTTATATACCTAATTTTAAGCGAAGTTGCTGACACAGCTAGGGTCTAATAAGGTGCAAAGGCTCTACCTCGAGTGTTAACTATAGAGTTACACTCCAGTTACAGCACTCTCATACTACACACTCAGACGTCGAGTTTAAGATAAATAGAATATGCATATCAACAGTTTGTATCGCGTTTTGACAGTTCTTCTTGGAAGTAATCGCAATACTGGTGGTAGTGTGCCTCGTGAACTGGTGGCTCCTCTTACCGACAGCCGTGGTGGTCTTCCTCTTGTACCTCCTCCGTTTATTGTTCCTGCATACCAGTCGTGAGCTGAAGAGAATAGAAGCCATTGGTGAGTATATAATGTTGTAATCATCGATCTTTGAATTTTTAGAAAATAATTATACTTAAAAAAAAAGTGAATAGAATTAAAAATATATATATATTGAATCTCTTTGTGGTCTCAATATTGGCCACGTACTTGCGTAATAATATAATATAGGCTGTTACTCGTTCCACTATATATACCTAAAGGTATTATTTCGATGTGACTAATAGGCACTTAGATTTAAATTACCTGTGTGGGGGACCGAAACACGGAGGAGGTCGGATATCAAATATAAACCAGTGTTAGAATGGGTCACCCATCTACCACCCGGTCGCAGCAAGAGCTACTTAATCTAGCGATCAACTCAAAATTCGACCACTGATTAGGCCACGATCTGCGTATAAATAAATATTTTGAATGTATTGTATTGAACACTAAATATACTGGCAAATTATCACCTATCAAAAAAACTCGAAAACAACGGGAGGCACAAAGATGAAATCGACATGGAAACTTGAACGGATTTTTAAATAGGGCCAGATAAAGAATGTGTAAGATTTCCCGTAAATTTAATTCTACAGACAAAACCGCGGGAAACAGCTAGTAGTGTAATAAACATGGTCATAGTAAACGTGTTCATCGTTTCATGAAATCGCCGTCAACGTATCTGCCAGCCTTCTGGTGACAATCATATGAAACGCCACCCATTTACCCTCACTTATATTATACCAATATCACCATCATAGTCAACCCCAGATAACCCACTGCTTGGCATAGACCTCCCTTCTGCCAGTCTCTCTCTTTACTCTCTTTCTTCTCTCTCTTTTCTGCCCATTGAGCCCTAGAAACATACTGGCTCAAAAATTCCTTAGCTTAACCCAATTCTTAATTGTATGCATAAACCCGAAGCTTATCGTTGAATAGATGAAGCGTCTTTTACTGTAAAGTTCAAAGGTGAATGTACTCAACAATTAACTGAATTTAAGGCAGTCTAAACTAGGTTCGTTTGTACTATTAATTAACACTGTTTGTTCGTATAGTTTGAACTGAAGGCTCTACTTTAAATGAAAGCTCGCATTTGGAAATGTTAAAGGTCGCAAACATAGTCCTACTTTTATAACTGACTAGCTGTGCCCGCCGGCTTCATCCGCATCCAATTAGGTAAAAAAAATAATTCAATTTTAGCACTATGATGTATTGCCTATAGCCTCCTCGATAAATGGGCTATGTAACACTGAAAGAATTTTTCAAATCGGACCAGTAGTTCCAGATATTAGCGCGTTCAAACAAGCAAAGTAACTCTTCAGCTTTATATATTAGTACTAGCTGTATCCCTCGACTTCGTCCGCCAGGCATTAAGTTGTCTACCTTAGGAACAGACGTCCGTGTGTCATATAGTCCTGTATATATTTATTATTTATTTTATTTTTATTATTATATATAGCCTTCCTCGATAAATGGGCTATCTAACACTGAAAGAATTCTTCGAATTGGACCAGTAGTTCCTGAGATAAGCTCGTTCAAGTAAACGAACAAACTCTTCAGCTTTATATATTAGCATAGATGGTATGTTGCTTTTGTTGACGTTTAATAATAATTTAAAAATACTTATACAATTGAAATTATGATTAAAACGTGAATTTACAGCTATGGACCATTCAAAAATTATGTCACACGTTAAAGGGGGGGGGGGAGCGTTACTAAATTGTGACAGCGGTCAGGGCGGTCAAAAGCATTGTGACGTCACACATAAAAATTAAAATTTTATGAAATGAAATTGATTTCTTGGTTAATTGATGTCACATTAAGGGGGACGGGGCTTCAAGGGGTTAGAAGAGGGCTAGAACATCGTAAAATTCGTGTGATGGTATTATAGATGACCCCAAAGGCAGGTGGAGAACTACCTGCTTTTATATATTATAATAAGTTCCTGGTGCAAGGTGTTGAACATTAAATTAAAGTTGATAATTAAATTATAAACGTCATAAAACGTAACCCTAGATCGAGTAGTTTCCGTGACTAAAACGTGCATTAACCCGCATTTTGTTGATTACTAAGTGGCGGGGCAATTACTCTACAATATTGCTTTTGTTTACGACGCAATGTTAAACAAATTTGTTCTACTATTATTTAACCTGAGTGAAATAAATCGAATATAGACAATGGAAAGTCTATGGTTTGTTCACATTTTAGTTCACAAAATACTGAAACAGTTATTTTATATATTGACTGGCCCGTTGGCGCAGTGGGCAGTGATCCTGCCTTCTGCTGCGGGATCGTGGGTTCGATTCCCGCCTCGAGTCTGGGTGTATTTTCCATATGTATGTATTTATATATTTACAAAAACATATTTGTGTATAACGTCTGTTACCTATAACACAGGCATTAAGTTGTCTACCTTAGGAACAGACGTCCGTGTGTCATATAGTCCTGTATATATTCTGAACGAAATCTGACAAAAACTTTTGAAGTTATTTAACAAATACGTTTATAGCGTATCAGATACGGAACCCTTCTATGTAAGCGTGTCTTGACAAGATTTTGACCATTTTATTTAATGGCAAAATACTAAATAAGATAAAAAGAAGAGTGCCTAAGAAATTACTGACACTTTTGACTTATTAAAATTAAATAAAGTGGTCAAGCCTATATAGAACGGTTCCGTAACTGATACGCGATAATGGTATTTACTAAGTAACTCCAAAAGTGTCCGATTTCGTTCAAAATAAATTTCATAATAAGATTTTAGCGTGTCTTATTAAAATGTAATATTTGAGTACTCTACATCTAACAGTTTAGAAATCTTTAAGGAAAGGGGGGGGGGCATGAAGCAAAAATATAAAGTCCTTGTGTAGAACTACGGAACCCTAAAAACACACACACTTATCTACATAAACTTTCTTTAATTGTTCGACTACCAAACTTAACTCTACAATATTTTTTCGACACACCAGAACAAAAAAAAAACTTTGTAAACTCAAGCCACCCTTTTGCACAACAGGTAGGCGTTTTTTGTAAACCCTTAAAGCTTACACGAAAATAGCCCTTGTGATATTGTGATAGAGATTATTTTTGTGGCAAAGAGAATTTTGCTCTACTTCTTCTGACCTGTCGAGCAAGTTTTTGCCAAATATCCTTTGTAGAGACACGTGTTTTGGCTTAGGCAAGTGCTTTTGTGTGATTTCTTATTCGGGCACGAAAATTTTGCATTAAAATAGATGAATTTGTTCCCGTGTTGTTTTTTTTTATGTCAATAAACGGACACAAATGCAATGGGTTTTTTTTTTTGCGTATTCTAAGGTAATCCTGCAAAGTAATGAATATATGCCTATTAAGGAAATACAGCAGAATATTTGAGCACGTTATTATATATAATTATTTTATTAAAATTATGACTTACTTGTTTAAGTTAAAGAATAAAAATTTTACTAAATTGTAAAGAACGAGTGGAAGTCCCCTCAAAATCGATCCAGCCGTTTTGGAGATGAGACTTAAAAGCATTAATATTATTCTATAATTTATAATTCAAGAAAAGAGCATACTCATTTCTCAAAGGCCGGCAAAGCATCTGCGATCCCCCTGGTGTTGCAGTTGTCCATGGGAGTCGGTAGTCACTTGAGAGTACCGCCTGCTCGTTTGCCCCTTGTTATATATATATAAAAAAAAATGGGTTATCAATTTTAACACTGGTTTTCAAAAAACCTGTGACCGCCGTGTTTCGGCAGGCAAGTAAATCAGAGGGTCCCGATTAATGTCTCTTAATGAACTTAGTAGTGGGATTGTAGAGCAAGAGGGGTTCCGGGGACGACGTCAATAGTCAAATTTTAGAGATTGTGAAGGTCTGAAGATCACGTCAGATGGCAATCGGTTATCTTAATTCGCCTCACAGCCACATCCTCTACAACTTAAGCGGACCCTGGTACTAGCCCGGAATAACGCTAGGAAAAAAAATTCTTACTCTACATTCCCAAGTTTGCATAGTAAAGCATGGCTTAAAACTCTATTCCTACTAGGTGGGATAAATCGGAAGTTGAGTACAACGGTTTATTTAGTAATTTCATGGGAAAGTTCTGGTAGTGCAGTGGCCAACGGGCTTTAGTCACTTGTACTAATTTGTACAGATTTTTGCTACATACCAAGATGTTACGCTACGTCTTACAGAGAGAATCTACTGGTAGTAGTTCACAATCGATAGAAAGAGGGAAATAGTATATAATACAATACAATAACATAATAATTAACCATAAAAAGAAACACAAAAAGCCCCTTGAAAATTACAGATCTTTGCCCAGTGAGAGGTCCAAAAATTTAAACACCTTTCATCTCATTTGTTATAAGCGAGAGAATTGTCAAATCGATAAAAAAAAATCTATTAAAGAGTTAAAAACAAACTGTATTCCTACGTGAAAATAAACTGGGACTAAGTTAGTTCAACTCGAGAACACGTCTAATAAAAACTTTCACAATGAGGAATACTACAGCGGTAGTGGCACACAGGCTACGGGAAACGTGCTAAAGTTGTCATATCAATGAACATAATTATATATTTCTAAAAAAAATATTTGTGTATAACAGGCGGCTGTTACCTATAATACAGGCATTAAGTTGTCTACTCGACGTTACGGCCATTTAAGTCGTGTAAAATTGAAGCACGAACCATCGTTTGACGTTTCGTTTCGAACGTAAAAGTAAGTAAAACCATCGTTAATGTTCGTGCTAGGCACTCTGTACCAGTTTGCCTATGGAATATTTAATAAGTATTGCAGCAAAAATTGCTGCAATACTTATTAAATATTCCGTTTAATAGTACTGAAATAACAATTTAACGAACTTTCAATTTTTTGGTTAAGTTTGAAATCGCCATTGTTGGAAAATTTTGGCTTAAGTTATTTTTAGACGTTACCCCTAAGTTTACAACCCTAGTGTTTTGCAACCAAACTGTGCGTACCCCAAGTTTGGTGGTCTTTCGCAAGGGGTCGCGGGTTCGGTGTCGGGTTACGGCAATCGGCTTACAAACGTCATGGGAGCAAACACCACACCGTGGATGGATTTGCACTAATGAGCATTTTTAGTACCATAGATAATACGCTCAACATTTATAGCCTATGTTTTTTTTCTAAACTAATAACTTGACTGTCCTGTTGGCGCGGTGACCAGTGACCCTGCCTTCTACTCCGTGGGTTGTGGGTTCGACTCCCGCGTCGAGTCTGAGTGATTTATATAGTATATTTATTTTTATATTTCCAAAAACAAAACATTTGTGTATAACAGGCAACCTATGACACAGGCATTAAGTTGTCTACCTTAGGAGCAGACATCCGCGTGTCATATAGTCCTATATATATATATACATATATAATTAAAAATACAAACAGTTTATGTAACAAGAAATAAAAAATGCTAATTAAATAAATTGAAGCTTAGAATGATTGAACTTTACGTGGAATAAATCGCGGAGATAATAGCTTATATACAAAGCAAGTTCGTCAGTGACTAACGTGAGGTATATTTTGTATCAAAAGATAATTTATGTACCTATATGTTACTTTTTTTTATTTTTATTAATGTACCTAAAATTATATATAGAAAAATACACAGTATATAGAGGAAGTATACGAAGAAAAAACTCTAAAAGAGATCTCTACCAGCTTTCCTGGAGTGTAGGATAAATAGTACTAAATATAAAGCGGTGCAGGTACCAGGTTATCTATCTTAGTCGCGGGCTTTTTTGTAGAACTATTTAAGATAAATATTTCCTTCATATACTATATACGTAACTCTAACAATTTTAGCAGCGCACGCCAGATTAATCCGCAAATGGCAGGATTTTCTCCTACTTACTTGACATTTATCGTTATATTTTGGACAACTCACACAATATCTTTATAATTTATAGCCCATGTGTTATTCTGATGTATAAACTATATTATTGTAAAGTTGTATAAAGACCATTCCGTAGTTTCTCTGTGAAAAGAGCGTCAAACATATTTCCATACATCCAACCTTTCGCGTGCATAATATTAGTAGAATATGTGATTATTTTGGCTGCTATTAATGAAGAGTATTTGTTTACATCTATTTTCAACAATATCTCAGTAATTGTTTATATAACAATATACAAAATTTCTTCAAAACAACACAGGTAGACTATATACAGTTATGAATTATTTGCCGTCTAATATTTGAGAAACGCGAAAAATAAATCCTCGGCTGTATGAAGTCTTGGATGTAAATATAATTTAAAAAGTTAAATTGTTTTTCTGTTCAATTTACGTTTGGCTTGTTTTGCGATAGGGCCGTCTCAGAGTGGAGAATACTTCAAATTAATATGACAGACGTCTAGCGAAAAAATTAACTTGAAGGAGAAATTATTATTTTCTACTAAATCCCGTTGTACAAGTGCGAATTAACGTAGCGATTTTGAAGTGTATATTTTAAAATTTATTTTTATTTTATTTGTAGAATTGCTAACAAAAATTTATAATTTTACGTACACAAAATTCGTGACATTAATGATACGTGATTATTACACTATTTAATTAACTGCAATTAGAGCATTCGTTACGTAACATGGACATGGTAGATAAGTACATAATAAAAAAAAACAAATTTAAAAAATGCAAAAAAAAAAACTAAAAGCAAATGAAAGATGAATTATAAACTAACCACAAGTAATAGGAATAATGATAGTAGTTTTTAATTTCAAAGGGGAGGGGGGGAAGTCCGCTCCCCATCCTTGTACCTCCTTTGAGGATTCTTGCATTGATACAGATTGTGATCGAATGACGAAGTTTATGAGATAAACAATTTCAAACCTTAAAATCATCAAAATTTTGAAGATATTGTCCCACACAATGAGGGTACAAATTTCGTCTATATTTTCATTTCAATTTCAAATCTGCTCTTAATACAAAGGATCTAAGGAGCATGTTTGTTTAAGAACAAACCGTCATCACCACATCTTTGCGTTAATAGGCCCTTATCTCTTGCGTCTTCGTAGGCTAAGAGACAATCCAACAAAGTTACACTACTCAGAACATGAAATATCACTCATACAACCTTGTGCCACATAGCTAAAAAATTCTCAGTCATGCCATTTATAAGAAAAATCCTGCCAATGCGAAAATCGATCCCATACGACCTACGACTTTAAGGCGCCCAATTTTTAAGTAATTCTTCAAAGGCTGACAAAGAAATTTTTAGTTAATTAAAGGTAGTGACACGCTTGTAGCCGAATTGGGCCGGCACGTCCGGGTACGAGTACCTCTTTCTCACATGAAATCTGCGTGAAGTGGCGGCAATGCTGTCACGTCGTGTGATGGTGTTTTTGACGCGTTTCGTTCGGTTTTTGAGACTTGCCAGTGGCCTAAAGTCGTCTTTAAAGGCCGGCAACGCATCTGCTAGCCTTCTGGTCGTGCGGATGTCCATGGGCGTCGGTAGGCACTTAGGTGCCTGCTGCCTGCTCGTTTGCCCCTTGCCCCTAACATAAGAAAATCCATCTAGTAGTGCAGTTGACCATGGCGTTATAGTCATTCTGTCAACCATCTGGCTGTTTGCCTCTCGTTATTCTTTCTTTTAACTAGCCTTATTAGTGTTAACGGAATAGTACCAGAGTCTCCTTAAATTACAGAGGATGTGGTTGTGGGGCGAATTGATATAAGCGACTCCGGCAGTCAGTCATCTTAATCGGCCCCAAGTACGAAAATTTAACCGAACAAAATTTCATTTACGATATGTAAATAGTTATCTATCTTTTTCTAATTCTTAATATAATATTAATGTACCTGTACTAAACCGCTAATTTGATTAGTCGTTGCTTTTTAATTACAGAGTATTACGAGATAGATTGCCTTTTAGGTTGAAGGCTGAAATATTAGTATTGCAAATGGTCAGTATTAATTAGTTAAGAGCTCAGGATTATGTTGGTGGAATCAGAGTTATATTTGAGTAGAAGCATATTTCAGAACACATGCAGTGCAATCACGATGATTGCATACAATAGGCCAGATATTAATTTGCATCAAATGAATAGGAAATATGTTTGACATTCCACCAATCTGCACAAAGTATTTTCCTACTCCATTTTGTGTAAATTAATCCGTCATTCATTCGTCATCCATCAAAGTTGGCTGGCCTTTTTGACTCACTAAACATGATATTGTTTTGTATTTAGTGTTTGATATGTGTACGTAAAATATACGCAATCTTTATTTAAGCATTAAAGAGAATTATTGACATGGGCGCCCTATCGCAATAGGGGCATTTCCTGCAAAACATTTCTTTAGTAGGACCAGAATATAAAAAATATATAAAGAGAGAGATGGAAAATTTACAAATATAGGAAGCGTGGCAACTGGCTCTTAGACTATCAGCTGAGCTCGCATTACAAGCTTAGCAGAGTAATCCTGCTAACATATTCTAAAATGATAGGTATTATGAGATTATAGGATAATAGAAACACATTATAATTTTCCTCTCCAGCAGAATAACCTACTTACAATGTCTTGAATATCTAGATAAGATAACCTAATTTATGAAGTCCGAGAATGTTCAACTGTTTCATTAGAAACAAGTATCTTATTTGCTCCTAGCTAGAATGATGTACCGTTCACAAACAGGGTAATTATTAAAATAGGCTAAGTGAGCCACTGGAAAGCACACCTAAGAACCGAACACCGTGGTTCTTCCGCCCAACAGTGTCCCGAAGCAGTCGCTGTAGCCGAACACGGCTAGAAGGCTTGATTGAATTATTATTATTAATTGTTATTGTATGAGTTATGGATGAGATTGGCCCAAGAAAGGGGAAGATGGTTCAAGAAGTGGGAGGCCTTTGCCCAGCAGTGGGACACAACAGGCTAATAAAAGATAATTGTAATTACCTTTTTTTATAACTCACTGCCTCATTTTTTTTATAACTGGACAGACTTCGTTGTGTCGAAAGTCAATTTTTACATTTTCTCCGCTTTATAATTAAAACTTTCCCTGAACCTTAATGCCAGAGCCAGACGTAGCTTCATTTGAATGATCATTTCAATGATCCATGATGACAGCCTTTGTCAATAAATGGGCTATCTAACACTGAAACATTATTATTAAAACGGACCAGTAGTTCCTGACGATTAACGAGTTCAAGCAAACAAAAAAACTCTTCTGCTTTATATACTAGTATTGATAAAGGCGAGTGTAATTCGCTTGGTTTAAGGGCTTTCCGTGGTATACAGTATTACAAGGAACCCTTATAATTTGGATCTGTCCGTCCGTCTGTCTGCATTTAAGGTGGTCCCCCCTAGCATTTCCAAAATATTAGACATAGAGACTTGAAATTTTCCATGTTGATAGAACACGCTAAAATCTCATTAGGAAAATAATTTTGAACTAAATCGGACAACAGCTTTTGAAGTTATTCAACAAATACCTTTATAGGGTATCAGATACGGAACCCCTTCTATGCGTGTCTTGACAGGCTCTTGGCCATGTTATTAAGTTTTATAAGAGTACGGCCATGTTTGCAGGGTATTTAGTTTGTACCGGAGTGTCAGCAAGGTTGCCTACATAAACTCTGGTCCTTCAGGTATTCACTTGCCCTTGTTATATATTAAAAAAAACTGAATCGGTTAGACTGTTTTCTTGTCTTACAACTTCGATTTGTGAAAGTGTTTACAAAGTGATACAATGCGAAATGAAGTAAACACAGGGACGTTTGCGAGTGGATGGAATTGCGACAGGAATTTGTTACAAAGCGCTCAATATTCTTTGAACTTTCTACGTAAGAAAACGTACTCTTGCTTATTCTTCATTTTACAATATAAACTACTGGGCAGATACCGCCTCTTGAGATTTCTTCAAACATCCAGTGGATAAAATTATTGAGTTCCAATATAAGTTACAGATGTTATTACTTATTTATCTTAAGTGTCTCGAACAAAAGATTTATTATGTTTGTACGATTTATTACTTTTGTAATAAGATAAACTATATATTCTTACAATAGGCATGACGACAAATTTTCAAAAATAGGTTTATAAGTATCTATTATAGCCAAAATAATACTGCTTAATATTGAAGAAATTAACGTTTTCATGGCAAAAAACATTATAAATTTATGGATTAAAATCCACTGCAGGACACTCAAAGTTGTCATGACGTCACTTTATGTTAAGAGTGCGTTCCACTAAGTGTCACCTCGATGCTTTCGCCGCGACCGTAACGATTTCAGGCGTCAAATGACGAATATCTCAATGAGCGCTTTAAAACATTTCGATTGCTTATTGGAACGCATCTATAATATATGGTAACGTCATACGCTCTGCTGCATGTTTTAGCTGTGATGGCGGATTGTTGTATTTTGTTGTTTCCTTTTTGTTAATCCTTATTAATCTCGCTCGCAATATTAAAATAAATGTGTTTGTTAAGCATTCTATTTCTTATTTTATGTGATAAATATATATTTTTAATGATTTCTGTCATGGTTATTACGGAAGACCTAAATACGGTAAAACTAAATTATTTTTCTTAAATCTGCAAAAAATGGTGAGAAAATCGGTGAAAAGTTGTAGCCCTAGTACTTTGGTCTATGGTGGTTTTGATAATCTAAAAAAATGATCGAAAGATTTAAATATAAAGGGCGCAGAAAACACACATTTTTAAACGAAAGAATTTATTAATTCAAAGACATTTTAATATGTACACACACACACACATGGAGTTTCATAAGAGACGGATTAACGTGTAAACACAGAGCGCACTTGGAATTTAATATTCATATCGGAAACGGGATTAAGAACACTCTTGTGTGCCCGTGAAAAGTACGCTCTGGAAGTGTGCCATAGAGTGAAATGTGTACCGGAATGAAAATGTCTTTGTGGTCGAACTGAAATGTGCAGAGCTTGGATGCTATACGCGTATAGGCATGTTTAAAATGTTTATAATTTGGTTTTAAAGAATCCTAAAAATACTTTGATACGGGTAGCAGAGAGAAATATCGTTAAAAAAATAACAGCTCTTGATGGCGTGGCTACTTGATGACCACGAGTCATGACTGTTCTAGTAAGAGTGCATCGAAGAGGAAGAAGAATATTTTAGTAACTCCTATACACAGTACATATACAGGGTATAAAAGACATCGTACCGCAAACTTTGTGAAGAGACTACATTTAATGTCTATTCTATTCATATTATCATTATGTGTTGTTGTCGTCTGTTTAAAGGGATCTACCGAAAATCAGCTTTAGAGTTTTTACTCTGATTGAACCTGAGAAGTAATCCCGTTCAGACTAATTGCAGCACTGTATCTATTTAAGTATTTCTTAGTGATTTTTACTCTATTCTGTGTGTGTAGTAGATCTAAGTCTTTAGATATAGTGTTGTTTTTTGTGTCTGAATAAGAATCCTTCTTTCTTTGTAAATAAAATCACAAAAATAATTCATCTCGGAAATAAGAGGTTACGACGGACGGAGCTATCTGATTGAGTTACCTGTCCTAAATTTTATTATGAATTGCTTGGATACGTAGCTGGCGACGTCGCCATGGCATAAGGCTCTAACGGTCGTATCTTTTTCAAGTGGGTATGGAACATTGTAAGTGAAAGCGTGCTTTTTTTTGTATATAACAAGGCCCAACACTTAAATCACTTCTAATACCTACGCCTATAGACATCTGAACCACCAGGAGGCTCGCAGATGAGTTGCTCATCTCTGAGAAGGGGTTTTGGGCCACCGAGAACCCTTACAAACAGGAAAAATTGCGACAATAATACCATCAGTTGACAGCATTGCCACCACTTCACAACACTTATGTCAGAAATTGGTACTGTTACCCAGACTGGACCAATTTAGCTGCAGACCAAAAGGGCCCTTTGAGAAATGAGTATGCTCTTTTCTTGAAGGTCCCTAAGTCGTATCCATTCGGAAATACAGACGCTGGTAATTGTTTGCTTTGACTGATTATTATGAACATTCGAGCATATTTAGCAGGTCTGAGAATCTGTCGTAAACTAATTTTTTAACCTCCAGTTAACAAGGATGGCTCGATACGAGTTGACTAGAACATAACAAAATAGATAAAAATGTATATATATTTATCGTAGGAAGGTGAAGGAAGGAGGTTTTGCAAGGATTGTTTGGAAGGGAAACACCAAATTAACCTGACACAGTTAAATCTATGCTTCCATACCAATTTATAAAGCTGAAGAGTGTTTTTTTTGCTTGAGCGCACTTATTTCAAGAACTACTAATCCGAGTTGAAAAATTCTTTCAGTGTTAGATAGCTCATTTATCGAGGAAGGCTATAGGCTATATACATCGTCACGCTAAAATGGAATCTATTTTTTTTTACTTAATTTTACGCGGACGCAGTCACGAGCACAGCTAGTATGAGATATTCTCGTATCTAAGTATTAATATTCGTGTTACCTTTTGTACTTGTATGCCCTAGAATTAAATTGACGAATTTTCTTTTTTCCATTATCATAATAGCAATTTACATTTTCAACAATAAAAAAATCCGTTCACAGAAGAAACTTCGTAATTATGAACCCCACCTCACTGAGATGCCATGGCGACGTTGCTCGTTACGTATCCACTTGGCGACGGTTTGGCGACCTCACCATTTTTTTTAAATAAATATAAACAGCAATATATGACACACGGTCGTCTCTTCCTAAGGTAGACAAATGAATGCCTGTTATACGTAACAGACGCCTGTTATACACAAATACGTTTTTTTGTAGAAATATATAAATATATACATATAGATAATACACCCAGACTCGAGTCGGGAATCGATCTCACGACCCCCGGAGTGGAAGACAGGTTCACTGCCTAACTGCGCCAACGGGCCAGTCAAAATTAGAAGCATAGCCACGATTACTGCGAGCTACTCATTAGATACCCATGGCTACGTAGCTGGCGACGTCGCCATGGCGTCTCGGTGAGGTAGGGGAGTCAGGTATTAGGGCACGATAAACAATGGACATCAGCTCTTAATAGTCCTCAACTGGGCACAGACCTCCCTTCATTTATGTCACTCTCCCCTGTTTCTTATCTGTTGCATCCAGCCACCTCTCTTTATATCATCCACCCACCGAGCCCTGGGACGACCAGGGTTTCTCCAACTCAATTTAGGCCACCACTCAGATTCGTAGACCACCTGCCATCACCACGTCTAGCCATGTGTTCTGCCCCACCCCATTTTAGTTCAACCACCCTGTTACCAACGTCAGGAGCTACTGTCACTCTCTTTATAACGTCCATACATCTGGCCATAGGACGAAAAGAAGAAAAAGAAAAACTTCTACTAAATCTTTACTAACGCATATTATGTAACACTTATCAACTCAACATTTACGCACAAATACAAATACAAACACACACACACACACACACGCGCCGCACACACATAATATATATATTCACACAAATGTACTTACATTTTTATATTATTTAAATCTTAGATTCTTTTTATAATAATTTGCGATAAATTTCCTTTACCAATATGGAAGAGCGGAGCTTCCTGACACAGGCATTTTAATAATGCTTACTAGGTTGGCTCCGTTTACAGAATATACTTGTAAGTTTCTGTATGGAATTATCCGATACCATTAAGATTTAATGTATGTAGTTTTAAGTTGCTTTTTCCAAATAAACATTTATTTATTATATTAAAAAAAAAACAGCTGCACCATGCTTAAAAAAAGTCTAGTAATGTTACCTTTTCCGTTATCAATGGCGCTTAGTTTCATTTCATCGTCTACAGTGGTCAGTTTTATTTGAAATTCCTTCTGGCACCGAAGAACCTGATGCTTAAAATCACACGCATCTCTGAGTCGGACGATGCAAACCTCACATATGCCATTGTCAGAATCACAAGTCTCTAGTGATAGCTGAAATATCATCAACAATGTTTTTTTATTTTTAAACCTCATAAGTGTAACGGTAGAAGGCCGTATTAGGTAAACAATTAGGGAAATCAGTCCAGCCGTTATCAATTAATTCCCCAACCCATAAACGACCTTTAACTTTTATTTATTTAATTAGACTACACGTCTTATGCGTTATGGTTGTAATCGCTTCATCACGCCTCTTGACCATGTTTTCAGTCTTACAAGATTTTTTCGTTGTGCAAATTAAAGTCGTACGTATGTATATCTTAAGTTTTATTTATTAACCTTAACTTATGTAAAGTGATAAATAAGTCAGCTAAGAATAAAAAGATATTGATACGCTATAAACCTTTACAAATTTTGTATTTTTACTCTGAAAACGTTTGAAAATAGAAAACCGGTAAAAATATATGAAAAAATAAAACAAGGTAATAAGGTATAGATAACATCAATTTACAATTGGAAAAACTAGAACTAGAAAATTCTAATTCTTCGCAAAACGACATTGTTATATTTGATCCTTTATATTAATTGTATATCATACGGTACACATGAGACAATCATATAGTAAATATTACACATGTGTGTATAAATCGTTTGGCACTGGTGGGCGTAAGGTTTTATATAAATAATTTAATTTATTAATAACGCATCTTTTATAAAAATATTAGCATTCGCACACCGTTCTCTACATAAACTATAAGTGTAGCAAGCCTTCTCCTCCGTCAGCGCAATTTTCGTAAAAAGCTACCGAAAGTTTTTGCTTCACGTATATATATAGATATTTAGCCACAAGTCCAAGCATTACCAAATTTCACGTTTTAACAAATATAAACGCAATTATATACGCGCTAATAACTAATTTAAATAAATATCATTATTTATTTAAATTAGTTATTGTAGTGAATAATAATCACAAATGTTTGTTTCATAATTTACTACGCTAATAACCTTCTTAAATAAAGAGTATATACACAATAAAAATTATGACACATTAAATAAATGACAGGACCCATACGAGTACAAGATATAAAACAAAAAATGACGTAATTCCACTGGGTCAATGATTTAAAAGTTTGATACGTAATTGCAAAATTGGTGCAAAAAGTAATTGAACATTCATTAATTCTAAGACGACTTTTTCAGTCCGTACAAGTTGTTATATGAAAAACTGGAATGTTAGCGGGTGACATCGAGGCCGGTCACATGTTATGATTATGCAAAAAATTCTACACGTGATTACAAATTTTATTAAGTATACTTATTAACGAAAATTTACACCGGGTGCATTTTCAAAGAATAGTCAAATTTTTATATGAAATTCTAGAGGTAAATAATGTTTATAAATCAATGTCGATTATTTAAAAATAACTGTAATTAGTTAATTAACGTAATCTGAAAATATTACAAAAATTGCGTGATTTATGGGCAATCTAGCTGCTGACAGCTGTCGCACAGAATCTCACATAAATATACAGAAACTTAAGTTATCGATACCTATCTACTACCTATATCGAGAATGACACGCACAACATGTTTATTACTAACACATGGATAGCGCATAAATACAAACTCACCTATTAATTTAGTTCCGTGAAACAAGGGTATTTGGTTATTTAGTTTTGTCAGCCAAAATCGTGTTCCTATTAGGTACTTGTAATAAGTTAATTTCGTGTCTTTGTAACCGCGGTAAAGAGTCTTTTCCATAAAATCTTTGCACACCACGTAAACTTTCACCGTCATAAAACATCTCATAATATTCGAGGTTCACATAACTTATTTGATGTAGTGCCATTTCTTTTATTGATCAAAGAGAAAAACCTCATGGAAAATATTTTTATATTAAAAATATTTTAATCAGCGAATCTTGACAGACGTCAATTGCTTAACTATTTTACTTATAAAGTAATAAGACTAAAAGAGTTTTTATTATACACAAGATTGAATATGCATTGAAGAACGAGGGTGTCAAGGCATTTTATGTTTTAGAGAAAAAAATGGTTAAACATTTAAAAAGAAACAAGTTTTTTTCTTCAATTATGCATTATACTACTGATTCTGAACCTCCTGTCAATATTTGGCTACTCTTTCAAATTGCACCTATATATTATTGCTTAGTCTCCATTTTCAATATGCATAATTCAGTATTTAGAGACAAACTTGTGGGTTGTGGGTTCGATTCCCGCCACGAGTCTGGGTGCACTATCTGTATATAATTGTATTTATATTTAAAAAAAAATATTTGTTTATAACAGGCGTCTGTTACCTATAACACAGGCATTAAGTTGTCTACCTTAGGAACAGATGTCCGTGTGTCATATAGTCTCTTGGTGAAAATAGCTTGTTGTTAGAGTTTTGAATCCAGGGGGTGGATCTTCCTTTTCATCTGTCCGGTAACTGGTCAGATCCACCATGGTTATGCGGTCCCCCCCTACTACTTTAGCTGCTATTGTCATTCCCCCTGTATCGTCCGTGACAGTAGTATCCGCATCGTTTCTCTTCTCTCCTTCTACCTTTACATTCTTTTACTCCATTCCTTTCCTTTACTCCTGTCTATGTAATTAGAGGTAGCTCCACGTTTGCAGTACTTTTGGTCTGAAGCCGAATTGGAATAGTACGTCCGGGTACCAGTACCTCTTTCTCACATAAGATCGGCGTGAAGTGGCGGCAATGCCGTCATCTCAAGTGATGGTATCTCTTATTATATTATCACTTATTACTATATTTTCGGGTTTCGTAATACTACAAGGAACCCTTATAATATCACTCTGTGCGTCCGTCCGTCTTTCTCTCTGTCCGTCTGCCTGCAAGGTGGTCCCCCCCTAGCATCTCCAAACTATTAGAGACGTAGAGACTAGAAATTTTCCTTGTTGATAGAACATGCTAAAAACTCATTAGGAAAATTATTCTGAACGAAATCGGACAACAACTTTTGAAGTTTTTTAACAAATACGTTTATAGCGTATCAGATACGGAACCCTTCTATATAAGCGTATCAAGACACGCTTTTGGCCATTTATTCCTTAGTATATTATCACTCAGCCGACAAGGAGGGGAAACGGGAATTTTCATATACCTAAAAAATACCCCTAACATTTGAAAAATAAAGTACGTAGAATATACAGCCCATGTTTCCTACAAAAAACATTAGGCACGGCCGGTTGGCTCGCATCTCTGTGATGCCGTTATTTGCCGTCGATGCCTGACGATTCGACGATGTGGAACGATGTGTATGTAATGTTTTACTTGGATCAGCTCTCCATCTTTCGGAAGGCACGTAAAACAGTGGGTTCCGATTAATGTCACTGAGTGATATTGGTCGGGTGATTGTGAGGATCCCGGGGATGATGTCATAAGGCAGTCGGTCGTCTTAACTCGCCCTACAGCCATATTCGTTGCTATTTAAGTGAACAAAACGTAGCAGACATAGTTACTTTTACATTTTTTAATACTATTAAGGACGTTGGTTAATAACATGATAATTTCGCAATAAAAAGTCTTTGCGGGTCGATGTCTAATTTAGCTAAAAGCTAAGCTAAAACATGAATAGCTGCAGCGCTCGCTAGATAGCTTGAATGCGCTTTTTTATTAATAACTCGGTCATGGATCAGTTGAGCTTAAGTCAAGAGTCGTGAACACCGAGCGAAAAGGCCCCATTTCAATATTCTGTGCCATCAACATTTTATGTCTAGATATTTATATACAAACTAGCTGTTGCCCGCAACTTCGTCTGCTTAATCTTGCGACAGACCTTAAATATCCTTAATCGTATAGAGATTAGATCTTAGAGAAGAACATAGGCTAGTTTTTGTCGCAAAAATGAAATTTGGAACTGGCGAATTAGGGTTTGTAAATTTTTTTGAATGTCGAAGAAAACAACGCAGACGCTGTCGCGGGCTGAAGCTTGTACTATGTAATATGGGTAAATATCTTCGAAGGCAAAACTTTAACAATATGAAAGATTACACACGCCACACGTTTAAAAGGGGGGAGGGGGGCACCGTTGTTTTCCGTTAAGTCACTTAAACATTTAACCCGCATAGAGTTTAAACCTTTCGTTTTACTTAGGGCACATTTTCACGCCATTCCAGAAAAGTGCCTCATAAACCCATAGAAATAGACAGCACTCGCAATAAACCTTACAAAGTATTGTTGTATGAAATTTTAATACAATTTTTAATAGAACTGAACTGGAGTTTGTGCGCCATAATTTTTCTTTGTCTTCTGTGCTCCATAATTTTTTTATTGCGTTCCACTATTCGACTTACTATGTTAGTAGAGTTTTAATCAAGTTTCTGTTCGAATGGTTAAATTTTAGTTAAATGTGTTGGCAACACTTTATGCAGAAAGGGATGTTTTCACTGCTGGTCCAATTTCTCTCTTCTTCTTAGACAACAGGCAGGGATAGAGGAGAGGAGAGTCCAATTGAATAGAGGAGAGGAATTAATACCAATGGGGAGTTCTTTCATGGGCTAGCTTCATCCATGTATTCGTCCTAAATTTTTAATTATACTTAGTTTTTAATTTAGTTGACATTATTTAAAAAAAGTTGTACTGTTAGTTTTAGATAGTCTTTAGTTTTTAATATATTTTTATTTAAGTACTTATAAATGGTGTTACTTTTCTTAATTAATTTTAATTTATATATTAACTTCAATTGTAGACATTTTAGTATAGAAGTAAAAATATCAAGACTTGTATTAATAATAAAATAAAAAAATATAAAATAATAATAATTATTATTATTTTAAAATCATTATTATATAATCTGGTGATAAAATTTACAATTGAAAATGTAAGTTTTCGATGCTTCCAACGCGTCCTGCACTGAAAAGAGCCCGCAACAAATTCACAGGGGTATTTTTTTTGTTATCACCATTTTAAAATAATTCAGATAAGGTTAGAGCTATTTACTCCCGACCTTTTTCATGATCCAAATAATCCTTTATATTGTAATAGGATTTTTGTACGAGCTTATCTTTAATAAAGGTTTTAAATTTATTTACGGACATCTCTCGAATATGTGAATTACTGAGAGACTGAGTTTGTTGTGGGCTCTCCTCAGTTCAGGCCGAGAGGAGCCCTCCTAAACTTAACTGTTAATTCGTAAATTTCATCACCAAATTATTAAATGATTAAAAAAAGTCATAATAATATTATACATATGACGTTCATAAGAGCTTATAAAAAGTCTATATGAATAAAAGATTTTGACTTTATCACAAGGGAATTTATTATAAAAGCCAACACTATAAGACATGAGTAAATATGGAGTTGATTTTACGACACCTATTAGTATAGTTGAATTTTATTTCTAAGTGCACATTCGACATTAATAAAGGTGTCATTCGACATTAATATAGGTGTCAACCTACTGCTTAATGTCGATTGCAAATATCTACTGCTCTAATATTACGCATATTTTGCCAAGTTCAGTCAGCCACACGAACGAAATATGTTTATTCTCGCAGAATTTAACAACGGTTTGAGCTCCTGAGTCATACCCTAGCGATTAGTAGGTATGCTGTGGTTTACGTATTAGTGTATTTTAGTTCTGTGGTCATATTTTTGTCACTTCGTGATATTAGAGCAGAAAGCAGGGTCACTGCCCACTGCGCCAACGGGCCAGTCGTGGTATTTAAGGTGCGAATTCCTTTTCTACGTATGTAAGTGCCCGGAATCCCGAGGTCGATTCTCGCTTCAGCGGCCGAGCCATTGGGAAAAGAAGAGCGCCTACTAAGACCTGGACTCCATTGGATATCAGATATGACTACACGGATTGACCTGGCTGACACCCAAGTGGCAGGGTTGCTCTTTACACATCCCTATCACGCTGCACACAGTTTTGCTAGCGAACCTCAATTTTTTGGGACTTTCGCAGGCAAAATTGAACACCGGGCAGCTACGACGGTCCGTGAGACATCTTCTCAGGCAAGGACCTTTGCCTTGAGGCTCGAATTCACAGGATTACTTGGAAGAAAAACAATAGTAGTGATTTTATTTTAACAAAAATCCAATTACAGAGACAGGCAGATAAAAAATTTGACTTTGACTCTATTTATATGAAATAACATTATCCAATATGTAGCTTGATGTTCCCACAAATAACATGAATGTGTATAATTATAAAATAAAGATCAAAACACGTTTATAAAACCAGTTTGAATAAAATAAGAATTTCTGCTCAAACAACTGAAATGTTATTAAACTACAATTGCATTTTATCTCTATTCGTTGTATGGAATGTAAATAAGTATATTAATTGAAGATAATTGTTAATGTAGACATAGTAATTAAAACGCATATTATGATAATAGATGCTTATAATCTATTATATTATCGGTGACCCATTTGCCGCATGATACGATCCAATTATAGGTGTTTCAGTCTAAAATTGCACGCAGCCCCAATTATTAATTGCACCGCTTGCTTGTGTGTGTGCAGCGTTTTTCTTGTAAACTCAAATTCAACCACGCACTGCTAGCCAACGATACTGACGAGCTTGAGTATTTGCGTCAATACACTATTTTGCATGCAGAGGTGAATAATTTGATGGGGCGTGCATTTATAGACTATACGCACTCTACTTAGTTCGCAATGCCAATGGCGCCGCGTGTCTGATACCTAGTCATATTTTTTTAATTTATAAACATATGATATATTTCGACGCCCCAAGTATCGCTGTTTACAAGCGGCACAGCATCGTCATTCGTGGAGATCAATGGAGGAGGCCTATGTTCAGCAGTGGACGTCCCCAGGCTGATATGATGATGATGAGGATGATGACCCTTACTTAAGACTTAATCTGATAATTTGTTATAACAATTGATAAATTCATACTGTTGTTAACAGAATTGATGAACTGATGATAGTTTCACTGCCAAGAACAAGGCAAAATACTAAACGTGAAATGTTGAAACGGTGTTTAAAAAAAGGTGTTCTCAAAAAAAATTCGCCCATCATTACGCTAATTACGTCTCGAGAGGTTTCTCCTTGCGCTAAGCTTGACAATGAAATGGACCAAGTACAATTACGAAAGCGTTTAAGCATTTACTAAAGCGAGTAAGACAAGTAGTTGTTGAAATAGTAAATCGCACACTGTCAGATAAAGATCTTCCAGAAAATTTCATGCTATTTCTTATTGTACGCCTCATAACGCGGAGCGTTGTGGCAAGTGCTGTACTCTTCCTGAATCAACATCCAGTGATTTCGTGGTTTAACACTTATTGTTAAATATAAATACGCACAGATTAAGATTAAAGTAGCAAAGTATTTTAACACTTTTGATACTTCGGAAGGACATTTGCTTTATGCAGTGTGAAAAGTGATTAACAAGCATTTCCTTCGACGTCCGGATATCTGTGTGTGTGGATCTGGCACGATTACGTTCGAAACAGTTAACGTTCAGAATTCAGAATGAATGAATGTGATGGTTGTATAAAGTCACCTCGCGATCGAGAAAAAGTTCAGTTAGGTCTGATCGTTTGTCGAGAGCACATGTGTTCACGACGTGATTACTGTAGTGTCATTTGTGTGGTCTAGTCATCGTGGTCTTCATTGGCTTTCGTGAAACTATGGCCATTATTATTCTCCTTGTCATATTATTCTGCGCTTACTTTCTCAAAGCCTTTAATAATTATTTTCAACGAGAGTAAATTCTTCATCATTATCACCACGATATCAGCACTGTGCCTTCATACAATTTATTTAGTAATCAACACAGATACGCCTACAGTATGTGGTATAACATACTAGTGGTGTAGCGTATTTTCCCTCCAAAACCCTTAATGACGTACGTCTTCAACTGGCACGGCAGATACTACCTGTCACATAGTGAAGGAGCAAGTCTCTTAAACTATATTCATACTCTATTCATTTAGTCTTGAGACAAAAGGTGAACAAAGATACCAGTGTTTCCCAACGCTTAGTTTAGGTTTGTCACTCATTTTGACTGTTTGGTAAAAGTAAAATAAAACAAATACACAAAAAAACTTAACACAACATCTAACAAGAAATTTAATCGTGAAATAACATGATATAACGCAAATACTAAAGAACTTGTACACTCGTATTGACAAGTCAGACAGAATGACAGAATACAAAGTTTAAGCACCTTAGCAATTTTAGGTTCTTTTAAGGCACTATTTCTATTAGGTTATTTAAAATACTCGTAAAAAATAATACAAGAATTTAAAAAAAAAATTCTAATTAATTTATTAAATAACTGCATTTTTATTTATCAGAATCATTAGAATATTTGTAAATTCTATAACTTTTCTGGCACAATAATTTTATGTCTCACTTTACGATGATGACACATAAAATAATCTATTTTATTGTTTGTTTACCTTTTGTCTCGAGAGATTATTTTTGTATACATACCTCTCATCAGAAAGATCAAAGCTCTTCCGTTTTTTTAAAATATATAGCTTGAACGCGCTAATCTCAGGAGCTACTGGTCCGTTTAAAAAAAATATCTTAGGAGATAGATTGTCCATTTATCGAGGAAGGCTATAGGCTTATCATCACACTTAAATTGAATCTATATTTTTTTTAATCTAATTTTAGGCGAAGTCGCGGGCACGGTCCTATATACATAGGACTATATGATACACGAATGTCTGTTCCTAAAGTAAACAACTTAATGCCTCTGTTATAGGTAGCAGACGCTTGTTATTCACAAATATTTTTTTTGAAAATATATAAATGCATACATATAGATAATAACACCCAGATTCGGGGCGGGAATCGAACCCACAACCCATGGAGCCGAAGGCATGGTCACTGCCCAATGCGCCACCAGGCTAGTCACTTACTTATCTTATCACCAGAGGTCTTAGCACGGCCATTTCGAACCGTTCGAATAAGAAGAGGATGAAAATATTCGTGCTGGACCCACAGGAGGCAAGTCTGATGTCACGCTTTTAATCAATGCTAATGCAACCCGCGTTGACATTAAGGAGGATCCGATGTGCGTCCAGGTCCCATTATAAAAGCTGAGTTTTTGATTCACAGAATAACGCAATCGTCATCTAAGTACTAGAAGAAAATTGGTCAAAAGTTAAACCCACAAATTTAACAGGACGTATCGTACATAACCTTTGAGAATCATATTTCACCACAAACACATCATTGTAAAAGAAACAACAGTAAATTACAGCGCTGTTCTTCTTTCATGTAGAATTCATCAGACAGCCCAATAGATCCACATCTCTGAGGCTTTGTTAATGCCAGCCTGTCTGGCATAGTTGACGAATGAAACGTACATGTTTTTTTTAAATGTTGGCATCTTTTTTGTATTATTATTGTGTTTTTTTATTAGTAGGATACTCAAAGTATGCTAACGGGGTAAGAAAGCCGGATTGTAATTAAATTCATACCCGATTTGAACCTTGCTGGGCTATTCGTCTACAAATGCAAGCTTTATGCTTAGTTGACCAGAGAAACTGTGAGACTGAGATTAGGTTCACAGCTGATTTGAGACTACCTGGAGTATTCGTCTCCCGATGTAAACTTCACGCTTAGTTGACGGGGGAAACTGTTAGACTGAGATCAGGTTCATAGTCGATTTGGAGTGCCAAATCGCCTATGAACCTGATCTCAGCTGAACCCAGCTAGTGAGCTGAGCTATTCATATTCTAATAAAAGCTTTTTTACTAAGCGATCTTAAAGAATAGTTCGTTCGTATTTTCAAACCAAGTTTGAAGCAAAACTTCTCTTGGGTATGTACTACAAAATGAATGCAGTAAATTTATTGTGTTTATAGCATTTCACAGGTTACCCTAGTATAATTAAATTTTAAAAAATATGTATAAATATGTTTGTAAAGACCATCAAAACTCCACCTTATATGACGCTACGACTTCGGCAGTAGACGGCGAGAATTTACGTGTCTGCAAGCCGAAAGACAATAGATAACAGCGGTCTTAATCCGAACAAAAACCGGACGATGGCAAGTTTTCATAGCGGCGGCTTAAACTTGCTCGAATGCTTTTTATGTGGAAAAAATGAGAGGAATTACACGTTACAGAATATACTGTATATAGTATATTTGTCATGACAATTTTGTCTTTGGTATATGTGTCATTAATCTCTGTGATATACACAGAAGTAACTAAAAGGAGTTGATAAAAAAATATTTTGAACCGACTTCTAAACAGGAGGAGGTTTTCAATTTGACCATATTCTTATGTCTGTTACCTCGGAACTTTTGTCTAGGTGAACCGATTTTTATGTTTTTTTTATTTTTTTATTTGAAAATTAGCGCTTTCCGTGTGGTTCCGTTTCAGTTGGGTCCAGTTCTGACAATTTGAAATCGGCTTTTTAATAAAGGAAGATTGTTGGATAACAATATTCGATGATTATAATAGTTTTACACTGATTCGGATATTCGGGGTCATTATTGCATCACTTTTCACTGACATATGCTACTTTGCCGTATGTGGAAGGCGCTGCAACGTAATTACAAACCTTTATTACATGAAAAATATGTGCACATAACTCTGACATCAGTAATGAGACTTTAGATGAATGTTGAGCGCAAAATCTTGTCGGATAACGCGCTGGACACAGACACACGGCGTGTTTTATTTTTCATCTCTCTCCGCATACGATGCGGTGCGGAGAGGTTTTAACTTTTTTGTATCTCGCGCTGTAATTTGCGGTGACATAAAAAATATAGCAATTACGCTTATCCGATTTACATTTTCCACCCAAATATCGCTCTATGAAAATGTCAAATACGTAACTACTACGTGTAACTATTTTTGAAGTGACACTTCTTAACGTACGCTTGATTTGGGGAGTAAGCTGATGGAAACGTGACGAGAGTGTTATGAAAAGTGTGATCGGTCGAGGCGAACGGAGGTTGAGAGGTTAGTCAAGATAGATTAGATAATCAGTTTGTTAGCGTTACGCGAACGGTGATTTCTTGATAATTTCAATTTGTTGTTGTTAATGATGTATTTTATTCAATATATTAAATATTCTACGTTTAAAGTGAGTAAAATTGTAAATCCAATTTAAAGTTCCATTAAACATATATAAACACTAGCTGTACCCTACGACTACGTCCGCGTGGGCCACCCTTACCATTTAAGGGACTTAAAAAATAGTATACTACCGATTCTCAGACCTAATAAATATGCACAAAAATATTCATAAGAATTGATCAAGACGTTTTGGGGGAGTTTTATAAACATATATACATACATATAGACGAACTAAAGAAGTGTTACTCCAGTCGTGTGGTCTAAAGAACGCTTGTTTTTAACAGAAAATATCAATATAAAAATGTGACCATACCACCAGAACTCTATATACAAAGTGACTGGTGAGACACTCAGAATACTTATAAGGAGAAAACTCGTTACTCCATTCTGGTTATAATTATCTAATAAAAATGGGCGCTTCATTTTTGACCAAATTTCCTTACAATTAGATGAAGTGTGGTCTTAAGTTGCCTAGTTAAAGTTGTTGTAAGATAAGGTTAGTTGGTAAGGAGAACTGTAGTGTAGATAGTATCTGGCCAGTTATAAGAAAGCTTTAATGGCAGATGTCAGTCGGAATTAAACGGGACATAGAACACTGTATAGATATTTGTATTGAGTAAAGCTTTCTTTTTCCGTGCGAAGTGATAATACGCAAGTAGTCACTTTCTGTTGTGACCATGCGTAATTGGAATCGTGTATTAATACACAAACAAAGAGTATTTTCTTGTGTATGTATTATCTGTGATTTGAATGAGTGAAATAGGTGCCTAAAATAGGTAAAACTGATCATGCTGTTTCATCAATGATGGCCTGCTATACGTTAATACGCGGGGAGGTCATGACATAAACAATAGCGAGCGTAAGTTATTTTTGTTAATGACTAACACTAGTACTGACTGACTGTCACTAGTACGTCAATGCGTTGCGTCCATAATTAGATAACTTTCTCTTAATCTCACGTAGTAGTTAATTTATATTAATATCTAATCTTAATTTAGCACTTTAAAAGACCAACACATTTACATTTTTACAGCATGGAGTAGGTATATATTATATGTACAAAATTCACGTCAAAAATGAATTTTAAGGTGAGTTTAGAAAGCAGAATCTTGTTCGGTAGAACACTGGATGCTCGTGCATGTTTTATTTTTCATCTCTCCAAATATGATGCGTTGGGCTTTAGATCTCGCTGTCTATCTCGTGCTGTAACTCGTGGCGACATAACAAATATACCAATTACCTACATCCGACGTACATTTTGATTCCCAGTGTACCGTTTTCGTAAATTCGTAGTCATGTAACCACTGTTTCCGAAGTGGTTTCTGAACCATATCACATAAAGAAAATATATTTTTGGCTATTTAGTCTTTATTAGTTAAACTGTCTTTTTTTATAATAAGCTAAAGATTTTTGTTTTATGAATAAAAATAAAAATCTCGACGATTAATAACTTATCTTTTACTAGTTTCGCTGCAGTTTTTTAATATTTTAAATTTTAAGTAAATAAATCTTTGAGCTTTGTTCAAATTATATGTTAATGTTTATTTCTTCAATGCCTTGGAAGGTAAGCTAGTAAATGTATAACGCAAATGGTGAATACTTGATTATTTCATTTCGTTCTTGAAAAATTTCAAAAGTACTATTTTGTTTGAGACATTAAATATACTCTGTTTAAAGTTAATAAAATTGAAAATTCATTTTTAAGTTTATATAATGTATATAAATTTTACTTCAGTTCTTTGGTCTATCAATTATAAACTTTTTTTAATTTATTAAATAACACTTACGAAAAAGAACTTTATTGGAATCCTTTAGTTTCCATTTTCCTTCACTAAACAACACCATCACTAGACGTGACAGCATTGCCGCCACTTCACGCCGATCTCATGTGAGAAAGAGGTACTGGTACCCAGCCGCGCCGGCCCAATTTGGCCACAAGCATGGCGCTACCTCTAATTAATCTGAAATCTTAGCAAGTTTCCCACAGCTACCTAACTTCATACAAAGACCCTTTGATTGCCTGAAAATTTAAATAAAATCACCATATAGGTTTTATATGCGCAAATCTATTTCTATATAAAAGAAAACATTAATAATGTTTAACATGATGAATAACTCCGTATGAAACGTTTTTAGCTATGTAATTATTCATCACGTAAACATGTTGCAAGAAGACGATTAAAAAGTCTGAACAATATCCGCAGTTCAAACTTTCCGCGGAAGTGTTTTCAACTTTTAACAGATGCGTTTCTTTGAAAAATGTCTTCATTTACTGCCAAACAATGTTAAACACGCGAGTGGTAACGAAGTGAAAGTTTTTACAGGCTCTTTGTTGGGTTTACTTAACGAGCATGTGATGTGACGTGGCATGACGTGACAAGACGTGACGACGTAACGTGATGTCAAGATGACTTACACATGCATTGTGTAATTCTGTAACGATTGAACAGGACATCTGTTTGATTTACTAGTATCATCCCGGAGCTCAAAGTGTTTGTACATTTTTGACCTTGAAGGCCACACCACGTGATCATTCAAATGAAGCTATGCCTGTCTCCGGCATTACAAGTGCCAATAAAAATAGTAAAATGAATGAAAAAGAATGACACAAAGGACATAGTAATTAAAATACAATCCGTCAGCGTACGATATGTCAACGGAAGAATATATGATATGATTTATTATTAACTGCTAATGAAAAGCCCACATTATCTTGCACGAGATACCTATCTCGTAATGACGGTGTATTGTTGACCATTGTTGTGTTATAGCCGCTGTACTACAGCCGACAGGAAACTAGTCCTGTCGGCTGTAATACCTGACAATGATATATATTATGTTACATAACAGTGGCTGGCCCGATGGCTCAGTGGGCAGTGACCCTGCCTTCTGCTCCGGGGGTCGTGGGTTCGATACCCACCTTGTATTACAGGAGCTCCGCCTGCTTTAAGCAGCTCCGATGTAATTCCGTCCTCACCGGGGGCTTTTCCATTTTTAAGTTTAGGGGCTTTTCCATTTGTAAGTTTAATTTTGGATAAAGGAGAGAAAACCTTGGAAAACATAGCAAGATGAGTGTGCAGTTTATAAGTAGTTTATATTTACCTTAATAAAAACATATTAATATTCACCTGCAGATATCCTGCGCAAGTCCTCAAACTCTTCAAAAACTGAAATGAAATGAGAATTAAAAAGTTATCACAATTTGATAACATACTACACAATAGATTGGTAATCGCCCACAACTAAAAGAAGACTCGCAGATGCGTCGATGGCCTTGAGGCCTTTTAGAAATGAGCATGCTCTTGTTGGAAGGCCTCTAGTATTTTTTGATAGCCTCTTTTCGAAAATATCGAAGCTGGCAATTGGTTTCACAATTATGTGGAAGCCAGGAAATTCCTATTAAAACGCAGAGTCGTAGACTAGCAGACATCAAAGTGATGAAAGCAGCTCTTTATATGAAACTAGCTCTTTGCCGCGGCTTTGTCCGCGTAAAACTGCGAGAGCACTTAATCTGGCCCTATCGTAAAATCTGTCTACTAGCTATAAACTATCTCCTACATTTCACCATTATAGGTCCAGCGGTTGCCAAGATTTAGTGTGAGGTGAACTTTATAATTTTTTATAATAGATTTAACTTACATTGCTGGCTGATCAAGGCTAAGACGGAAAAGGTGGAGTAATATACATCGATGGGGCGATTTTCCACGATTGCCGAAAACAATAAAACGACACCGCATAGCACGCATATCGCCACAACACCCCACCATGACCCCGTTGACAGGGGGCGCAGAAACTGGTTCTCGAACTTGCCAACACCATGAGACGGGATGCGATAGTAGAACCTCGTTCTGCAAATACAAAAGAAAATAATATTTGAAATTTAATGAAACGTAACGTTAGAAACTGTGCTGCACCTTAAGTGGATCTGGGGAGGACCCTAAGCTTGAAGAAATGACAACAGGTGGAGTAAGGCATTGACTGACTAGTAGCCGAGCCCGGGATAGTGGAGGATTAAAACTATTATCTGATGCAACGTAAATGTATTAGCATGAAACAATAAATCAGAAGAGTTTATAATATTTTTAAACGTACTACCCAGGACGAACGCCCCGTTTTACTACTAGTTTGCTTCAAACTTTCCGATAGTAAACTTGCTAATAAGCTGACATGTAGAAAATATGAGTAACAAAACAAGCACTTTTACTATGGTAATATTGGTATTATTTAAAAGAATTATTTCCATGTTTAAATACATTTTTGACCGTATTTTTGCATAAGGTCTGTAATCAAAATATGTACATAGAGAAAATTGTGTACAAAATTTATATTAGTCTTTCCTAGTTGTTTTTATCAGAAATTACCATTTGGAATACTTTACCATTTTGGATGAGTTCCTACTTAATAAAAAATTTTGCTAAGCATTATTGTCAGAAATTAATGTAATGTATAACAAGCAAAAATGAGCTTTTTAACTAATTGACGGGCAAACGACATTCGACCTTAGTGTGGCAAACCAATTCCTTGGTCGACTATACTATTTATTATATATATGTTTACATATTATATGTGCGACGATTTAAAGAATATTCACGAAAGTATTATTTAATTTGAATTAGAAAGGTTCTACCTCTTAATGACTGATTAGTCATGCATTAGCCTAGCACGAACCGAATGCATATATGGATACGGGGAGACCCTAAGAAAACCCGTCTAGACATTCGCCTTGGCGTGGTTTCTTTCCCCTTCGTATAGTAATTTTGTACGTACAAGGTAACATCGTCTCACTGAGCCGCGAGACGTCTTAAGAAATCTAACGTTTAATCAGCGTAGTAAATGAAAGAGGTTATGTAAGTTATAGTAGAGTAAGGGAATTTAGTTCAGAAAAATACATTTCGTATTTTGACTTTACGACTAACCTCTAATGCAGTGTTTCTCAACTTGGGGCCCAGTCTTTCAAAATACTCCATTTCCCTAATTGAATCACCAAGGCCCAATAAATCCGCGCGGTTCTTTTAATAAAGCCCTCAGTTCTCGAAGATTGGAAATATATTCGGCTTTATCTTCTGTAACAAACGCGCGGCTTGCTGTTCTGATTTAGTGATTTTACATAAAACGCACACCACAAGAACATCTATGTATATACCTCAATTTTATTTGAACGGCTGATTGTTCTCCCCCTTTGGGCTTTGATAGGGTTACAATTTCTTTTTTTCATACCCCGACCCGGCAAGGCTATTGTCGCGGACACTCTTTAACACTTATTAAAAAAAAAAAACTCATCTGAATGTGAAAACATTGAGAAGCAAACCAAAACATATTATGAGGAAATAAGATTTAAATCAAATTATTCATTACGAAAAAACATGCCATATTTATCAATCTGTATTAAGTATTTAGGACGTAAAATGTTAACTATCATTTATAATAGGATTACTATAGACTTCAGTACCGTATCAATTGACTGATAACAGAGATAACGAAAAGGTACATAATATCAGTTTGATGCGTGCATTGCAGGAATTATCTAGAATATTTTTATTGAAGGAAGCGTTATTTCATTAAAAATCCTCTTGTTCAGTTTCAAAGTAGCTATCGTATATCAAGTCTTACTCATCCTAGTTTTTTTAGGAATGTATCCATATATATATAAAAGCGAAACCTTTCACGAAACGTTAAAAACCGAGAGACGTACAATGACGCAATTTGGCAATGAGGTAGTAAACTAGCTATTCAGTAATTCAGTAAAAACTATTCAGTCCACATCCGCTAAGAAAGGATTTTTTGACAGGGTCAAATTTTGGAGGTCTAAGGCCTCTCGCAAGTTTAATTTTACAGAAGCAGATAGTTATTAATATATTCGTTTGATCTCCAAACGAACGTAAAGTCTGGGTAAAATGTGCGGGTGCCATTGTCCAATAAGTACAAAATAGAACCATGACAGAGCGCCCTAACATAGAAGTGACCGTGGTTATAAATAAAATATACCTTCTATTAAAAAGATACATAATTATATACGCATAATAATATGTCTAATGTTTCAATAAATATTAAAAATATAAGAGTTTCTTTTTATGTTAGAGCCCTACCTCACCAAGACGCCATGGCGACGTCGCCAGTCACGTATGCAAACAATTCATTATAAAATTTAGGACAGGACACTTGGCGACGGTTTGAAGACGTCATCAAACCAGCGTCATTTTCAATACAGACTTTACGCGTACATTTTCAATACAGACAATTTACATTCATACAAGAATGGTTTACCATCACATTGTAACATTGATTAACGCTTTTTATAATTATGCAGTTTGGTTATATTTTTCTCAAAAATGCATGTTTTTTTCGACGTTATTGTGTGCAAAATTTTTGTTATGAATGCTACAATAGGGCATTTTAGAGTATTTCGACATTAATGTTAACATTACACACACACCCACACACACACACGCTCACACACACATGCATACAAGGATTCCTGTATTAAATCAATAAAAAAAACTGCGTAGTGGCCAGGGCGATCGCTGAGCGATCGCTCAGTCGCCCGTCTCCTTCTAACCTATCTGTAACAAAGTCACGTCGAAAAGCTCCAAAATGCCCCATTTTACCATTCTTAACTGTAGAAAAAAAAAGTCAGCCACACCTAACGGAATATTATGATTATGGGAAAAGTATAATCAAAATTACATCGCTTTTATTTAATCCTTAACGCAATTAATCAAATTGAAAAATCAAAGAAAATTTTAGTATTTCTTATAGCATCACCTATCTGTCAATGAGAGTCTAAGATTGATTCAGTTGATAATAATTATCAAAACGTCTTATATACATTCTCTAACATACAAAGAGATATACATACCTAAGCCCAGTTAGCGAAGTGACAGAACTTTTGCTATCTTATACTACCTAGCGTTTTCAACATGTAGAGCGGTATTGATTTTATCTTAGCGTAGGCTATCTCGCTAAGTAATAAGTATTGAACTGTATTTAAATAGGATTGTAATAGAAAATATCTTGACTTTGACTGGCCCGTTGGCGCAGTGGGCAGTGCCCCTGCCTTCTGCTCCGGGGGTCGTGGGTTCGATTCCCACCTCGAATCTGGGTGTATTATGCATATATATGTAATTATATATTTAAAAAAAAATAAAAGTATTTGTGTATAACAGGCGGCTGTTACCTATAACACAGACGTTAAGTTGGAACAGACGTCCGTGTGTCATATAGTCCTGTATATATTTATTTATTTATAATAGTCAAAAAAACTTTTAAGAAAAACTGTGCCAGGTGATAGATGGGTGACCAATTCTAACACTGGTTTAAATATTCGACCCTTTCTGTGTTAGACACGTAAAACAGTGGAGCCCAATTAATGTCACTGAGTGATATTAGTTGTGAGATTGTAGAGATTGTGGCAGTTCAGGAGAGACGGCAGTCATGTTAACTCGTCCCACAGTTTTATCCTGTGCGATCTAAGCGGATCCTGGTACTAGACCGGGATAACGCTAGGAAGAAGAAGAGAAAACTGAAAAGTCATGGTACATTGTAAGAAAATTGACAAAAATTACCTTGTATATCTCTGGGAACATTAAGTCTTAACTTATTAGTATCCCTGTATATAAATCGAAGCTGGAAGTATGTCTGTACACACACTACAAGAATCCCAAGCGTCATGTGCATTGTGAAATTTGTAAAGTTAATGCCCTTAAACGATAAAAATATTTTTGAATACATTTAGACGTTTAATATGAGCGAATAAAATTTAGAAACAAATTAATAAAGGATATTTTTTTGGCATTTATGCTTCTTAATTCACTCGCAAATGACGATGTTAAAATATAAAGTACGACTTTATATTATATCATCATCGGCCTATCGTAGTCCACTGCTGGACATAGGCCTCCCTCAAAGCGACCAATATTACGCGGTCTTTTATATTTTAGTATAATTTTATATTTAATTATGTCCTTAACTTTCACAATTTATTAAAATTGAAAGCAATCAAGTATTCGCTAATGTCAAAGAATCTACTTCGGGTGCGACCCTCGTTCTTTCCAACGAAAAATAAAGGAGTTCCTGACAACATCATTAATTAGGAGCAATATATTATCTGTATCTAATATATTATCTGTATTTAATATTTTATCTGTATTTAATATATTATCTGTATTTAATATATTATCTGTATTTAATATATTGTCCGTATTTAATATATTATCTGTATTTAATATATTACCTGTATTTAATATATCATCTGTATTTAATTAATCGTCAAAGTTGCAGTAAAATTACCAAAAATGACTTACAGCCTGAACAACAGCCTTGTTAGAAGCAATAATAACATTCGGAGGGTCACCCACAGGGGTTGCGAAATATTAATGATATTTCTTCTAGAAATTCTTTTCTAGTCCAGTATCCCGTATAATCTCGAATCAAATATTTTAATGAATTGAACTAATCATACGGTCGTTCTCATATAACACATCTAAACACAAAGCAACGCATTATACGAGCACATGGGAATTTGATAGAAATCTCAGAGGAAATATTTCATGCGCAGTGCTTAATAAATGTGAGAACATTGTGAAATTGTGTAATATAGGCAAACATTTAAATGAAAACATTTGATAACATAAATATATACTAAGTAAAATATTAATAAACTCTTTGAAAAACTCTTTTGGACAATTCTTTTTCTTCCTAGCGTTATACCGGTCTAGTATTAGGGTCCGCTTACATTGCAAAAGATTTGACTGTGGGGCGAGTTAAGATGACAGATTTCCGTCTGACGTCATCCTCTGAACCCCCACGATTTCTGCAACGTCACGATTAATACCACCCAGGACATTAATCAGGAACCACTGTTAGAATGGGTCACCATCACCATCACCCGGCCGTGGCTACAGCCACTTAGCCTAGCGATCGACCCACATGCCAACCACTGATTAGGCAACGATCTCCTCTCTTTTAGACAATCCTTTTGTTTTAACTTAAATACTAAATCTTTAATTAGGTTCAACGCAAGTTTGTTAATTTTATATTAGTACTTAGTCTATAAATAAATAAAGCAGCTATAAATAAATAAGATGTATGAGTATTTTTACACTTATAAACTTAATTGTTAATAATCAACTTTTTAATCTTTCAGGTGCTGGGAATGATTTTCGTTGCTTCATTATCACTCTGTATTGCCCAAGAGGTAATAAGTACAGATGATTTTAACGACAAAAGAAATACGGTTGATCCATCGCCACCAGTCAGTCTTGATCCATATATAAGAAAAGCGTTACTGAAAGCCCTAAGCGATCTTGAAGAAGGTGAAGGCTTTACTGATACAGATACTACAGAAATAACGTCTACTCCTAATGCTCATATTTCAAGTAATGGTGAAGATGTCACAGTTGCGAAAGCAAATAAAGAAAACATTCAGATCCATTCTTTTGTTGTTAACGGACAAGAGGAGGTCGTGGCCTAATTAGTGGTCGGCATTCTATTATCCATATATTATATTATTCCCGTTCCGTTCTTTTGGAAACTTTATTTATATAGATAATTTTCGAAGCATCTGTTTTACACGATATTCCATGAATTTTATGTCAAACGTCATAAGGTAATTAGCAATAATTTAATATGGTGGTTAAGTATATTTTAATTCTCTAATTTTCTGCGCAATTTTCTTATTTTTTTTTTAAATAAGAATCTACTCCTAACAACACAGAACACAACAAAAAAAAAGAATTAGCGAAATCGGTCCAGCCGTTCAAACGTGATCCGGGTCTAAAGGTAATGGAGATTTATTTTTCTATAAATTAAGATGCAATAAAAAAATATTGCGCAAAAAAATTGAGATGTAAGCTGTCTTATATTTCAAGAAGGATCAAACTGCGTACGATGTGTACATTTGAATAAAATCGGTTTAGTAGTTTAGGAGTCCATCGCGGACAAACAACGTGACGCGTAATTTATATATACATATTATATATACAGGATATAAGACGATGTATTAAATTTCACGATAATACCAAAAAGTGGTTTGTTTCAATATCAACCATAAATAGAACAGATTCACAAATATGATTATGTATATGGAATAAGAAATTACAGGGTAAAATATAACAGGGAGATTTTGCCAAATTGAATATTGTTATGCTAATATCCCTCGATGATTCTAAATATGCGTCTTCAACAGACCTCTGACAGGCTTTGCTGATTGCAAATTGTGTCACGATTGAATACAAATTATATACGAGCTCTGTCAATAGTGGATGATAATAAATTTATGCGGATTACTTCTTGGAAACCGCCGAACAAGCGGTAATAAGGGAAAACGTAGAGTACGAAATAAGGAAAACCCTCTTATTTATCAATAATTTCAAAGGGAATAATAATCTTTATTGCATTACTTTTATGTGGCTGCAGATCTATACAAATGAAATTATTTTATGAATATAGTAATATTTTTGACCTTTTAAAGAATCAAAACTACTTTATTTATCGTATTGGTACATCTATATTGATTAAAGAGGTTATTTGAAAATATATATCTACCCATCTATCACCCAGTCGCAGCCAGAGCAACTTAACTTAGCGATCGACTCAAATGCCGACCACTGATTAGGCCACATATTGAAATGTTATTATTATTATTTTGTAATCTTAACAAAAACCTATTCTAGTTAAATATCTAGTTAAATTTTGTAATAATTAGTGTTGGAGGGAGATTTCGAAATAATTCTTAGATTGGCTGATAGAGGACGTTGAAACAATGCTGTCTGTATCATTAACTCACTCTAGACCTAAAACATAATCGGTCGGTTTACGATTAAGCGAGCGAAATTAGTTCACGCTGGCGTGTATCGCCGACACACAATCAAACACGCAAATTTCTATAGTATTTGCAAATATCTTTAGCTGCTTACTTTCGGCGATTTGTTTACTACATTATTTACATAAAAAAATTCTTCGTAATTAGGTATATTAGACGTTTGTAATTGATAATGATTATCATACCGGAAAATTCATAACAATATTATTCACAAGATAAGTATTACGTCATACACCAAAGAGTACTCTCAACTAAGATGGATTATTCCATCATATTTTTCTTAACCTTCAATTTAGCACATGGCAACAAGAGTCAAGCTATATACTAGCTGTTCCCCTCGACTTCGTACGCGTCATTTCAGTGATTTTGTTAAATTTCGACGGTTTCTACTTTTTATGCGAAACCTAAATTATTTTTCTCAAGCTAATGTAGCATATATAACGCCTTGCAACAACAGCTATCTACCAGTGGAAGCAAAGTCCAAATCGGTCCAGCTTTTCGGAAATACATAGAATAGGTTTTTTTTTGTTTTAATAACTTAACAATAGAAACAAAATAATGGAAGACTGAAGCGTGCGGCAAGAAATAGAAAACTCAGTGGTTTTTTTAAATAAATTATTTGATTTTCATTAAGAGAAGACCAGAAATTTACGTACTCTACACAAAGGGTAAGGGTAGCGCCACACGGGCCACATGCCACAACCAAATAGCGTCGCCACTGGCATGTTTCCATACATTTCAGCTTGCAGCGTGTGGCGACCACCGGCGTCAACCGTGTGCGGCCAGCCCATATAAAATGTACGAAAATAACAAAAGCTAGTAGACCGTCTAGATGAGCTAGTTTAGCCCTTTAAATAGTACATAGGTTATATTTTACTTTAAATAGGAAATTTCACTCGCCACTTAACATGTATGGGATCAATCCCTAAAATGTTAAATATTATTTTTTTATGACGCCAAAAATGAAATCTATTCGCAATACTTAACTGTACCAGATTTCAAGCATTCCTGTTTATAATTGTAGAATTACGACATGGGCGGGCCGACGAACGAACGGACGGACAAAGCGAAACTATAAGGGGTTTTTGGAGGACTACCGAACCCTAATAAACGACCAAATGTATGTGCGCGCATAACTTTTGAAATACTAAGGGTTACTGGTAGGTTTTAAAAGGAATAAGATAGGCACTCTACTTTTATAAAGATGTTTAGGGTTCCGCACAGAATTTACGCAAACAAAGACGCAGGTATCAGCTAGATATTAATACAAGATTGTTAGTACAAATGAGGCGTGCGTGGATTTTCCAAACTAATTTAATTTTCTTGCACTAATATTGCTAAAAGAATGTAAGCTAGTTTGGTACGTTTTGCCTTTTATGCATTAAATACTCAACCAATCGTCACATAATTTCGGACACACGTTGTCAGGGGCACAAAAAGGATAGGGTACCCTTCATCCAGAAAACAAGCACTGTCCCCAAGGGATAGAAAAGTAACTTTTAGACGCCCGTCGGGCCGGCCGGGTACGCCTATTGACATGAAATTTACATTAACGCGAGCGAAGACACGGGAAAAATATACTAAATATCTTTACATATAAATAAATTTGAAGCGTCTTTTTGTAACAATTTGTTGTATATAGGTGTTCATAAATGGGTTCGTGTGTGAGGGTATAATGTTTTTGCTCCTTTGCTTGTTACGTACGTACATGCACGATATCTGACGCAGCTAAATTAATATGAAATTTATTTCAATAAAAGAGCCGATACTGGAGGTATTCGATGTGACAATGGCTTAGGGCGTGGAAATGTCACGGACGAAGCGCCGATAAAGATAAAGGGGGGAGGCACGCACCCTCGCGACCCTTGCCACTTCCCCGAACACTGACAAATGCCTTCCTAAAACCAGTGGCGTGCCTGGGGTTCGAATAGGGCAAACCAAGAGGTACGCCTTTGTAGTTTTTACAATAAATGTAAAATAATGTCTTGTTATTAGAGAGTAAACTCACGAGTTACTCTCTAATAGCCGCTACACAAGTTGCGATAAATCGTTGCGAAAAAACTGTACAGTTTTATCACTACGTGTTGAAAAATCGTTGTCGATTAAACTGTTCAGTATTTTTGCACCGATTTATCCTTACCAAGCCAAATAGGTTCTCCGCTAAATTTATGCAGATGGCACCAACTTCAGCACATCAGTTTCTACTAAAACGTATGAAAGTACTATTTATTTTTTGCCTTTTAGTTTTTGTCTATATATGATATGTTATTTTTTTGATACCCCACTCGTATATATTATCTCTTCTTCAACCACCAACTAGTTAACGGCTAAATCAATCTTCTTCAAACATAGGCTTAAACATACGACTAAGAGATCTTTCAAACAAAAGCATGATAATTCAATTTTATGCCTAAAATGCCTTACATATTAGAAATGAGCTGATACTTTTCAAACTGCTAGACCAATTGTCACCAAACATAGCTAGGAACCACAGCAAGGCAACACGACTACGACATGCATTACTTGACCATAACGACGTTACGGTAGGTGACGCAAATATCCAGAGAGCCTATAAAAGATTCGGTTGAGTATCGTTAATTTACTCCTAAGAATTGAAGAGTTCAGTTACTTTATCATGGATCCTGAAGTCAGAACGTTACCAAAATCTCATCAAAGTACCCTTAAACTACATCTTTTATAATAAAAAAAACATCGAAATCGGTTATCGTGATATTGAGTCATTTGTCGATTTGTCACGCACATACTTAATCAAAATTTAGAATTTTATTGTTTTCTCATTTAAACCTTTGTCAGAGTTGGACTAAATTAATATGGGACCAATCGGAAAGCACTATCTTTCAAATGAAACAAGAATTATCAAGATCGGTGAACCCAGTCGAAAGTTCTGCGGTAAGAAACATAAAAAAAACATACGCCTAGAATTGATAACCTCCTCCTTTTTTAAGTCGGTTAAAAACGAAATAAAGGTATACATAAAACTAACACTAACGTCTTAGCATTTTATATACGTTGCCATACTCAAATTAATTCCTGGCTGGACATTACCATACCATCAATGAAGAAGACAAAACAATGTATTTTAGTATTATAAATACTTTAGTATTGCAAGATTTTATAGCGGTAACACAATTTTATTTCCTTTTTTTGGCAATACTGTTATTTTCAAAATGGTATTGAGTTTCCGCTGATAGTGTATTTTGTAGTGAAGTTTAAATTACATCTTAACCGTAAGTATTTAGAATTATTGTAATGTTTTGTTGTATATATAATACGTCAAGTCTAAAAACACCTGTCATAAAAGTATCTCGTAATAAAGTTGGCCATATTTATTTTGGCTCAAAAAATCTTACAGAAATCGGTCGCAACAGCGAAAATGATTCTATCGTTTAGTCAATAAACGAAATATATAGCAGTTATCGATTTTCGTTTTTAATGAAAATCAGAAAGGTTGAAGTGGTAATGGGTTGGGCATGTGGCACGAAAGGACCCGCGAAAATGGGTCAATATCACGACATTTTGGATGTCAACAACCAATGGCCATAGAAGACAAGGCCGTGAAAGAGGTTGCGTGATGATCTGGATGCCTTTGCGATTGGGGATAGGACTGTCTCATAGAAGAAAGTAGTCCGAAAATTATTTTTTTAAGAAAAATATTTAAGATTTAGTAAAAATATTGACTATATATGTTTCTAAGATTGTTTTGATTCGAATTATATATTTTTTTAATTGTTAATTTTTGATTTTATTACAAAATAAAATCACAACATTAATATATACAGCTTATATATACAGCTTTAAATAATAAATATTAAGGACATTTTTTATCTTTAAAATTGTTTTAAAGTTCCCATCTTATGTCGGTTATTGACAGCTTACGGAAGGACAAGAGATTATGTTTTATCCTCAAAATGTTAAGCTTTTCGAATGAAAAAACAAAAAAATAAGGATTTGGTAAAAATTTGAAATCTACTGCACCACGTGAAAGGGGTCGTAGCGTACATTCGTAATAAAACTAAAAGACTGTATCGCATACAGTATTCACAATAAAGAAGAAACAGAGTACGAGTATGGCAGACCATAAAGTAACCCAGTCGTGTAGTACCTCCTACGAAATAAATAATTCAAAAGGATACTTGTAATTCTTGTTAATTACTAACAGTTAAACCGTCGCGTGGAGCCTTGTTAAACTGTTGGTAATTTACGTGCCCGTTAATTACCAACAGTTTAACAGTGATCTATTTTCACCGTAAGATCTTATTAATTCAACAATTGCGATCCATTTGTTATTTAATATTATCTTTTACTTTGCCTCTCTTTTACACTGAGAATAATTTTACACATGCCGATAGAAATCAATTACGCCTGGAGTGTGGGGTTCTCGGACAATAGCCAGAGTCCCCTAAAACCCAGCGGCGCCCTCATGATTCATTATTGGGGCATCGTAAGATCACTATTGTACTCGGCTCTGGTACCCTAGAATAAACTGACCCGACTAAGAGCCTATAATAATTCAAGAGTAGTTCTAACTCCTGTTCTTCAGCTTTGAAAGGGTGCGCTACTTTCGCTTCCTTTCTAGTGCGTCTTTCAGTGAAACAACCAGCACCTACTGAAACGGCTACATATTCTTATAACAGGAATTAGAGGTATTAAAAGTGCACTCTCGTTAGTTTAAGAGCAATTACGCTTTTTGAAAGTATGTCCAAAAAGCGAAAACCAGGTAATATTTGTGACGTTAGTGTGCTTTACTCTTTTTAATATTGAACCTAAACTGATAGAAATCGGATTGTATTTCAAGAAATATCGTCTTATTTTTACATCGATAATTGAGTAAACTGAGTCGTAAACCAAGTTACGTTACTTCTGAAATAACCAACATCAAAACATCCGTAGTGCTGATGAATATTGATAAAATCTGATAAAAATATTTCAATCAATGTTCAACGTCAATGGTTACACCATGAAGGTTTTTCAATACTCCAAGCGGTAACCAAGGATTCATCACAATATTAAAACATCATGAACGCTTTTACACATTATGGAGGAATGCCTTCGTCGCCAAAGGCAAATCGGAGCTGCACTCTGGGCATCATCTGCGGCAGGGGCCCGGTTGGAGATTACTAATGAGGAGGATACTAAAGTAGGTTTTTGATAATCTTTATTGCGACAATTAGGAGTTTACGTAAGCACTGCCTGAGTTTCTACAGCGGCGACGTGACAGATCCAGCACATGTACAGGGAATCCATAGATACTAAGCTAACTCGCCTCAAATTTAATGGAGCTATGAGGATTTTACATATAAGCTTTTCCGAACTTTGCAGAACATTTGTGGGCCTCTGCAACCTCGTAACCAAGTTTGTCTTTATTACAAGTTTTATTTGGCTTCCGTACGTCTCGAAGTAATAAATGGCGCAATTCGTTTTTTACAAACTTCCCGCTACCGTTTGACGTCCCATCGGTTATCATCTTTTATTGATCCCGGTCTTTTATATCTAATAAGAGAGTGGTTTATATCAATAACTATATACCCGGACAGACTTTGTTCTGTCTAAAGTCAATTTTTATATTTGTATCTCTTTATAAAAACTTTCTGTGCACCTTAAGTAACACACGCAAAAAAAAAAGAATTAGCCGAAATCGTCGATCCATCCTTGAGTTTAACGCTTAGCAACATTCATTTTTATTTATATAGATTTTTCGGTATTCTTAAAGGACCGTCTTTTTTGAAATATTAAGAAGAAATATTTCTAATACTACTCAACTATTGCTCTCTTCCGTACTCTACCATTATGTTTCTTTATTTAGCAACGCCACTTATCGGCTAAAATTTTAAATCTAAACTATTAATTATCTCTTCTGCGCCGAATCCTGCATCAAATTCAGAGGAAAGTTAATTCCAGAGTGTGAAGATTTCGCCTCCATTGCCCCATTCCTCAACAAACTTTAAAAAAACACGCTGTCTATGGAACACAATTGTCGACGAAAACTGCACTAATCTTTGACTTGTTAATTACTCTTAGCAATTATTTATACATTTATAATGTAATACTTTAATAAAAATAAATAAAAACAAAACAAATCTTAATTTATATTTAAAAAAATAATAATTAAAAGCTAAAAATCTTGTTTCCTCAAATATAATTTCTCAAAAGAGCAGCGCGTTTATATGTAAAGTGACAGTGTAATAGAGCGCGGTTAATTTAGATTATGGCTAATGTATGTAATACAAAGTCTTGCTTAATACATAACTTATTTACTTACAAAACCTTGTATCCATTTATTTCTTGTAATGTAAATAAGTTATGCATCCATTTATTTCTTATTACAACAATTTCACTTATATAAAAGTAATAACGTATTTTATTTTTCGTTATTTTAATATTTAATTTTCGATTCACTTAAATTTTAAAGTATCGTGGTATATAATGTTTAATATTATATTTTGTAAATATTCTTTGTAAATAATCAAATATTTAATCTGAGATTACAAGTATTCGCTATAATATATCATCATTGCCTTGAATATACATAGAAGAAAAAATAAAAGATTCTGGCTGAAAATATAAAAGAAACTGAATAAATTCGAAAAAAAAAAACCAATGGCGCACTATATCATTCTAAAACTTTGATACTACATATTTAGCAAGAAAAATTTTAAAAATGGAAATAGACAGCGATGTAGTTGACAGAAAACTAAATTACGTACATCAGTGAAGGGAGTAATAAATGCACTCGTGTTAATTTAGTGCTCTCGGATTCTCTCGGGCACTAATATATGCGCATGGTGCAATATTCTTTTATTATTTTCCGATAGCTTTTTGATTACATTAGGATCTAAAACTGTCAAATCGCTGGACTTGTAAAGATGAGGAGGTCGTGGCCTAATCAGTGGTCGGCATTTGAGTCAATCGCTAAGTTAAGTTGCTCTGGCTGCGACCGGGTTAGCCTTACTATGTTTTATCCACTGATTCTATAATGATAGTAGTCGAATTTCTAACACTAGTAAACACAAATGGTTTAATAATATATTTATATGTTAGATTGCAGCGTGCAGTATTTACTTCCTTTGAATCTACATTTGCTCTCAAAGAGCTAAAGAGCTTAGTCGCGTCCAATATCCATTTGCGCTCAGCTATTTATGGAATTTCTAATTCAGCGAAACCTTTGCAGTATTGTTGCTTTGATAGTGGAACGAGGTTTAACTTAATTAAACTTTGCTTTATCAATAGACAAAGTTTACGAGTAATCTCACAAATAGAGACAATTGAAATATATATCACAGTTAGCCGGTTACTATCTTAGTTATAAATATGAAAAAGTGTGGCACTTTTGCTTAGCGAAGTAATTGCTATTATTTTTCTGAAGGCGCTTTGTTACACTATGATGCTCCGAAATTAATTCAAGTTATGATATACATGTAATTGATGTTAACTAATGCTTATAAGATGAGATGGAAGGAATGCTAATACTCAACTTCCTCAAATTGAATTATCTTTAATGAGAAGTTAGGCCACCAAACAAAAATAGCAGTCATGATTAATATACAACAGATTTACTAAAACCTGTTGTATACAACCCTAAACTACAAAGAATAATAACTGCAAGAGGAAAATTGTTTCATAGTTAGAAGCGTTACCTTACGAGGAAACTGAGGTTTTACTAAAAGTTGTAAAATGTCTAAAGATACTATCAAGGCAGATTAACACACGCCGAATCAAACACACACACACAAACACACACACACACACACACACACACACACACACACACAAACACACAAAAACGCGCGCGCGCGCGCTCGCACGCACACACACACGCTCACAGTCTCATTGAAAATAAGATACATAATAAAATAAAATGCATATTATATACATAACTAGTATTCTTAAGTAAAATTAACTGGGTTACTATTTATTGGAATTGATCTGTGGGAAGGACGAGTCCTTCTGCCACAGGATTCATACATCACAGGTTTGTATATTGTAAAATTTAAACAAATAAATTATCACTTCATTTCAAGTTGCCGTTAAACCCGCAAGGTACCCGGTTCAAACCACACCGCCGTTGGGGTATTGTCGCACCCACTCCTAATGCAAGCTTTTAATTAAAGCTTAGAAGGAGTGGAAAAGGGAATATTAGACATAAATAAAAAGTATAGTATTATTCTTTAAAAAAAAAAATATCCATTGGCACACGCCTCATGCCTGTGGTGCGAAAATATATTAACAAAAAAAAAAACAAATCGGTCGAGGTTTCTTCCCGAAAGAATAGGACCTTCGAATTATCTAGTAAATAAAATTCGCACGTAATGTTATCAAGTTCTAATTATTCAAATTCCCCGTTAGATAAACATATGAAAATAAAAATTGACTTTGAAAAATAACCTTTTTTTTATTTCATTTTATTTTATTTAAATAGGTATGCCAACAGCGTGTTCACAAACTCAATTTTAAGAATCTTACAAGGTCTCGTATTCAATGTGACAAGCCTTTTATAGGCATGCACAATATTCGACCATTTCAACAACCTTCTAAACAAAGGTCATGCTAATCGATAACCATCAGTAATATGCAAGTACGATGGACTTTAAATAATTAATTGTTGTTTACTACAATAACCCCGCAAATAAACTTATCAGTACAAATAAAAGAAAAAAATCCCCGCTTTCCAGCAACTGAATCCATTGGAATTGTTAAGCAAGAAACGTTAATAACAGGATAAATATAAAATACTGATAAAAATAAACGCATAGCTTCATAATGACTCAGAAATTACCGTTTTTTTGCTATAAATAAATATATTACACACTGGAGAGACCGGAAAAATAACCAGTTATTAAAATCGTTAAGCTTTTATAAGATATTGTATTACCCTTTTATTACATAATCAAGCTATAATTCCATTTTCGAATATCATTTATGGTCAAAATAGTAAAGGCGTAAATGTAAAAAAAAGTGTGACTTTAACCTAACCCGATCAGGAATCTGAGGCCTGATATTTTCGAAGTTGACTGCATTTAGAAGGAAATTGTTCGTAATCCCTCTTTCAGCTTTATATGTACCAGAACTGTTATCACCAAACACTGCATGAAAAAAGCAATTGCCATCACCTGCAGTAATTTAAATATCTTACTCTTACATACATTTTTAAATATTATTATAAAAATAAAAACATTTAAAAATATATAAAAAAATAGATCTCCGCCGGGCAAGGAACCAAGCAACCGGTGGTTAGGGCTCCAGATTAAGAGACTTCCTAACAATACGTGCAGTCTCAAGCAATACCGCCTTCTGTATCCGACTCTATTATTATTACAAAAAATACTAGCTGTGCCGGCGACTTTGACTGCGTAAAATTAGGTAAAAAATTAAATTGTAGCGTGATAATATATAGCCTATAGCCTTCCTTGATAAATGGGCTTTCTAACGCTGAAAGAATTTTACAAATCGGACCAGTAACTCCTGAGATTTAGCGCAAACATTAAATTATTAAAATAAACCACACGCACACAAACGCCAAACGATTTACACACATATGCATACATTTTAATAGAAGATTGAGTTAAGGCGTAGTCATAACGACCGTATGTATGTATATTATTATTCAAATATAACATTGAAGTTGTACAATGAATTAAGATTTTGTATATATTATTATATAAGCATAGAGTACACAAATCTATAGATTTGTGGTTTATATGCTCTAGCTCTGGTCAATATAAATCTAGAGCATATATGTATGTCGCTGTATTGATTTCCTGTCACGCATTCAACGTACATTTCTCTCCGAAACTGGATTGACTTAAATAAGTAATAGTAACAATTGTTTAGGCATAACATAGCCTTTGTTTAAAACTTTTCGTGACGTGACTCTATCTATGTAGAGTTTAAACCGAGTACATTAAACGTATTTGAGTTGTTACATCTATAATTACCAAACATAAGACTTTTTTGTCGTTTTCTTTCGGCTCGTCTACTTCGTGTCTTTTCCATGAAAATGACACTGTCCGAATGGTTTATCAAAGAAAAAAAATTACATTGCACGTCAGTGATAAAGTCTAGTACGAACATAATATAATATGATGGTTAAGTATTCTCAAAATTTTCTAATTTTCTTAATTTTTTCCTTCATAAGAACCTTCACCAGACAATAAAAAACATTACGAAAAAGAACTAGCGGGGCGCGATTTCGTCCGCGTAAAATTACGCACAGTATATATTGCGATATTTTAAAGCCTTATTATTTGTAAATATATAATAATATTATATATTATTTGTAATAAACTTTTAAATTACTTATGTTTAATTATTACTCTGATTAAACTTCTATGTTTTCTGGTATTTCTGTCCTTTGTATAGTTATTTTTTTAAATCTTTTTAAAAAGTGTGATAGTATATTTTTTGCATAATATGCATTATAACACATATACAAGGAATTTGTCATGTTTTCAAGAACAAGTGTAAATTACAGTATAATTTAAACTTCTAATACAAAGTTTATTACAACCTTTTTCTGAACTTAAAGTAAAAAAATATTTATTAAATGTAAACACTATCTAAAACTAACTGTACAACTTTTTTTAAATAATGTAAAGTAAATTAAAAACTAAGTATAATTAAAAAAAAGTTAAAATTACATATAGTATTAGTTAAATTATGAATAGAAATATCCTTTGGGAAGTGTGTACATCTATGAATGGTGCACAAATCAGAAGTGTACCTTAATTAAATTAATATTTGTAAATGTTTAATATTTGTACTATTGAATTAACAAATAAAATAAATAAAAAGTTATACTACTCAATATAATCTTCTTAATTTTTATTGCTCTGTGCAGATTCATAGTTATATAATTTTTAATTAAATTTTGTGAATATCCAATTGTGTAAATATTCTTATCTCCAAAAAAATTCTTATCTAAAACTTAAATGCATAGTTAAAAATTCTTTATACACTCTAATTTCAGGTTGCTAAACTTCTGATCGGTCAGAATGGAATTCTGTCTACGCCAGCAGTATCACATATCATCAGAAAATATAAAACTCTAGGTAATGAACTATATGTATACAAATTAATAATAAGTGAAGCGCAAACCTTTAAGTACCATTTTACAAAGTTTGCGCAGACAGGAGTATTAATTTTTTTTTAAATGTAGTAATCTTTAACCTGCAATCAGCCACAAGATTGTAATTGTGGGTGGGTTACAGGACTATGAAAGTATGAAATTTGACAAAATTATAGTTTATAGAGGAGAGTGCGTGAATGCTAATATTTGTATAAAATATGTATTGTTATATAAATATATACATATAGATAATACACCCAAACTCGAGGCGGGAATGGAATCCACGATCCCCGGAGCGGAAGGCAGGGTCACTGTCCACTGCACCAACGAGCCAGTCGTACTTTGTATTAGCAATGAATGTTATTGCTAACTTTCGTATTGTTGCTAGTAAGTTGACAGAGTATACGAGATAGTTAAAGCGCGAGTCAAAACATTGTTTCTTTTTTTTATTGGAGATAGGCAAGCGCTTGACCGTAGTCACACTTGATAAAGTGTAGATGCGGTCTACGGTTGAACGCGCTTGCTTAGAATGAACCTATTCACTCTTGCCTTAAAGATACCCATGTTGTAGTGGTCTGGGAACACAGACTTAAAGCATTTACGGTAGCTTAGTTATCTAAGCACTTCACCATAGTTATCATATGTATATATACATATATATATTTAAAGGTCTGTTTGTAGGTTTCGTCCCGTAGTAAACTGTAAAATTCAAAGTAATTAAAATTAAATTGTGTAGCTTCGAACATTGCAAAGGCAGTTCTAAGATAATGGTTTGTTGGATGCCCCAGATGGTTACGGAGCCCCAAATCACTTTTCCATAACGGTTAGGAGCGTTAGAACATCTGTACCTACATCTGTATTATTAATGATCTTGTGTTTAATCTGTATGTCTGAATTTGTGTAAATAATGAATTAGGCAATATACTGTATAACATTACAATATAATTAATTTGTATTTAAGTGGTTACTTTAAATTTAGTGTTGTCTATTGCCGATGGAATATATCGATACCTCCCACGTAAATTGAACCAAAAAACCCAAAATTCACAACTTCACAGTAGAGTGTTACAAACATGTAAATTGAAATAAAATCGTCATTATATAACTCTTTTGTGTTTACAATAATATATTCAATAATGACAATTACATTATTGTATACAATAAGTGACTATAATTTTACAATTAATTGTTTGTAACGCTCTACTTTACAGCTGGGAATTTGGGTTTACAACTTACGTGGCATTACGATTTAAATTAAAATACAACACTGAATTTTGAAATTTAAAGCGTAACTATAATTATATAATTGTTAGAAAGCAAAATATTCGTGCTAACCCTACAGAAGGCAAGTCGTTATTAATGTCATGCTTTTAATCAATGCTAAAGCAATTCCCGTCCACACTAACTGGGTTCCGCTGTGAACCCAACACGCATATTTTCCAAGTCGTCTCTTCGACTCGAACGGTTCGAAATGATCCTGCTAGGGCCTCAGATTATGGTTTAAAGGCTCTCGTAAGCTTAATTTTATTAGAGATAGTTATTTATATTATGATTAACAATATATAGTACTGCTGCTTTACTGAGTTAGGCAGAAAATCTATCGGAAAGATCTAGTGTACATAAAATTCCTAAAACGCCTAATCGGTCAGACATAACATATTCTAGGATAAAAATACCTTATATCAATTTATTATATTTACGATTTATCAATAAATAATGCATACGCAAAGGTTTGGCCATAAATTGGGCACACAAAATTGTTTGTGTGATCAACAAAATGAGGTTTATGGCCCCGCTTCAATTGAAAAGGAATATGAAGCGGATGATACTGTGAGATTGTCATTTATCTCTTTAGCGGCTTTTTTTTCGATAAAACCCGCAATTTATGGTTCATTTTTATGGTTGGGCCCCTATGAAATGTATTTTCTGGTGAGTTATGGAGTGACTGTTGCTTAGATTAAACTTTATTCGGGTCATATTTAATATTGCAAAACGTTACAGGGTAACTTTAGGAGCAGGAGGTCGTAGCTTCATTAGGTCGAGTCTATTGCTAGGTTAAGCAATTCTTACCACGGCCGAAGCACATAAGTGGGTCTTGAATAAAGTCTCTGAGCCATATTATTCGTGATATTCTGGAGGTTCCTGGGATAACGTCATACTGCAGTCGTTCGTCTTAACTCAGCACAGTCACAGTCTTCGGTGAAGCGGAAACTGTCGTCTGCCGAATCTGCATACGTGAATCAAAGAAAGAATTTACTCAAAAACCGTCGCCATTTTGGATGAGCTTCGTTATTAAATCATCCAGGCTGCAGAACACATTAATTGTAGAAATTATTCATGGCGAATAAAACGATCAGTTTTAAGGCGATGTCCTGCCTGTATTAGCTAATGGGAAACAATTTGAGCACGCGTCGCTAGGTGGCGTTACGTGTCTCAAACTTTAATGACTTTAATGTTTTTTTAGAACAGTCAGTCAAAGAGGATTTATTTTCCCGATAAGTAAGTTCTGATGCCCATAGACAAGCCATTACTAGAAGATTCACAGATCCGTCAAATCAAGAAAAGAGGTCCTGAAGTTCCTTCGCAGTGCATCGGGGCGGGAACACATAATGTAAAATTGCAACAGATTCTGATTTAAATTTTTGAATACCATTAATAACTCTGATGACGATGGTGGTGATGATGATGAAGATGATGATGGTGATGATGAAGAGTAAATCTGATGATATTAGCGACTGGTAGCAAACCAGCATATGCTTAGAAAAAACAAAACTCTAAGCCTTTTTAAGTTATCAGCCATATGCCGGCATTTAGGAGGTACTTCTAAAGTGTTCTATATTTAAGGAAATACATTTAAAAATTATCATATCTACTTGCCTGCTATCATATGGCATTTCACCATATAAATATATGGTACTAGCAGTGCCCTGTACTTCGGCCGTGTAAATTTAGGAAAAAAAAAGATTCAATTTTAGCGTGATGATATATAGCCTATAGCCGTTCTCGATGTATGGGATATCTAGCACTGAAATCACTTTTCAATTCGGACCAGTAGTTCCTGTGATTATCGCGTTCAAGTAACTAAACAACAAAATCTCTCGAGGTTTTTATATTAAGTATAAATAAGTATAGATTATATGCCGACCTTATCAAATATATATTTTTTTCAAAAGCAAAAAATATATCGATTAATCGAAATCAAATCTCCATCGCGTCCATACGATGGTATCTATTCTGACCACCATTAAACTAATGATAATCCCAGCCCCACAATTAAACCCCATTGGTACTGGGATGCGCCACGTCACTATTGATTTGTGATTGATTCTATATACTGACCATTTATCACCAAGCCATATTGCATCTTATCACCACGTGTTAAGATCTTAAATACTTTAGCGCGTGTTCATAATCTTGTCTTCTACTTAATAGTCGGATATGGGATGCAGTTCTAAGGTAGGATCTCGTTTTGCGTGAACCTATTCTCATATGATCTCATGTATATTTTTTATTGGTACATAAATAAAAATTTAAGAACCAACATTATATTTTTTCTTTTATTATTTATTTCTATTTTAATGTAGAGTCTTTTACGTCTCAAATAGGATATAGACATTTTTTTAATATTCGTGACGTTTGGATAGGACAACGTCTGCCAGGTCCGCTAGTCTTTCTATGTATATAATTCTTGTGTACGTGTGTTTGTCACTGTACATAAGGGAAGAACTTTAAAAAAAATGGGCACCCATTATTCACGAAAAGAATGACTAAATAATGCGGACATGGAACCATGGATGAAGTTTTTTTTTAATGCAAACGAGCAGGCGACATTCACATAAGTGACTACCGACGCCCATGGACAAGTGCAACACCAGAGAGCCCGCAGAAGTCGTAAGCGTCAGATATTAAAGAAAATACTTATTAAGCGTTTTACGAAAAACTGAGTTTCATTACTACATTTCTGATTTATCTACGAAGTAAGAAGTAATTTTAGTTGGAATTATTTTTTTAATTTCAGAAACTACTTTTGATAAATTTTCTTTGTTTATGGTTCTAAAATATTATGAAATTGTACCTTTTTAGGGCGTTGTCAAATTTATTTGTTACATTCAATCATTAACACGCCCCGAAAGTACAAAGGTTTAGGTATATGTAAGTTTTATCTCTAAAAAGGTGCGACTGCAGGACTTCACCCTCCGATGTCTAAAAATTAATTATTATTCATGAGCTCTTTTGCAACCCGTGAAGTAGGAACATTTTAACCTAGCTTGCAGCATTAAAATGCAGGAATATACATAGGCCTTATAAATAAAGAAAGAGTTCGTGAATGACACTTCAGAATCTGCTACAGTACTTAGTAATATAATGAAGTGGTACTTACGTAGTGGTAAGCAAAGGATTTGTCAATATAACACTTTTAATACGATGGAAAAGGAATATTAAGAATCTTGAAGTTCGAAGAAGAATCTTGAAGTTAATGCTGGAGAAGAGGAATACAATTCACTAGCTGTGCCCGCAACTTCGTCCGCGTAAAATTAGGTACAGAAAAATAGATTGAATTTTAGCTTGATCATATATACCACCAAAAAATGTGACCTTAACATGCATACATAGTATTATTTAAAAGCACTCGAAACGTTACACAAAATTATAAAATACACAAAATTATAAAAATTATAAGTTAGTAGGATATTCGTTGAAAACATATTTTTCGAAGGCTAGATTACGGAAGACTTATGGTTCCTGCAAGTTAACGCGGACAAAGTCGCGGGGTAAACAGCTAGTCTATACTAATATGTAAAGCTGAAGAGTTTGTTTGTATGTTTGTTTACTGGAACGCTCTAATCTCAGGAACTACTGGTCCGATTTAAAAAATTCTTTCAGTGTTAGACAGCCCATTCGTCGAGGAAGAAGACTATAGACTATATGTCATCCCGCTAAAAAATTTTTACCAAATTTTATCGCTGCGGATGAAGTCGCTGGTAACAACTAGTATAATGTAAACATTGGTTGCTACCCAGTATATTGATTATAATAATTATTTCGATAGTAGGTTTAACCTTTCTTTATCCAAATTAGTTGGTACTGATTTAGAATAAGAATAAGAATATGTTTGTGGGAAGGCACACCAAGGAAGGTTTCGGCGAGGAATGAAAGGCGGGAGCGAAGGTCGATATGCTCAAGTTGTTCGTCGGAAGGTCTATATGTAGTAATCGTAAGTGGAAACTTCGCTAGCGTGAGTTGGTCTGTATGGAGATTTTCAGCGTTTGTACTGCGGTCGTCGTCATCCGTACAGCGCCATCTAGTTTGCTTTGGTGTAACCTTTTCCACTCGACATCATTGCCATCTCGTTATGTAGCGCCAACTACATATCTATTATCAGATTGTCATGGCAGTCCGTATTTAATAGTTGACAGATTAACTGAAAACGCTGCGCACATTTTAGTGATTCTCTTATTTCAGGCGGTCCATTTTACAGTCACACGGATCAAACTGTGCATTATATGCCGGAAACCATAGAACATCGCGCGTTAAGGATAAGAAACGCGAAAAAGGAAGATGGACAAGTGAGTAAAACCCTGGTACTTTAAGATAGTTGTTTTATGCAGCTGCGGAGATATTTCATATATTAATTGTTGTATATTCGTCGAACTAAGTCGTAATGGTCGATCCCTTTTACAAGCCGGATAGAATTGCTCCAAGATAGGTCGATGCGGATTTTTGTCTGTGCAATCACTGATTAAACGAACCTCGAAGCGCGGAACGTACAAGGATGAAATTCGACAGCGAGGAAGTTTAATGGCAGAAAAATTAGGGACAAGTGTTTTTCAAAGTGCCGAAAATTTGAACTTTCATTCATACGTTTTTGTCCTAAGAGCATCGTGTAGTTCTGGACTTCATACATACATATGTTTCTCCCCAGATTCGCTCGAACCATCGGTCGGGATTTGGCCGCTTTCTATTCAGAGTTGGGCGAAACGAGTAAAGCCGTTGTGTTCCTGATGGACGCGTTGCGCTCTTACGAGGAACAGGGATGGAAGGACCTCGCGGCCCAAACGCGACTGGAGCTCATCGCCGCTGCCAAGAAAATGAATGATTATGATAGGTTTGTATCTTCTTCTTCTTCTTCTTCCTAACGTTATCCAAGTCTCCGCTGAAATTGCAAAGTATGTAGCTAGAGTTAAGATGACCGAACGTCGTCTGACGTCATCCTCGGAACCCCCACGGCCCCTGCAACCTCATGACTAATATCACTGAGTGACATTCATTGGGTCCAACTATTTTACACACCTTCCCACCCAGGTCACTCACCTATCATCCGGCCGCGGTAAGAGCTACTTAACCTAGCGATCGACCCAAGTACCGGCCACTAATTAAGCTACGACCTTCTCTACTTGGTATTTAAAAAACACTGCAAAGAGAGATCGATAGTCTTAGGTAATCGCAAATTGTTCCTGATATCCACTACACACGTATAAATCGTTATGAAAAAGCTGCACAGTTTTATCGATACGTGTATATGAAGAATCTATTTATTTATATGAAAAATCGGTGTTGATTAAACTGCACTATCTTTTCGCACCTATTAAACTGCACAGTATTTTCGTGACGATTTTACTCGACGGTTTTTTCGCAACTATTTATCGAAACGTGTGTAGCGGCTATAATATATTTCAAAAAAGAAAGCTTACAACGACTTTTCAGATTTTACATACTACTCTTTCCAACTGATCTGATACATTTCAGGTATACAAAGCTCTCTGCCAGAATAGCAAGCACCGCCGAATTGGAGATACTAGTCAGGAACTTCTATTTCGAGGAGATGTTGAAATCTATCAGAGAAAATTTGGCTGACAAACAGGAGCCAGTGCTGACTGAGCTCAACGACTGCTTCAGTTTGATATCAGCCCATCTGCTGCCGTCCGAACGTGGTGTCTATATCACTGATAATAAGGTTTAATATCGTTTATTTTCTCATTTAACTTAACGTTTATACATTTCTTATTTATACATGTGTATAAATAAGAAATGAACACAAACGTATCAAATTTCGGGATTCTAATATTTTTTTGTAAGTGTTAATGCGGGTCCTTGGTTAGGTTATATATTGCTATTAAATCTTCTAGATGGCGGTGTGATGTGGTTTCATGAATTTTTTTCCATTCATAGCTTTTATTAAATTTGTCACCCATCAAATTAAACACATTAAACACTGAATGTTGATATAGTAGATTATTGCACAGAGCGCAAAGTGAGTCGATAATGCACGAGTGTTATGTTAGTAATACACACTAAATTTACACGAGTTGATTAATTACTTGCTTAATCAAGTTGCGTATACAATTTTTTTTTTCAACTACATCGCCGTCTATTTTCATTTTTTTAACTTTTCTTGTTAAATATGTAGTATCAAAGTTTTAGTATAGAGTGCGCGCGCTTCAGCGGTAAAAATCGGTTATGTAGTGATTAATGATAACATTACTGCACAGTTAGAAGAAAAAATGCATACTTACATGTTTTATCTTTTAAAAAATCTTACCATTATGATCATTATACTAAACCTACCAGAAACTAATTATATATATTTTTTTAATTATTGCTCTTAGTATTAACTAAAAATAGTAATAAATTAATAATTATGTTTAAGGTCCAATGCCGCTTGGTTGTAGAAAGCCTTATGCCCAAAGAGGTTTTATGTACCCGGGTCTCTATAAGCGTAGAGACGTTTCAAGACAAACAGACAGAAAAACGGACACCAGTGAAGAACTATAAGACTGATTTAAGTGTTAGTGTAGCCACACAGTCCAGCTCACCGAGGAAATCTACGGATACTGCTGAATTTGAGTCTGTTAATTTAATAACTAGGTGAGTTAATATATTAAATATATTGGTACGTTCACAGACAAGTAAGTTAGGACTAGATAATTTAATAAGTAGTTTAATAAGAGCCTCAATAGCTCAACAGTGTACGGTATGGACTGTAATCCACAAGGTCCCTGGTTCAAACCCCACCGCCGTTGAGGTATTGTCGCACCCACTCCTATACAAGCTTTTAATTTAAGCTTAGTAGGAGGAGGAAAAGGGAATATTAGACATACCTAAAAAGTATTCCTCATATTCTTTAAAAAAAATAAGTCATCATAGCCGCGGCGTTTGATAGTTTATAATTTTTGTATATTTTTATAGAAACCTGTTTATTATAAAAATTCTCGATAGGATGGACACCTCTTTATAAGGTTTTTGTAATATTTAAAGGAAAATCACAACAGAATTGACATCTTTTTTTTAGCATAAGACTAGAAGATTTAAAACCCAAGAGTCCATTACTAAACCCTATGAACATAACATCGAAACTGCACTACAAAGAGGACAAGACCCTCCAAAAAGCGACAGTGGATAGTCAAAATTCTAAACTACCCTTGCGTCGTTCAGACAGCACCAAATATAGAAAACCATCCGTAACCGTTAGGAATAACTACGAAACCTGTTTTATATGCGATAATATAACCTTAAAACCTGGTTTGAACGATATAGTAGTTGAGTACGTGGCCAAAAAATGTGGCGTCTTTAAATTGGGTCAAGTTTCGTTGCTTGTTGAGGGTAGATTGGAATTTTTGTCCAACGCTCTGGTAGCGAGCAAAATGGGATACGAAGTTGAGACGCAAGGGATCAGCGTGTATTTGAACAAAGTGGAACCAAAAAAGGATTTGGTTGCTGGATTGGAACAAGACATGGAACTGGTTGTGACCAGCGGTAGCTCCAAGATCGAAGAGGTATAGTATCTTAGTAATAGTAATTTTTATTATATAAATCATGTTACATAGTTCAATATAACCCTGGCCCCTAAACTAGGTGAGCCCGTATCTTAGCAGCCAGTGCCTTCCCAAACATTGGTACAACTATTTGTAATGTGTTGAGCACTTTTTAATGCTTTAAAAAAATAATCAACAAATGAAATATAAAAGTATCTTGTTTCAAAACTCGGAATATTTTTCTTAATTTTGTGATGATAGAATGTATACTTATAAACGTTATATAATTTATTTTAACAAATTAAAAATTTTCAACTTCAACATATATATAGAAATTTCAAAATCGACATAGTCAGGGAGACAGCAGGCATTTTTTGAGCATGACAATCTCATGTATATGTTGTGGTCTTATGGTAGAATTGACCACCTCATAAAATGCTCGAGAGATTTCATGAAATAGTCGCATTTCAGCAACCAAATTTCGATACCTAAATTCGACCAAATCGTTGAATCGCCAACCTGTCACGATTTTATCATCCAAGTTTGGCCATATCGTGAAAATATCGGATCTCCGTAAAATAATTAATAAAAATCTAGAATATGTATATTGTACTCCTGCTTCCCCTACAACTAGGCGTAAAACTTATTTTATCTGTGGACGAGGATTGAACCAGATATCGTGACTATGTCATGGATAGGTTCATTATGGTTATCGTTGTTATTTTAAATAAAAAACAAAAATAACCACGAAGGAAGTCAAGAGGCAATCCATGACATAATCACGATTTCTGTAGATGTCATATTTGGATAGCCAGTAATAGTCCCTAGACTTTTTTAGCGTAGTCACCCTACTCTCCTTTATTTTGCTGTCAGCAGCCGCCATGTTGACACATAAACAAAGCGCTTCCAGCGGCTCTAATGGTAGTTAATATATTGATATTACAATATGATCAGATAATATTGATCATTTCGTGAAGTAGCTGGGTTTTTAGGCGAAGATATCGACGAATGATTTTTTATCATTTATCTGGCCAAGGCATATCATGATGTGGCCAATGGCCAGTGAAACGTGTCATGAAATGCAACCATTTCATGAAATTCTCGAGAATTTCATGACGTGGCCAATTCTATGATATGGCTACGGTATAAAAAATATTTAATTTCATTTTAATTATTTATAGTAAAAGTGACAGAAGCAAATGGTCAATTACCTATAATCTAACTATTTTTAGATTGTAGTTTTAGAATTGTATACATGTTGTGTTAGCTTGTAAGTGGGACGTACAATGTAATATGTTACCGTTGTACGTAACGTAACCTATCCTTTTTTAATAAAATAAAATAAAAAATAAATAAAATAAATCAAACTGTTAGGTCCAATAATTTTTTTTGTACCTATATGAACTTTTCTGGTATCGATTCCTTCATACACAAGTAAGAGGTTTAATTTTCAACTAATAGGTTTAATTTATAACAACGTTATCTAGAACTGTCTCCCATTAGCAAATCGCTCGACTGCAAAAAGCTTTAAACATTAAAAAAAAAAACGATTATACTGATATATTTGTCATTTTTAGAATGCAACAATATTCCTAAAAACGTCTACAGGACTTCAAATACGGTTCGCAAATGATCAATCATCAATGTCCAGGGAACTGACTATTCCCATCGCAGCCACAGAACCCTTTCAGACAACCAAAATACCATTAAGACTATTTTCCAATTTGCAACCAAGAAGGGAGAAGAGCATAGAACACGCCGTAAGTCTTTGCAAACATATGTTACTCTATTCTGGCCCTATCGAAAAACCTGTTATTGGCTGATATTTACGAATTATAAGCTAACTCTCTGCCGAATTTCATCTTTGTAAGTCCCGCGGTTTTCGAGCTTTCGTGGGGAAAGTGGCTAACGAGTTAGTTGCTGATTCTTCTCGTGGTCTGACTCGTCCGAATCAGTGGTAGTTTTGAAACTATTTGATTTAAAAGTTTTTCTTCTGTGAATTAGAAAATACAAATGACGTTATAGCTATGATCATACAATTAAACAATTTTGTGTATATTCAATACCAAATCCTAATATCTATACATTTATAATATACAAGATTAAAAAGCATGTCTATATAAAATACAAGCCACGGGTAGTATAAAATATTAAAACTTTGGCACGTTTCTATCATTTAGATAATATATACCCCTAAATATACGGATTACGTATCTACATATATTAAGGCACATTGCCACGATGTTTGTTTATTTTAGAATATTTAAAATTTCCTAGACCGTTATATCGATGTAAAATCGTTAAAAAATGTAGAAAAAACCTTCTGGTTTCTTTTTCACTACATTACAGTGACAAACAGTATTCGATATTTAACATTAAATAATAATTGTATGTATAATTTAAAAAATATATCATTGGGCCTTTGTTAATTATAAATAAACAAGCAGACCCGGCAGACGTTGTCCTGCCCGTACACTGGGTTAAATAACTATTAATTTACCCACTATTTACTAGTGGGTAAATTAATTATATTATCTAAATTAATTAATTGCATTATATTATGCTATAATATTATTCTCGTTCCCTTTCTCTTTCCGTTGCGTTCCGTTCAAGTTTCCGTTCCTCTTCCCGTTTCCATTAGTTTAGCTTACATTAGAAATAATTTAATATGGTTGTTAAACATTCTAAAATATTCTGATTTTCCGTGCAATTTTCTTAATTTTTATTCTTTTACAAAAACCTTCTCCTGCCATTAAAAACACAGCAAAAAAAGAATTAGCGAAATCGGTCCAGCCGTTCACGCGTCATATCGTGACCAAGGGAATCTGGAATCATTTATATATATATATATAGAAAGACACAGTATCATATATTTTAAATTAACAAAGGCCCTTCAAACTTTCAATATCTCCGTAATCTCTTTGCTAGACGAGCGAAGCTAAACATTATATAACATTAATATATGCATATCTATGGTATACTTTTTTAAGAGCAAAAATAAGCCTCGAGGTAAGGTGGATGCACTCTTATACACTCTCGTTAGAATGAATTTTTCTCTAGAGAAAGTACAATTAATATTTTTACAACACTTACTTGTATGATCCTCAAAATCAAGGTAGTATTCTGGAAGTCGTACTCAAGGGAGAAATGGATCTGTCCCACATTCTCCGAAGGCTCCGAGTTGTCAATGTACATATCCACCAGCGAAATTGACCGGTTCTGAAGGAACGCCATCTGTTAGCCAGAGCGGTGAACGATTTACTAGACGCATTTAATGGCGCCTATGTTGTAATACAATTAGCGGACAAATATTTTAATATATTTTCATTCTTAAAAGTGTCTTATGTAATTATTTACCTCATAACTTACCTTTAGGATACCTAAAACTGTATTAAAATATTTGTCGCCCTTAAACATGACTACACTTATATTATCACAAGCTCTATGAAATGGGATATGTTTTTTGTTAAGTCGCCATAAAAATATGGAATTGAATATGGATAAATATAATATGGATACGCCGAACATGGAATTCAAATTGAATTTCCAAATTGAACATGAGGATTATTTCAATGGGAGTAAAGTTTATTGTATCGAGTATGAATATTGAGGAGTCATATGCGTACGCATAATGAATAGGGTGACATAATGTATGCATACGTATGTACGTAATAAGTTCACAGTTAATATGAAATGTAATATAGAGTCGGCAAATTTCGTAACATAGAAAAATGACAAATAAATATGTCAGCATATTTTAATTTTGCTAAAAGACCATAGGAATAGGATGCAATAATATGAGCATGTCAAACGAAGCATCTGATGAAGTAGGTAAAATAGTGTTACTTTTCGGCCGAAATCTGATGAAAAGATATAGTGTTAAAGGACATGAGAAAATGCAAGATATCGGAGATCGCCATCGAATGTGGGGCGAAAAGGAGAGAAGCTATAAGAATGATCTCTATCTTCACTATGTGAGAGATAGAGATCATTCTTATTTGCTGTTATTATAGTTAGGAATTTTACTAAGACGGATGTATTATACTCGTGTGAGCCAATGAACGTTTTATCAAATCTGAAAATGTAAATCTAAACTACAAAACTATCTCTATACTACATAAATATTTGGCGTATCCCTGATATTATACTTTTATTAAATTAAACAAAAATGTTTAAAATTAAACAAAAATGTTTAAAATTAAACAAAAATGTTTAAAATTAAACAAAAATGTTTAAAATTAAACAAAAATGTTTAAAATTAAACAAAAATGTAAGGAAGGCTGATCTGTTGTTGATGATTTAGAATTGTCCTTGGATTTAAAAATTATTTTTTTTTTAGTGGATTCTTTTAGGATTTTTTTTTGTCATTCTGCAACATGGCGATCTGTTAATTTTAAAATTTATGATTATTGGCATTTTTAATATTTAAAAGTTGAGTTAGTAGTAGTAGGTATGATTTTAAATATAGAATATATATCTCCAGATTGTCCTTTGTAAATAAAATTGAAACAAAAGTGTAATAACTTTGTTTTTTGCAATAAAATCGCTAAAAGACAAAACAAAACTTTTAATGGTAGACTTTTATGTCGTTGTGTCCTATTATGAAATAAATGATTATATAAACATGTCTATTATTTTTTATATATTTTCATTTTCATTCATATGGATAATACACCCAGACTCGAGTTGGGAATCGAACCCACGATCCCCGGAGCAGAAGTCAGGGTCACTGCCCACTGCGCCAACGGGCCAGCCAGCGAAGATCTCTGATTGTCTTCTTTTAAACGTAATAAGACCGAATGCTTACATCTATTCACGGTATCGCGCCAAGGATGACCCGAAACTTTTAGTCATATGTCAGGAAAACCCAAGAGCATTTTTGGCGGGATTTTGCGATTCGTAATTGTAGTTAGAAACGATTTTATTTAGGCTGAAATTATGATGAAATGTGCTCACGTAGGCATTGAACTGAATTTCCTCTTCGCTAATAACACTTCCAAATAACCCATGCATTTCCTCTTTGTGAAAGTGTGTTGGGAAAATAACCAGTGTCTCAAGAGAGAGTGAATGATACACTATTATTTTTGTAAACGTTATTAATTATTATGAGTACTTTGAGGTCATATTTATACTCTACTAGTGGACCCGGCAGACTATGTTCTGCCCGAACGTTGGGCTACTTATTATTTACTTCTATTTTCCTATATTGTCGCCGTTCCCGTTCCCGTTACCGTCCCCGTCCCTATTTACATATTTCTAAAAAAAATATTTGTGTATAACAGGCGGCTGTTACCTATAACACAGGCATTAAGTTGTCTACTTTAGAAAGATGTCCTTATATCAAATAGTCCTATATATTTATAAAATAAAAAATTAAATTACCTCAAACATTTGTGTCATTACTCTTACATTAAATTATCTTTAGTAAATGCTAGTGTCAGTTATTAACTGCGCTAGGTACCTAATTACCTTATGTTGTAAGTCTTAAGCAAATTTTGAAACTGTCAAGATGGCTAGTGAAAGCGTTATGTATTAACAAAGAGGTTTCTTTGATACTTGCAATATAAGATATCATTTTTCCTTTGTCTCTCAATACAACGAAAACTCGTTATAACGAATAAAACGCTTGGTCTCTTGAGATTCGTTATAAAGAGTTTCTACTGTATAGCAAAGTGTTTTATATAGTTTCTGATTGCCATGGATTTCTATATTTTAAAAATAAAGTTTTTATAAATCTAAGAACAGATGGTTCTACGAGTCGTTATGATAACTCCAGCTTTCAAACAAAATAAACCGCATCACAATCGGTCCTTTTGTTATGGTGGTTTACAGACAGACATACAGCCACACCTAACTTATAAGGCCTCCCTTCCTGTGCCGAGTGGTAATAAAAAAGCGACGTTTGTCAACGAAACGTTAACGTATACGTATCGCAAAGCAATCGTTTATAGTTAACAGTTAGAAAATAATAATGTAATTATAAATTGCATCGTGCATTTGATTACAATCCACGTCCAACACGGTTTAAACCGTGAAATCCTTAATTGTTATATTCCTTCGCGTCGGCAACGTTCAAACAGTCGGTCCTACAATTGTGTGAACACACCAAAATATAAAACGCTGAATATGTGAGCTTTGTTTAATTTTTAATTAAACTTTTGTTACATTTATTTAAATTATTGCTAGTATTAGTAGTGAGTCAAAGGTGTTTTTACATTTATTTTTTTTAAAAGAATATTAGAAATACTTTTTGAGTATGTCTAATATTCCCTTTTCCCCTCCTACTAAGCTTAAATTAAAAGCTTGTATTAGGAGTGGGTGCGATAATACCCAGGCGGCTGTTACCTATAACACAGGCATTAAGTTGTCTACCTTAGGAACAGACGTCCGTGTCTCATATAGTCCTATGTATGTATGTATGTATGTATGGTGTAAATCCCGTCAAAATCGATAGTGCCGTTTCTGAGATTCGTAATAAATAGACTTGCAATTTTTAATTTCCTTTGAATAACTTATAAATTACTTTGGACGCCTTTATAGATTAAACTTAATTGTACTCTTTGTAAGAAATATACCATCTCTATAACACTCACGTTCGGCAATTTAAATAAATAAACTCATTATTGTGTAAGATCAACTGGTATCAGCATTTAATACTTATTATGTATATACCAATTTTACTCGAAAGGGGTCCGAAGTAAATAAAGAAAATTAGAATCATAAATATATTAAGCACACTAACACCACAATGAAACACAAAATTGACCAACATGCATTTGAAATGTAAATCTAATATTCGGAATAAATAAAGCTTAAATAAATGTATATACCAATAGATATTATCTGATTTCAAGCTTGCTTTCTAAATGTGACGTGTATGAAATTTTATCATTGGACGCAGGTGTTACAACTGATAATATTTATAAAGTTACATATGAGATAAAATATTATACAGATTAATCATTTTTGGTATCTATACTAATATATAAAGCTGAAGAGTTTGTTTGTTTGTTTACTTAAACGCGCTAATCTCAAGAACTACTGGTTAGTTTTGAAAAGTTCTTTTAATTTTTAGATAGCCCGAGGAAGGCTATATTCTATATATTATCACGCTAAATGTTTTATTTATTTATTTATTAATAATAGATATGCCAACAGTATAGTTAAAAAACAATTTTACAAATCATTTCAGTGGACTTTAAACTATATAATACACCATTACAGGCACATACACCTTTCACAAACTGTAAACATAATTTTTTTTATATACAGAAACAGAAATTACTATACTACTTTAGTTAAAAAAAAAAAGATAAGTTGAGTTTGTTAAGTTAAAAGAACGTTTATTTTTTTCTTAAATATATTTAATGTGTTATGAAAAATATCAACATCAACTGAATTTATTTCGTTGTAGGCCAAAATTATGTTTAGGCAAGAAATGAAAGTAAAACCGATCCGTGTAAAGTTTTATTTTATGACATAGAAGAACACAACACTAATAATTTCATGTGAAATATTTCACTACAAAATGAACACACACAATTCAAATATAATAATTTCTAATATCTCAATCGCTCTTATTGTCATTTTGTTAATTACAAATCCACGATCGTTAAAATTCCATCCATAAAATACACAATACATAAAAATGTGATTTACGTAATATCGTTAAATCTATTTTCTTTTTAATAATCAACAATGGTTTTACGTAAGTTTACGTAAAATACAGACATACGAAATTTGTAAATTCATGAAAGTCTTAAATTTTATTGTCATGAAATATTCTCATATATATATATTCTTTAATTATTTTATTATAATTGATTGAAAACGGGCGTTGTGATATGTGACGTAAAAACAGTCATAAAATTTTCTATTATAATCGTTTTAATAAATTAATTGTTTTAATGCACATTTTACCCTGTACAATTTGATGTTAACTTTTAGTAACTTACAGTAGTTTTAAATTAAAATATTTACAAACTGGCCGTCCATACCAATTCATATCATATATTTCTTTGTTATATTACGCCATAAAAAGCCAGAAATTCTCGGGACAGGCATTATATTTGTAATTAAATACACGTAATGTAGTAAATTTCTTATAAATAGGTAATCAAATAATTTCTGTGCCCACTGGTATAAATCATGGCATAAACTATACAAGCCTATGGTCAATTTTTAGACAATAGACATTAATGTGGAAATTACATTGCACTTTATATATAAAATTAATATTAATGGTATATTAAAAAAAATCTCACAACATATACACAGCATGGAAGAACATTTTGAGCGGAATGATAGGTACGCATTTAAGCACGTGATTTGTTACGACGCGATCCCAAACGTATCGACGCGACGCGATGCGACAAAATTTAATACCGATAGAAAACAAATTATTTTAATGGCTAACATTACGTATTACATTCATAAGTGGAACAAGCAACGACCACTTAGTGCGACAAATAAGTCGCAAAAAATTCGTATCGAAATATCGGTCTTTAGCGGATTATGACATAAACTAAACTAAACGTGAGAGGTCATGTCTTAACAACTGGTAATCACATTATTATTTTCATTTTTTACTAATAGACAATCGCATATAAATCTATATATATACATATATATATATATATAACGCGTTCAACTATATATATATATATATTTCCATCCAGCATATGAGATATGGATTTATATGCGATATATAGTTGTGTCATTAAGTACGTCAAATTGTTTTTTGTCTTTGTTTTTAAGGTGGGAAAATAAATATGGCTGTCAGATTTACTAATCTATACTAATATATGTATAAAGCTAAACAGTTTGTTAGTTTGTTTAGTTGAATGCGCCAATCTCAGAAACTACTGGTCCTATTTGAAAAATTATTTTAGTGTTAGATAGCCTATTTGTTGAAGAAGGCAATGAGCTATATGTCATCACGCTAAAATTTTTAACCTAACTTTACGCGAACGAAATCGCGGATAGTAATAAATAAAGCTGAAGAGTTTGTTTGTTTGACGCGCGAATCTCAGGAGCTACTGTTCCGATTTGTAGAATTATTTCAGTGATGGATAGACCATTTATCGAAGAAGACTAATAGGTTATATATCATAATGCTAAGGTCAATAAGAGCGGAGCACCAAGAAGAATTTTTCAAAATTCTTTTGTCCTTTCCTTTTGAGAGCTTCCACTGCGTGCGCTGCGTAAAAGGTTACTTTCGCAAAAATCATGTAGAACAGAATTGTTTCTCTTTAGAAGTTCTATATAGAAGTCTAGAATAGTATATGTCTATCTTTTACGGTTAGCTCACTATAACCTTTTTTTGAATAGACAAAAAAAAACTAAATTTGTTTCAAAATAATGCAGTACTTGCGAAGGTCTTTTTATAAACATGATATTAACCCTTATCCAAAAATTGTTTTTTAAACTCTTAAGTGATACAAGTGGCCCACGTGGATAAAGTCACTTGGTTTAGCTAGTGTTATATATGTTCCTGTTATTATATGAATACTTCTGCCTAATTTTCGAAAGAAGTTGCCATGATGAAACGGTTGCTTTTGAAAAGATCGGTTACGGACGGTCAGAATTAATAAATAGTTTTGTGAACTTTAAATATAAAAACAAGTATAATTAGAATCTAAATAGAAAGTTATAAAGGTAATGCAGTGCAAACTCTATATAACGAAAATTAAGGATCCTGGCTCTGAACTGTATTTTTTTTATTTTGTGTTTATTAGAGAAACAAACAGTAATTACAACACTTAAAGTCTAATATTATACAAGAATACGCCAGTAAAGTTGATAATACCAATAAAGTTTCTACTTTAAATAACTTATACACGTACACAGTATACAGGAGCAGTATTGTGGAAAAAAAAGTAAAAATACAAATTGAACAAAAATCTCTACTGCAGACAGAGAAAGAATTCACCTAATTGTATTTGGCAGTCAAAAGATGGCGTACACAATAAAATAAAATTAAAAAAAAAAGGTTTTTATTTATTCTATTTCATTTCACAATGCTTGTTATCTTATTCAATTTAATAATTCCTATAAATATACTTATAAACAATCGATTGAACCCGTTACCAATTGTTAAAACTCCTATCCTTATTAGCTTTCTTAATCAAATCTGCAGCTTTTTCAGCTAACACCATGACAGCTGCATTCGTATTAGCACTAACTATATTTGGCATCGCGCTAGCGTCTACCACTCTTAGTTTGTTGATTCCCAAAACTTGCAATTTTGAGTCTAAAACTGATCCCATACGACAACTGCTAGTGTAATGGAATGTACTGTCCATCATATGAAATACATAACATTTCCAGTATTCCCTCGAGTTGCGTCTCAAACCATCACATTTTGGCAATTTGAAAAATAAAGTCTCACCACCTACTTTCTTAAAGTAAGCGGACTTAGTCACTTTTATAAACTCATCTATGTATGCGGCGTTATTCTCTAGATCAGTGGTGTTTGATAAAAATCCGGTGTAAATTTTAGGAGGATCTTTAGGATCTGTGCTTCGTAAAAGGACTCTTCCTTGGGACAATGGACGAGCTACTTTCATTATTGTAACCAGTATTTCTCTGCCTTGACCAGCTGCGTTTAGCTGCTCACAAACGTCATCGTGAAGACCAAAAATAGTCGAGCAGAGTATTAGAAGAACTGGGGGATTATTTCTTGTGTAGTTTCTCATGCAGGGGAAAAACTGCCTAATTTAAGACATTCTTCATTTGTGCTCCGCTCCTATTAGTCTTAGCGTGATGGTGTATAGCCTATAGCCTTCGATAAATGGGCTACCTAACGCTTAAAAGAATTTTTCAGATCGGGCCAGTAGTTCCGGAGATTAGCGCGATCAAACAAGCAAACAAACAGACAAACTCTTCAGCTTTATATATTAGTATAGAAAAGGACTTAAATCACAAAGTATATAAAACTACACACTATCTGAAACTAACTGTAAATTCTTTTATATATATGTTTTATGGACTGTTATGGACATTATATTTTTTGGTTTCAATTTATGATGGTTTGTTTTATTTCATTTGTCATTGTTGGATTATAGGACCATCGCTCTCTTCTAAGTAATTCTTGATCTATATCTATCAATAATAATCTAACTCTGTCTGTTTAGATTTCACGCCTAAGCCGCTAAACCAGTTTTGATGAAATTCGGTATAAATATAGATTGGTCATTGGAGAAAAATATAGGTTACTTTATGTCTCGAAAATGTTTGAAAGGGATGAAATAGAGGTTAAAATTTATACGAAAGACGAAAAAAACAACGCGGAGGAAGTGGCGGCTTAACTTAGTTCTAAATAAAAAAGGGTAAGATAAAGCTTCATTAAGAAAACAAAGAGTTTCTTTGGTTGAAACAACAATTAGGGATTATAATAACGAAGTAATTACTCTCAGCATTTTATTTCACGAAATGGCTCCACGAATTATAAATATTTGACAATAGGAATCCAGGGCCGGGCTCGTGGAAAGTAATTAGGTTTTTTGTTGCAACTCTATATCAAAGAGAAAAATAATTAATTGGGATATTTAGTTGGAGACGAGAACAAAAATTACCTTGAACAATTCTCGTTGGCAAAATAATTATGTAAATTTCCATTGCCCAGTGAATAAAAGGCAGAATGCAATGTTACAGACATTCGTTTTGATTCCTAACAATAAAAATGCTTCAAGTAGTTCTAGCATTCGTTAAAAATGTAATAAATATATACAGGACTATATGACACACGGACGTTTGTTCATAAGGTAGACATTTTGTCCACTTTATAAAGGATTTGAAATTTTCTTTAAGTAGTCTCAATATACAATACTTCAATAGATTTAACTGTCTTCGTGCCGAATCGCCTGACTTCATACTAAGTTGCTTGGGCACAAATTGCAATTATGCGGCGGGGATCTTATTTAGTGCAAAATATTAGATAGTATCACTTAGTTATTAATTTAATGGCATGTTTCATCTTATACATTGCCTTACTAATATTATGTTTGGGTAAAATTAATTCAGAAACACGTCACATGAGCATAAAGCGTTAAACGTTCAAAGAATGTTATGTGTATCAAAACTTAATTGTAATTTTGCAATGTTAATGAATTCATGTGTACTGTCATTTGTTTATTTAATTTTAAAGAGGGTTATAGCAATAAGTGGTGGATATTCTTGCTAAAGCATATCCAAAAATTAATACGCTCTTCTTTCCTTTATCATTTTTTGTAGATGTAAATTAATTTCTAGATAGCAATCGGGTATAAAATTAAACCAGTGCAAGTCTTCATAACGCGCAAGCGAATTTAATAAACATTATCTTGGAATTTATTGGCTGCAGTGCGGGGCGCGGAGTATTACAGTTAAAGTGGCTTTACAATGTAATCCAAGGCTTTCTACAGCTCGACAATATAAACGAAAGGCAGAGAGAAGTTGAAATCATATAGGATTATCTTATTATCCTTTGTTATTTTTAATTTTCTCGTTACGATCAAAGAAAAGATTGCAAACGCACTAAATGCATTTCTCCATTTCAGTTTTTAAATTCTATTAAGGTTTTAATGAATTGGATAACTAAAAGAACCACTAAGACGCCAACATTCAAATCTCATTGACAACTTCAAGACAAATGATTCTGTCACGTTATTTAGTTGTTGACAAGATTTAATATGCAGCCCTGAGCTCTGCCTCGCCGGTCGACGTCACCGGTCACGTATCCAAATAATACATATTAAAATTTAGGATAGGTAACTCATCTGGCGACGGTTTGGCGACGTCGTCAAATTAGAAGCGTAGCCACGATTACTACTGGCTTCTCATTTGGTAACCGCATATATCCGTGGCTACGTAGCCAGCGCGTTGTATCAGCGTAATTGGATGCTGCGGCGTATATACGTGGACTTGGGCCCTATAGGGTCCTACTAAACTATAGTTTCTCTCTGTTTGTCCGTCCGCCTCCGCTCGTTCGCCTATCTGCCCACAGGGTGGTCCCACCCACCTACGATTTCCAAACTAATAGATTTACAGACTTAAAAAAATTCTATGTGGATAGAACATGCTATAAACTCATTACGGAAATTAATTTGAACGAAATCGGACAACTCTGAAGTTATTTAATAACTAAAAAAAATATTTTTACCGCTTATCGCACGCGGCCACTTTTTATTTTATATAACTTGAGATAAACGATATACTTATTTACACATAGATATATTTATTTTTCAAAGGCAGTCAACGTATCTTTTTTTACATACAAGCCCGGACAATCATATAGCAGGTAAGAAAACAATAGTGCCAGTAAAAATCGCACACCATACACATATATCTTCAGAAAATCTAGGTACCTTCCTATCGTGCTTATAAAAGCATCTTCTACATATTAGTCCGTAAGGCGAAAACTTTCAACAAAACTTTTTGAAAATTGCGCGGATGGAGGAGTATTAAATTTGGCACATTTATAGTTTATACAGGAGAGACTTCGTATGATAATATTTCTTAAAATTTGCATTATAAATGAATTAAACTGTTGAAATAAAACCACACGCACACCAATGCGAAACGATTTACACACACTTGTACACACTTTATTATGAAGTTAAACCGTAGTCATGACAACCATAACAAAATAGCAACGTATTTTGTTAATGTAAGACATTTGTCGTGATTAAATTGTTACATCTCGTTGTACTAGGACTTAAAATGTTGTACAGACCTTTAAATAATCAAAGGGTACAGAAATCTAAAGATTTGGGACCAAATTCGACCAACCGGCGATCTAAAGTAAAAGCAAATATATTATGTCAACATCGACATCTGTAAGCTGTTTTCACTCAGTGACTCGAGTCCTTGTTTCCAAATGTTCTCTCCACGATATCCTGGTCGATAAATCTCAATACTTCGACATTTTGTCCGTCGCCCGGGAGAAATGTAAGCTCGATTTATATATGAAAGCTACTTGTTGCCTGGGCGATTTAATGCGTTGGATATATTTTGAAACTATTGCAACGTGATTTGTTGCTTTAGTGCATTGTTTTAGTATGGGATTGTTACACGCATTATTCTGTGATGACATTGATTGTAGGATAACACACACACATGCACACACACTCACACACACACACACACACACACACGCACGCACGCACCTAAACACTGTATGATAAAACACTATTAAGATACTCTAATACACAGCTACCTGTACACATATTGTTACGTATTGACGTAAACGCCCATATATATACTGTAATATTAACTGATTTTTGTACCACTCTTAGATTACCATATGACAAAAAAAAAGAACCACAAAACAGTTGAATTTCACCACCGTACATCGTGTCAAAACTCAACAATTAACCCCCATCACCTTGATGTCCAAAAATCCACATCCGTGTGATTGTCTCGCACTTTCTTACCTCGCACTATATCTCTGTAGAACCAGCTGCCAGCTCAAGCGCGGATCGACCATAGTGGGCATGCGCACCACCCTAATAGATTAGTGAAGTCACACCTTCATGGTCTTAGTTGAAAAGGTCGCATTTAAAATTTTTCACAACTTTTTCGTATAAGCCAAGTCCTGTATGTCCAATTAATTTGAGCAAAATCGGTGATGACCGATAGTTAACGATCTTAGTTAGCGGAAAATTAGCCAATAATCGGGTGACGGTACCCATCACTCATTTTGAAGACTGGATCAGCATCTGTAAACCAGCTCCGGACCTTCATGAATAAGCATTCTCATTCCTTAAAGGCGACGCATCTGCGAGCCTCCCGGTCATAACTAAAAATGTAAGTAAATATTTTTTCAACGACCTTCGCAATTAAGCTCAGGCGATACAAATACGTAATTCGCAAACATAATTTGAATAGCAAGGCTGCCTAAATATGGCGCTATAAGCCTGCTCAATATGTGGGTTACATTTACATATACGGAGGAGCGAATATTATTGCTAATATAATTCGCAATTACTCGTACTTCCTTATTGGAATCCTTTTAAATTGCTCCTTTTATGGACCTTTAATTGGGCTGTCCAATTGCGTATGTGTTAAAAAATAATTCTTTTCTAGTTATTCAAATTCGTTCATAATTATGGTCTAAAACATATACCTTTTTTAATCAATCTTATCTTATGCTTAATCATAAACTGATCTAACTCAAAAAAGTGGATTTTTGTAAAATCGCAAAAATTTTTTTTGTCATTTACAACTTATTTTTATAATTCCATAAAAACGGCATTATAGCAACAAATTATTTATTTTAATAATGTTTAACTGGGCGATTAATCATATTGAAATGTTATTTTAATGATATTATATGATTTGTTTTATTTAAGCGTATTTGAGGAAAGGAAGAAAGGAAAAAAATAGCTGTATCTCAGCATTAGATCGAGATATCGAAATAATTCTTACATTGGCTTGTAGAGGATGTTGAAACGAAGCTGCCTGCGTCATTAGTCCACTTTAGACTTAAACGTAATAAAACCGCTGGACCGTTTAAAATTCTGTTTATTTCTTATCATTCCCCTTATTACAGGGTAGGTTAAAAAGATTGTTTAAAAATACAAAAGTCAAAAGATTGTTTAAAAATACTAAAGAAAGTCCTTTAAAATTATTCTAATAGAAAACGTTCCTACTAGAGTTTTTGAATGACGTGCTATGTTAAAATCTTATCATTTTGTAAATCATTCGTCTAGTATCTCGTTTTATGGAAAATACTTAAAGGGGATTGGTTAATTGGCTAATAGCAGACAAGCCAGAATTCCGGCAAGACGACGTCTGCCGGGTCTGCTAGTAAGACAATAAATATCCAATGAATGAAAATTTTTCCAAATGGTACGTTAACCCTTCCGCTTTTTGTAATAATATATTTTTATTTACTCTGTTACACCGTGAACGAATGTTACGCTCCAACTATGATATACGTATTTATTTTTCCAAGACATATGTTTGGTTTCGATATTTATTTGTTCGTATACAGATAAAACAGTTCCCCACTATTCAAACATTTCCTTTACGCATTCAAAACAAAGCGCAGACAATAAATGGATGGTGTTATACAACAACGTGTCATTCCGCAAAAAAGCAAATTCGTTGGTATTCTTGGATTCTAATCATCTGTTTATAACAATGTTGACAATATTTTATGTTTCTAAACTTAAATTAAGTGAGTACGAAATATATCTATTTTGATATTAAAACAAATGGAATATCATGTATAAAACTCCTTCATCTTCCTTAAAATGGTCGATATCCAAAATCCATATTATTCTATATTATTATTATCATGTTTACAGTACAAAGGGTAAACGGGCATGAGGTTTACCGAAGTGACATCTGCACCACTAGGTGGTACGCATATCTCTGCCGGCCTTTAAAGGGGGGTTTAGGCCACGGCGAACTTTCACAAACCAAACGAAATCCAACATTACCATTACTTGAAGAGACAGCATTGCCGCCAGTTCGCGCCGATCTTAAGAGGGAGAGGTAAATTTTATTTGTCTTAATATTAACTAGATCACAACCGGAAGCAAAATAGTGATAAGTTCCTTTGATAGTCTTCAGAGTTTTGGGTAATGTTTAATTGCCCTTTTCTCGAAATTTGTGTGGGTTGAAAAGTTGCATAACACCATCCAAATAACCAAACGATAACCGAGCACAGATAATCGATAAATCACACAGATTAAAACGTAACCGTGAAATCGCGGAGTTGGGTCTATGGCCGTAGCTAATTGCTTACTCTACGGACTTAAACGGCAAGCTCTATAAGTTTATGGGCCATAAATTTGTTGTCTATAGTACTCATATTTATGTGGCGAAACGTTAGGTCTGATATTGTTAAACCTTTTTTGCCTTTGACTCCTTTCGTTATTAAGACCATAAACACAATAAAAAGTGACTGTACAGGCCTATTTGGAGTAGAATATTAATTACATTTATAGTATATAAACAGCGAAAATATTGTGTATAAATATTGAAATATACCTATTAAAAGTGAAGTGTTTATATATATACAAGATGTAAAAAAACATCGTATCAGATACGCATCCCATGGGTTCAGTAACCTGATTCTAGACTCCCCAGTGGTAAAATTTTTCGTCGGCTCTTTCTTGAAATGTACAACTTTTTTACCATTTTTTTTAACTAAATACCGTATAATATCATTATTACTATCTGTCCCATTGCGATTTTAAATCTAAAAACATTTTTTTTCAATATTTTAACATCAAGCCGCAATGTAAATAAAACTTAAAAGTACGTAACAGGGGTAGCGCGGCGGGGGTCGTTAACTTGTTTTGTGCGTCAACATTTTGTTGACGATTGCTTTCCAATGTTTACGATACATTGCGCGCTCAAGAATGGGATGAGAATGGCAATATCTGTAACCTCTCATTTCCGAGACCAATGATTTTTGTGATTTTATTTAGGACATTAATTGTAGCCTTATCACAGAGTATGCGGTACGATGTCTTTTACACCCTGTATAGTGTTAGTTATAATAATAATTGAAATTTAAAAGTAGATATATACTTATTTTTAGTAGAAGGTTCATTGTAATGTGTGTTAAATATCTATCAGTATTGCCACCATGACAATCATGACGTAAGACGTTATTGGTCGGTCTCAATGGCGGCATTAGTGAAATCGTGTTCGCAGTGCTACCAGCATTGATAACAGTATGATGAATTTCTATTAGTGCTTGTTATGGCGGCTATGGTATTGAAATAATGGGTGCCTATAAAAGCGGTATATTGAGCGTATCTGTGATTATTCAATTAGGTTCTTGATACTATTACAGACCAAGTGCAACCGACTACTTGTTTAATTTCAAAACTAAACAAATGTTTAATATACAGCGCAACCTTAATATAACGTACCTCAATATAACGACTTCCTCGATTTAACAAATTCTTCGTAATCCCCTTGAGATACACAACGTCCCCGACGGCGGGGACGTGGTCCCCGATTCGCGACGACCTCCGCGCGCTTCGGCGCTCGGAGGCCTAGATCAGAATAACACTAGGTAGAAAACTATACAATTTAAAACACAAAATTCACTGCTTTGGATATGTCTATGAAATATTTATATTATTTACAAACAGCAACAATATTGCATACGTGCTGAATTACGAGCATTTCAAAAGTCAGCACGTGGTTGTCGTGAATGAGCGCAATTTTGCGCTAAGTTAAGAAAACCGTATTGATTTTCCTCGACGGCTCATTTCATTACCAACTCTTCTGTGCGGGTTTAATCTTTAGGTGTCATAAGTAACCAATGTCACTGCGATTTTATAAATTTGTTACATCTAAAACATATTTATCACATTTTATTAACGAATACACATAGTAGTTTCATATATTGTATACGCGCCAAATTACGAGCATTTCAGAGGCCAGCACGTGGTTGTCGTGAAGGAGCGCGATTTTGCGCTAAGTAAATATAACCGCATTGATTTCCCCGATGCGGCTTATTTCATTACCGTCTTGTCACTGCGTGGGTTTTATCTTTAGGCCTCGTTATGACGTATTGTCACTACATTTTTATAAATTTCTTACATCTATTACATAAAGATCATCATTCTCAACCTATGTTTGCCCGCTGTTGGTTATAGACCTTTACTCAACATCTATGACATATTTATCACATTTTATTAATGAAAACGCATACTAGTTTCATATTGTAACAATATTGCATATGAGCTAAATTACGAGCATTTCAAAAGTCAGCACGTAGTTGTCGCGAATGAGCGCGATTTTGCGCTAAGTAAATAAAACCGCATTGATTTCCCTCGACGGCTCATTTCATTACCAACTTGTCTCTGCGTGGGCTTTATCTTTAGACCACATTATGAACTACTATCATTGTGCTTTTATAATTGTCTTAAATTTATGACATGTTTATCACATTTTATTAACAAAAACACGTAGTAGTTTCACATTGTAACAATATTGCATATGAGCTAAATTACGAGCATTTCAAAAGTCAGCACGTAGTTGTCGCGAATGAGCGCGATTAACAACTTCTTATCTGAGTTTCTGAGGTCATTGTATATTGAGTATCATCTGCTAGAATAGCAAAATCTGGTTTGTAGTTGGAAATTGCCTTAAAGACTCGAATATATGAGCACCTAATTGTTTTATTGGGAAAATGTTGACTTACATAAATTTGTTGAACCATAATACGAATGCAGTTGATCAACACATTTCATAAAATTTGGATATTTGTCATTGGAAGCCAATGCACAGAAATTTAGACCTGAGGATGGACCCTGCTTTTAGAAATATATACAGCGTAGAGTTATAATTTCGTTATGAAATATCATGTGACCAATTTGAAATGCAATTTCATAGATACCACTGATCAATGGTAAATTAAAGGTATAACTGATGAATTTCAACAAATTCTCATTTCCATATAACATTTTATATTATAAAACAATTTTTTCCCCAATCCTTTTCGCAGAATTATGTAATGTTATGTGACGTTTCTCGTATCATAATTAAATAAGAAATGTAAACAACCTCGCCTAACTAAAGGAAAACAAAGTTTCTAAAATTTTAATTTCTAACTGCAACCCCTGTTGGTAATTTTCAATTTCACTTGTATATTTTCTCATGCAATATTAACTTTTAAAATCTCAACTATAAAAGATGGACAATATTTACTTCTATATACATTAAATGAAATGAATTGTTAGATATTTTTTCAAGGGATCACAATAAAGTACACTCAGTTCAATAAATCTCTTTAATACTAATACTTTGACATTGACATACACAGATTGGCTATTTTCTCATAGACAACCCATCTAATTTAACCTATTTACGTATAATTTTGTAAAATAATGGCATAAATATACATCATGAAATTAATAAATATACACTATAAAGTAAATAATTCCTATTTCTATGCTGCATTCTCTGCTCAGCAGTACAATCTTCAGTACTCGGATGAGCGTATAGTGTACCACCAATAAAAACCTAAAAATAAATAACTCTACTACAATACTATTATTATCTGCTAATGGACAAGCAATAACCGTATAAACCAATCACCTCACTGTAATAATTTTCCACTGCTTAAAATTTTTAAAGTTTTTGGCTGTAACAAATTAATAGGTATAGAGTAATGAAATTTCTCTAGTGGATGCCCGCTCCAACGTGTTGCAGTGGAAGGAAGGTTTAGGTTACCGGGAAGTCTCACAAACCGAACGAAACGCGACAGTAACACCATCACTTGACGTGACAGCATTGCCGCCACTTCACGCCGATCTCATATGAGAAAGAGGTACTGGTACCCCGACGCGCCGGCCTAATTCGGCTACAAACGTGGCGCTACCTCTAATTAGAAAGACAAGAATAGGGAAAATGGATGGAGAAAAATCGCTAGATCGCAAGTAATAAAATAAAAATTGAAAGCAATCAACGCGGTCATTTAAAAAACAAATAAACATTTTCGCAAACATGGCGCCGAAACGTCCATGACCGGTCACTTGACAACCGAAACTTATATGTGGTAACAGGTAACAATAAAACAGGTTCTAGGCTCTGCGCCATGCTCTGTCAAGACGAGTGATAGCCGCTACACACGTATCGATAAATCGTTGCGATTTATTGATACAGTTTTATCGATAGGTGGGTACGAAAAATCGATGTCTATTAAATTGCGCAGTTTTAATGTTGCGTTTGGATGGCGATCGCTTATTTCGACAGTTCTTCCCAGAGCTAGCTTGTTGCGATTTGACTGCACGGTGTCATCGCTACATTTTAACGATTTATCGATACGTGTGTAGCGGCTATAAATCCATAAAAAAACAATATACTAATCAAACAAAGATTGTTTGCAATTAAATCATAGCAAGGGCAAAATATGCTATATTTAGCCTGATTGCAACTTATCTTATGCAAACCATAATGCTTAAAGCATATTCTGAAGAAAAAAAATATGAAATTCTTACAAAGAGGAGAATAATGCTTCTATCTATAATATCTGTCTATTTACTTTCTTAATTCTATTTTACAATAAGAAGAGAATGATAATTTCTCTTTGTATCTAGTTTTTTTGTTGCTATCGTACAAGGAGTAGAGAATAATATTTTATCTTTTTCTTTCGTTTTGGCGCCATATTTGTAAAATTTATTATTTTTACAAACATGGCGCCAAAATGTCCTTGACCGGGTCACCTGACAACTCTAACTAGTCTTATCCCGGTCTAATACCCGGGTCCGTTTAAATTGTAGAGGATGTGGCTGTGGGGCGAGTTAAGATGACAGAATGCCGCCTGGCGTCATATCCAGAACCACCACAATCTCTACGATCTCACGACTAATATCACTCAGTAGCATTAATCAAGACCTACTGTATTACGTGTCTTTCTAAACAGGGAGGAGTAAGAATATTTGAAAACCAGTACTAGAATGGGTCACCCATTTATAATCCGACCGCGGCAACTGCTTAATCAAGCAATCGACTCAAATGCCGTCTACTGATTAAGTTACGAACTCCTCAATTTTGGTAAAAACATTAAAAAACGGCAAACAAATGTCCAAACAAAAATTATAACTTAAGTGACGAACCCTAAAAATGGTACACATGGCGTGGTGTCTAAATTTACATTAAAAAACACCTTTTTGTATGAAAACCTTAGCTGGGATAAGACAGCGGATATAGTTTGCTAGTTGCATATTAATTTAGGCAGCTGCCCCACCCTGAGCCCATGGCTGGCTACGCCCATGAGTGGAAAGACTTATGCACTGCATTACATTATGCATGAGAAAAAAACGAGTGGATACAAAGAGTTGCGTCCGTCCGACGAGCTAACTCCTAAACAAAGTAGAAGAAGATTGAGAGAAAAAAGTGAAGATGGGCAGGGCACATTGTTCGCATGGACTCCATAGTCCATTTGGGTGAGACGCACTTTTGAGTAGACCCCACGAAAATACCCGCGGGATAAAGTAGACCACCCAAAAGATGGAAAGATGAAATATGTCCACAAGCTGGCAGAGGGATGCAAACAGCACCAGGAGCGATTAATATGGAAAAATGGTCCAATGATAGAGTCCATAAAGTCTGCATAAAATAATGTCATGCTTGTCGGTTTGTCGGCACTCTTTACAGAAGGTATTTTAAATTTCAACTCAACATGGGCAGCGTTCGGGAAACGAAAGGCAGGACGTCCTCCCACCAGGTGGACTGACGATCTGGTCCGGGTCGCAGGATGTCGCTGGTTACAAGCGGCACAACATCGCCATTCGTGGAAATCAATGGAGGAGGCCTATGTCATACTGTCGTGACATTGGCCCACCTTTGCGGGATATTACTTATTTGCATATTACTTACTTGTGAAAAACAGTTCTAGGTGTTAACGGGGCGGCACGTTGATTATGCAACCTTAGCCGTTTGCTTGCTCTTCTATATTCACGTTCATAGCTGAAAATCAAATTATAATTGTCTTTGTTATTATACGCTTTAAGTCTGCCAGAGACAATAAAGAACAAAATGAATATAACAACACATGAAGAAGAATACTGAATGCGAGTCAAGTCTGTTAAGTCTTTCTACGCTTCATGCTCCTTAAAGATGTGACCCAATAAAAAGTAAAACTAAGCATCAATTACTACTTTTCAATATTTCACCGTTAGACCTGATCCAAGATTTGACAAAGTTTTTGACACGTATGTTAATGTTACTTGTCATAATAAAATCTTCAGGTTTTTCCCAGCGTTATCCTGCTCTAGTACTAGACCAGGATCCGTTTAAATTGCAGAGGGTTCGGCTGTGGGGCGAATACCGTCTGACGTCATTCTCGAAACCCCCAAAATCTTCTACAAATTCACTAGTAATATCACTCAGTGAAATTAACCAGGATCCACTGTTTTACCTGTCGAATGTGAACGAAACACGCAACAGGTGGGATATTTGTAAACCAGTGTTAGAATGGATCACCCATCTATAATCCGGGCGTGTAAGAACTGCTTAACTTAGCGATCAACTCAAATGCCGGCCACTGCTTAAGTTACGACCACAAAAAATATCATAATTTCTTACTTTATTCGTATTTACAAAACAGGCATGTTCATGCCTATTTCATATATATCTGGAACGTACAAATAAAAAATTAAATTTAACTGAATTTTGAACCTATCTCTTTTAAGTCATTTAACAATGTTTAATTCAAAGTGTTACTAGATTTTATTATTTTTTTAATATTTCAAGAGGCGAACGGGCAAGCAGTACATATAAGCGACTACCGAATCCCAATAACATTTGGACCATAAAGAGGCTCGCAGATGCCTTGCCGGCCTTTAAGGAAGGCCATAAAACCTACATTCAATCCAGTTGCTGGATTGAAGTTCGGTTTATTTTAAGAGACAAATAAAAGGATGGACTGACGTACAGTACGAAACTATATATATTCTTTATGGGACTACAGTACGCTAAAAATGAATCTGTCGATATCTATCCTTGTAGTTATGATAACGCAAATATTTGACTCTAGTTGAAATTTTATTCAAAACGAACATTGTGGGTTTAAGCTTCAAATAAATAGCCGTACCCGGAAATAAGTAAATAATAAATAAATATATACAGGACTATATGACACACGGACTTCTGTTCTTAAGGTAGACAACTTAATGCCTGTGTTATAAGCAACAGACGCCTGTTATACACAATATTATTTTTTAGAACAAAAGGAATTTCACAGAATATTAGAAAGCAAGTCCGTGTTAATTAAAATTTACAACGTTTCTAATGAAAAGGGTACAAATTCTATTCATAACAATTTAGCAATCCCATGTTATCGAACAATGGGTTGGAATATTTGTAAGAAAATGTAACACGAATTAAATGAAGAAGTAATAATAGGTTCGACGAAGGTCACGTAATCCTACGGGAAACGTGTATATTGTACATACATCTTCATTTGATATGATCAAAAATGACCTCTCACATGCAATAACACGAGGCAAATTTTCCGCGCTTTTAACAGGCCATTAAAAGTTAAAAAACCTGACTACATTCCAAATCCCACGGGAATCGGTTAAATACATAATCCAATTATCCGGACAGGGTTACCGTATAGAATTTTACGAATCATTTTTCCCAGAATCCTATCAAAAGCATTTTCCGATACGCTAATGGAAGGCCTTTATCCGTACGACGCTAAGCCAATTTTTAGACTGATGCAATATGACACATGTTGGGCCATGAAGAATTTAGCACACACGTTTCATCCCATCGTCAAGTAGATGTGAAACATTTGCGCATACTTTGAACCGAATTTAACTCATCAGTATGTGTCTAGCACATGGTTTAAGTACCAATTGTTTTTTAGGTCCTTGGTGTTTAAAGTTTAAAGGACGTGAAGTAATGCTGGCTATCAGTAATTGATGTTAACGACGGGGCGAAGTGGAAAGGGCAGATAGCTGTTGTTGCAAGGAGTAACACAGGCTATTTCCATCTATAGAAACAATCGTAATGCGTACTTTTAAATTGCGTGCAAATTAATAATATGAAATTTTCCATTTTACAGTCAACACCAGTGGGGGTCAAAGCTATGGCAATGGCCACACCAACACCTGGTCACATAGCAGCTATGACCCCAGAACAGCTGCAAGCGTATCGCTGGGAAAAGGAAATAGATGAAAGAAACAGACCTTATACAGATGAGGAATTGGATGCCATGTTCCCAGCCGGGTACAAGGTTTTGCCCCCTCCGGCCGGTGAGTTCATAACCATTTGAGTTTCATACAATTTTGGTTCGTTAGAGTATAGTCGAGGTTAAACACGTCAGTAATCGAACAACACTTGAGTTTCAGGACACATGTATTAAAACTTCAACGTCCAATGGACATTCGTCGGGCTCCACACTTCTCGTACCATACATGTGTTGTCGATTTTGAGTAGAATTATACGTTTTAATGCGACAATTTCTCTTTCAGATGATTGATCATGATGATGACTGTGAGGCTTTAAAGGCCACGCCGTCGGATAGTCGAGTCAGATAGCACTTTGTGATCTCGGTTGCTGTTTCGTGTTAACTCAAATTAAATACACGTAGAACCCCAGTAGCTCAACGGTTGAGGGTTTGGAATGAATTCCGCAAAGACCCGATTCAAACCCCGACCTCGCTGAGCTACTGTCGCACCCACTCTTAATGAGCTTATAGGGTGGGGTAAAGGAAATATTAGGTTTACCTATAAAAGCAGGGATAAGCAACCCGCGGCACGTGGCCTCATTACCGCTCTCATTACATAACATGAGCACAAAGTGTTGTCATGATATAATAAAATTGAAATAATCATTTTCAATATGGCTTATGATATCTGCTTACTCGCTATCTAATTCATTATTATATGCATACAAGCGCGACCTGTCTACATCTAATTTTTTAAAGTAAATAACGGCTCGCGTGCATCTCGTTTTTTAACGATGCGGCTCGCGTGATTCTCATTTTTTAACGATGCGGCCCAATTATATGAATATATTGAAGCCCCATTTACTATTGCAGATAGAATTTATGGCTCTACTTTTTTTATAGCAACAGATTTACTAATAAAAATAATCATATTACATAATGCTTTTTTAATACAGCTCCCCGTCCCCTATCTCGACGAACGTGTGTGCAATCGCAGGCGGCTGGCGCGCGAGGCGGAGGCCAACATGGAGGCGGTGCGGCCGCCGCTGTTCCTGCGCTTCGTCAACCTGCTCATGAACGACGCCATCTTCCTGCTGGACGAGGCGCTGGGCAACATGGCGCAGATCCGCACGCTGCAGGCCGAGCGCCAGGCCGGCGCCTGGGAGGCGCTGACACCGGCCGAGCGCGAGCAGCGGCGCGCGGCGCTGGCGCAGACGGGCACGCTGGCGCGCTTCGACAACATCCTGGGCCGCGACACCGTGCGCACGCTGGCGCGCCTCGCCGCGCACGCGCCGCGCGTCTTCTGCCACGCCGCGCTCGTGGACCGCATCGCCGCCATGCTCAACTACTTCCTGCTGCGCCTCGTGGGGCCCGACAAGCGCAACTTCAAGGTGCGCGACTCGCGCGAGTTCGAGTTCGAGCCGGCCGGCACCGTGCTGGACATCTGCCGCGTGTACGCCGAGCTGGGCGCCTGCGCGCGCTTCTGCGCCGCCGTGTCGGACGACGGCCGCTGCTACTCGCCGCAGCTGTTCGAGCTGGCCGAGGCCGTGCTGGGTGAGCGAACCGCGCCGCGCCCGCGCTTCCCGACGGCTCGCGGCCGCCGGATTAACGCCGCCCCTCCGGCAGTGCGCATCGGCGGCGGCGGGCTGGTGACGGCGCTGCGCGAGGTGGCCATACATTTCTATTATTATTATTAATGAATAAAAAATTGTAGTTATCGTATTAGTCTTTAGTCTGCACCATAAAACTGGATCGTCATCCACGAATACGCACAGGCTTTATTATGTGACAGTCATGACACGTATGGCTGACATTTCGCTTTATATACCAGTTTTATAAATTTCAGTTTGCTCTCTACATGTTTTTAAAGAGCAGATGTCATTTTAAGTACTAGCGCTGTCAGCGTGCGAATGCCCTCATATACTCGAGCTATTAGCCTTGTATACTAAAACAGCTATAATTTGTGTGCGAGTTAAATGCGTATTATAATTGTTCTTTTCCGAGCGCCGTGAATTCCATATTTCTAAATCTTTTACTTTTTTACCACGGTATGAACTCGCGAATTTCAGCTGGTTGGTAAACAATAAACACATACGATTACGTCACACTGTCAGCAAATAGTATTAGTAGATTTTAGTGGATTTGCAATAACTAAATTTTCGTGATGGTCGTGATTTTTTTGGTTCTATTTACTCGATTTCCGCTTATCACTTGTTATTGTTTGTTCCCGCCGATTGGTCAAGTGTGATCCTTTGTCAACAATCACTCTTCACTAGTTAGCGCCTGACATCGTGATGTATCGCAATTTGCACCAATCACTGGATATTGTATATGTATGATCGTCACTCATTATATATATGTGTACACTATATTCATATATCTATAGTTAATATATAAAGCTGGAGAGTTTGGTTGTTTGCTTGAACATCTCAGGAATTACTGGTCCTATTTGAAAAACTCTTTTATTGTTAGATAGCCCATTTATCGAGGAAGGCTATAAGCTACATATCAAAATTGTATCTATTTTTTTAACTAATTTGAGACGGGGGAAGTCGCGGGCACAGCTAGTGTTTCATAAACAGTCCAAGTTATTGTCTAACATCAGAATTTGAGAGGTTTCGGTAGCAAATATTGAGAGATCTACTGTTTTACGTATTGGGAGATCAAATAGCAACTTATCTTAGAGAAGGTCGTAGCTTAACCAGTGGCGGGCACTTGAGGGGATCGCTAGGTTAAGCTATTTTTACCACTGCTGGATGATAGATGGGTGACCCATTCTAACACTGGTGTTCAAATATGCGACTTCTTACGTGTTTCGATCGGTGCGTGTGGACAGTGGGAAGTGTGTGTGTGAACAGTGAAAAGTGTGAACAGTGGGGGAGTGTGAACAGTGGGAGATCGCTAGGTTAAGTAGGTTTTACCGCGGCTAGGTGATGGATGGGTGACCAATTCTAACACTGGTTGGTGGCAAGTGAGACTGTGGGTCCTGATTAATATCACTGAGTGATATTAGTCGTAACATGGTAGAGATTCCGGTGATGCGCGAAACCCGCGATGAACCCGCGTTCAAGGCAGGATTGTGTGCATGGGCATCACACGAGAATGACTGGAGCGATCTTTACAAAAGAAAAAATCAAAAAAATTGCGTAAGAATACTTAACCACCATATTAAATTATTTCTAATGTAACCTTTCTTTTTGGTTATTAATCTTTAAAATTTAACGCATTTTTTAAAAATTTAAACGCTATATGCGTTTAAATATAACTTTAAGACGTTGACAGAATGCGTGGTTCAAATATCGCTAAGGAGGATGTAAAAAAGTGAATATTGTTTGGAACAGATGCTCAGATCGAAGTTACTAAAAATGAGTTGCCAAAATGTATCTACGTGCATAATATCCTTCCGAGTAGGAGCAGGAACGGAAATAGGATCGGGAAGGGGAATGAACAGGACGGGAATAAGAGTAAATAGGATGGAATGTAGTAAATAGTAAGTGATCGAACGTTCGGGCAGAACAGCGTCTGTCGGGTCCGCTACTACTAAATGAAATATTAAAAAAAAAACTGTTATTATCTTTATTATGTCATGTCTCTGAGGTTATGTCACATCGAAGGGTTTCGAAAATGTGACAAACTACGTACCAAAGCCGGGGGAGAAGTTAATAAACCGTAAAATTTGTATAACATACTTGATTGATGGCACCAAATGAGCGATTTTAAGGTACGCCTGCGCAGTTGGCGCTGACCCCATCTTCCGCTTCGGTCTGTCCGTTTCGATGGGGTTACAGCTTAGACTCTTGTCTCTTTGTGTCGGATAGGAATAGTTTCAGCCAGACATGAGTAAAAACCTTGGGTTTGCGAACCCGGTTGCTAACCATTGAGCCCATATTGTTTGATACCCTATTTTCTACAAAATTCTTAAGTCGGACATAGCTGCACATAAATTACACATTCTATATTAATCCAAAGTGATTCATTGAAATAAGACCAAGACTTTGTACACTTGCAACAAACGATATTAATTAATCATTTGTATTAGTATTACAAAAGAAACTTTTGTACTTTGTTACGCATACAAAGGTTTTTGTCGTTACATGTTAATGGTGAATACCTTTATAAAAATATAGAACAATTAAAAACACAGTCGTCAATTCCTCACGTATGCAAATTAATCGCATCGTTTCCATATCGACGTCGCGAGTTCTACGCGATATCAACTTGTATCGCTAAATGAAATTATTGTCGTCTACAACGTATGCTGTACAGGACAATTTTGATGTACATAAAATGTACAACGTATATAACGTATTTAAATGTATAAATATTAATACGGTAGTCTTTATCGAGTGTCTTTGCTAATGTATGGGAAATATGACATTAAGAGCCATATCTTTTCATTGCGAATACTTAGAGGATAGATTTTTATAGATAGAGCCTTAAGAGACTGTAGACCTCAATATATAAATTTCAACTTTATAATTCAACGTGTTCTTCAGAAAAAGGGCCTTGACGTACAAACAGACAGATAGACAAACAAACATTTAAGCAAGAGTAAATTTAAAGTTTTTGGATTATTTCCTATACTTGTGTTACAAGATATAGCTTCTTGCTAAATTTCATGGTTCTAGGACATCGGGAAGTGCCCTATAGGTTTTGATTCCCTTCTCGAATGTACAGCCAGCTTAGATTCTGGTCAATCATGAAACCTAGATATTTGATAGTTGTTACTTTAGCAATATTAGGACAGTTACAGTTATCTTTAACCAGGTTTCCACATTCATGTAGTTTTAAATTTATTTTTTTGTCCGGTTACGTGTTATTGTATGTTGAGAAACAAATATATTTAGTTTTGTTAGTATTAAGTGTGAGGAGGTTTGTTTTAAGCCAACTAGCAACGTAAATAACTCCATGCTCTGCTGTATCAAGCACTTTCTCCCAAGAGGAACCAGTAAATAGGATGGCAGTATCGTCAGCGTAAGAAAAACTCTACCTTTATTAAGCGTTAGCTTGCAAAGGGAACGCCTTAACGTATCGTAGCTTCTTCACTAATATACTGCCCTAATTTAACTCTCTGTTCTCTGTCGCTTAGATAATCAGAAAATAGATTTAGGCTGTACCTCTTATATTAATCTGCTCGAGTTTGCGCAATAGGATGGGGACAGATACAGTATCAAATGCTTTATTTAGATCTAAGAAGATACATAAAGATTTATTACGCTTTTCAAGTTGGTCAACAATCAGCTCAGTCAATGCTGCTACTGCATCTTCAATAGATTTGCCATATCTAAATCCATATTACGGTTTAGATATTATATTGAATTTATTTAAATAGGTGATTAATCTATTGAACGAAATTTCGAAATTTTTTTGGATAACCGAAAGTACAGAAATTGGTCTGTAGTTATTTATATCGTATATAGTTTTGGGTAATAGATGAACATACATAGAAAAAGATTCCGACGAATTGAGAACCTCCTCCTTTTTTGAAGTCGGTTAACAAATACGTATGTGCCAATAAAATTAGACGGTTTCAATTGACTTGGTCGCAGTGGAACCACTTTGGAAGTATGCTTTTATAAATAAAAAAGAATTCTTAAATTCGGTCTTAACATGACGGTGAAATCGGTCAAGGTTTACCCGATGTACAATATAACCTTCTCCTTTGTTGAAGTCGGTTAATAAAAAAGAACTTTTACAATTTATTATACATACGGCCCTATAATATTTATGGAATTATATATTAAATTCTGAGCGTTGAAGAGTTGAATCTCTGTGTGTGAATGATAACGAAAAAAGCAAATATAGTGATAATAAGGCATGTGCTTAAAATTTGAGGATTTCCCTTCGATGGTATTCCATCATCAGATCCTGACTCGGCGACTATAAGACTACCTAAGGAGTATGCATTTTCAAATAAAAAAGTATTTTTAAAATCTTTTCACAAATGATAGATAGCGATATCGGTGAACATAAAAAAAAACATTCACATCGAAAATATACCTAACCTCCTTCTTTTTTCAAAGTGGGTTAGAAAAAGAGAACACGATATGAAATAGTAATTGTAAAAAGTGCCTTATTACCTACTATAAAAGTATGAAGCATTTCCGTCTTTTAGATATCGGAGTATAATAGTTAACACGCGCTCCATGACATAAGTACGTATTTAAATGACAATAGGTCGTATTGCGGTAACAATAGAATTAGCAATGATGTTACTGGTTCAATGGGACAGCTGGAGTGCCAATTATGTGAAGCGTGGGAGCGGATCCGCGGGCGCCCGGGCCGAGGACGCGACGGACAGGTTGGTGGCCGTCATGGCGATGCTATACTTGGTCCGTAGCGACTTGAGCGTTGTGTGCAGCTCTACTATTTTTTGTATTAAACACGTCTCTAACATTTAATTTTATATAATTTGAGGTAAGGAAATTCACAGCGATTTAATTTCACAGATGCTTTTCTATGTGGGTACAGCAAGTGAGATATGTTCACAACCGATAGGGGAATTGAGGAGACATGTGTTGTTGCATGTAAGTCTTCGGTTTCATAAAAACTTTCATACGCATAAATGCGAGTATAAAATTTCGTGCGTTTTTATATGTTTTAGTGGAAATTTTATACGTACAATTGTAAGAAAATTCATTTAGACACGAATTTAAAAATATTATACATCTTTTTTTGTGTCCAAAGATTAAGACTAGCGGAATAAAGTATATTAAAAAAATCTAAAACTTATTTTATAAAATGGAAGCTCTTTGGGCGTGATATGGCAAGTGACCAACATATATTAGGAGCACGCGAATGAAAAAACGCGGACAAATAATGTACTTAACTACGTTGCTTTACGTTATCACTTTAAATGGCTAACTTTGAAATGCAAAGCGGAAAGAATTGCGGACTGAGAACGAGCAGAGCAAGTGCCACTTTACTCTGCAAACTTGTGTATTGCTAATTGAATTGGGCAGAGTTTGGAGTCGCAATTAGAGGGGATACAGAGACATCTGTGATTGATGCCTCAAACGAGAACGCTACTGACACTTGTGTCGGTGTGCATACAATTTTCAAGTTATATACTTTATGTTTTTTTTTAATCTATACAGCTATACATATAAATAAAGCTGAAGTATCTGTTTGTAACGTCGATTTTTTTTTCTAATTGCATCTCGCTATATTATGTGTACAATACCTATAACAAAAACGCATGTTAAAACCTTTTGTTTGTCTGTCTGTCTATAGGTCTGTCTGTTTGTTCCGGGTAATTTACGAATAGCTAGACCAATTTCAAAGGGACTTTCACTGGTAGATAGCTGATATTACAAGAAATAAAACTTTGCTTTTATTTAAATAATTAGAGTTCCACACAAAAAAATACCCTCAAAACTTAATCAAATCTCGGCGTTCACGCCGTCAAAGTCGCGGGATACTACTAGTTTATAAATAGAAATTTGTAATCATCATAAAATACTTAAAAAAATTGCACAACGACACAAGTAGAAGTATCAGTAGCATTCTCGTTTGTGGCACCAATCACAGATGTCGCTGTGTCCTAACTAATAGCTACTTCAAACTTTGCTCAATACAATTAGCAATACGCAAGTACTTGCAGTGTAAAGTCCTACTTGGACTTTTACATCAATTTTAAGTAACGAAAATAAATTTAAGTTACTAAAAATTCATGAAAAAATGTTGATGAACGGATTTAATCAGTTAAATTTTGTATTAATGTAATGTATGACAATGTAAGACAAACATATCCTTCATTAAATCGCGCGAGCGGAGAGAATACAGAGCGGTTACTGAAATATCGCAGTGGAGAGAACAGGCGTGCCGACTGCTAGAAAAAGATTGACTTACCCTACATCGTAACTGTTCGGGGATATGTGTTAGAACTACAAATATTAGTTTACGGTAATTGTAAAATATCAAAAGATTCCATTTGGGAGTACAATTGTACAGGCTGTTCTGTACGTCAAATATTCGAAAAGCTATTCAAAACAAGAAAAACTCGATTGTGTTTTCTTGTAAGAGCCAGAACGGTCTAAGCGAGCTTTTGCAAATTGATTTTATGTGTATCGCCGACTTAGGCGAGCTGTCCGAGCTCGGGGAATATTTGGACTGTGGAGCGGATTTAGTTTTTAGATAAACTGTTTACTGCTCGCCGGCTCGTAACCCAAACCCCCGAACTTATCAGCTATCAGACAGATTCGCCCTCGCGCTCGATTGGATATCGTTTATGGCGGAATCTTTATGTACATACGAATGAGATCCGCTTAGTATGTTAATGCGTGGAGCGGATTTATAGGTTGTGAGTTAAGCGGGAGTAGTACGAGAGGGGTCGAATGTTCCTCGCGCTGTCTATTTGTATTGTTTCTGTAGGTTTTTTTGATGTGAAGTCTTAGTTTTTTGAACCAAATTACTGCCAAGCAAAATATTATTTTAACTAGCCATCTGTATCCCACTGTTGAGCAAAGATCTCCCCCAATCTCTTCCATTCGATACGGTCCTGAGTCTCTTTCGAACAGGTTGCTATACATTTGTCAACCTCGTCCCGTCATCTTCTCCGTGGTCGACTGCGTCACCAATTCATACAATACAAATCACCCATTTATACAAGGACGCCACTTGGTGATTATATTTGTCCACGTCACCCCTGACATGCGACAGACATGACTTGCCCAGTCTCACTTGAGCTTGAAAAAAAGTTCAAAAAATATACCTATCTAAGTCTTTTAAATGACATGAAACCGACAAAAGCCCGTGACATACAGTCACAATGTGAAGACACCTTATCTACTGAGATAAATCGTATTGGCTAATGTGGTTATGTACTACTGCATTTATACAATACCAACCATATAAGACGAATTAATATTGAAATTTTTTATCCAAAAATAATATCTGTGCCAGAATTCGTAATTTGCACAAGTTTTTTTCAATCTAAACAAAAGCGTTAACTTAGCGGTTCTTAGAATTTAAGATCGGTTCGTTTCGGAAGGCCCCACAGCCTATCCGCTGCAGTGTAAGCGGACTCTGGTACAAGACCGGGATAACGGTAAATTTGCTATTAATATAAAATTACTTTGCGATTTAACTTTTTTCAGATGAGCACGCCGTAAACTGCATATTTTTATCGGTAAACGTTTAAATTCAGGGTCAGAAAGTAGGGTTACAATAAAAAATCAAAATAAAATTTGATTTAAAGGATAAAATTGAATTCCTTGGAATTTTTTATTAAATGTGAAACATAATATAACTAGTGGCCATTCCTTTGAAATCTTACACAGCTGTGATAAAGGTATCAGATTACACTTATTGGAACAATTGGAAATAGTTAAACATAACAATGTCCGTATCAGCTTGTTAAATGATCAAATTAATGTCTCAAGCTTTTGCTTAGAATGTTTGATGGTAGCGCTAATGTGGTGGGGGTGCCTGAGGTATAAATTGTTTGCCTTGTTTTTACTAATCACTTTACGAATAACCTTTGTAGAGTCTATTTCCTGATGATGCTTCAGTGTCGAAGCGAAACGTGCATTGAGGCACATCGGAAAGTCAGTGTAGAGCTGTGCTTTGGTGGCGGATTCGGTGGTGTAGCTTTCGGGCTGGAGCTTTACACCGATTTTCTCTCGTATTCGTTCGCGGATTAAGGCAAAGTAGTTTAGTTTTTCATGCATGTCATGGATTTCCGCAAAGTAACGTATGATTTAATCAGTTGAAAAGTATTTAATCAGCTGTGCATATTTTTTCAGATGGCTCGAGCTCGCAATACAATGATGGGTACATATCAAAACACATACCATCGGGGTCAGGTTGGCAATAACTTAGGAAGGACACATATGAACAACTTTGCGGCTGTTTCTAATTTTCCAAGAAATATGGGACCACGAGGGAGGTCTCCCATGGTTATGTCTCCACGGTCGACGCCTATACAAGGGATCCCAATAATTCGTGGTGGAGTTATTCCTAGACACAACACTCCTACACCTGTTGCCATTCCAACTAATCTTACTGTTGTAAGTATGACTATAGTAATCGCTACAATTTCAATTATATCCTTTAAAAATTTGCTATATAAGTGACTCTCAATTCAACAGCCTTCAATTAAGAAATTAATTACTCATAAACTATCACAATGAAACATGTCAACTTTAGCCATGTAGATTATAGTACTTTTGTCTGTAAGAAATGATATTTTGTGTAATAGAAAGTGTCTGTACATTTATAACATATTCATTACTTCAATTTAATATCCAGCTTTGTAATAAAATTAGTGTGTGTATAAAGAGTAGCGCTAAATAAGTTTATTATTAATTTACAGAATAATGAGAAAAATGTAACACCCAAATCAACTTATCAGCCTTCTATCTCTATCACTCCGCTGCCGAGACACCCCCAACCAGTGCAGCCACCTCTTCCACAACAAAATAAAAGCACCTGTGTTATCTGCGAGATTTGTGATGGTTATATTAAGGATCTGGAACAGTTAAGAAACCATATGCAATGGATACACAAAGTGAAAATCCATCCTAAGATGATATATAACAGACCTCCACTCAATTGCCAAAAATGCCAATTTAGGTAAGTTACTTTTATAAGGTTTGTAAAATATTGGCAATTCTCTTATTTTGTTATTGTTCAGATTATAGTATATTTAACTTAAATATATATTATTCCAAAATTTATATTTAATAAAGTAATAATAGAATAGTATATATACATACCACTCATACAATTAAAAGTAAGTTTAATTTCATATTTTCAGGTTTTTTACAGACCAAGGTCTGGAAAGGCATCTATTGGGTTCACATGGTTTAGTCACAAGTTCTATGCAAGAAGCAGCAAACAAGGGCAAAGATGCTGGCCGGTGTCCAGTGTGTGGCAGGGTAAGTAATTAAAATAAACTTCTCATCAGAAAAATTGAAACACCCTGCAAGTTTATTTTTTTTAAGGATTATCAAAAATATGTGTATATTTAGATATAAAGAAAAGGAAAAATAGAAGTGTTTCGATTTTTTTTTGAGAAGTGTATGTTATGATATAACAGACAACTATATGTTAAACTATTTAATTTGTTACTAAAACCATTACAAACCTTCATGTAACTGCTATAATGAATTAATATAAATGCTACAAAGAATTAATGTATGTGTAGACAAAAGAAACTGAAGTTATAAATAATATCTTTTTTACTTTACCATTGCCTACTTAAATATACAATAATAGTTTACTTGAAAATTCTATGTAAATTGAACACTTGTTATTCTCAAACTGATTTATTCCATAGACATTGATTTCACATGATATTGACGTTCAAAACATCCAGTTTAATGTATGACCTAAAATATCACTACAATAACTGGTTAAATCTATATATCTATATAGACAATATCATAGAAAAGATTGAATCTTTAATGTCCTATTCAGACAAGTATCACTAGCAATTTTTTTTATTCAGTTGACAAAAAATCTTTTGATATGACAGTGTTTTAATTAAAATGTTATCAATTTCAGGTGTATCAATGGAAGCTCCTCAACCATGTTACAAGAGACCACAAGCTAACCTTAAAGCCAGCCCACCTCTCATATAAGTGCACAGTGTGCACTGCCACATTTGGAATGTACAAGCAATTTGAGAACCATGTTTATTCCGCTCATAGCGTCGTTGCTAAGCGCGTCATGGACAAAGGGAAAACTCCTACTCCAGCAAAGACTAGCCAATCTCTGCTCAAACCGCTCAAAATAAATGACGAAATCACGATTATACCTCAACCTGTGAAAGCGGAAACACCACCAATTAAGGAAAAATAGGTAAGGGATAAAGGCAATTTTTAATTTAAATTTGCTTTTAAAGAATTTAAATTCCTTTTCAAACAAAAATCGCTTTCAAATAGATATTGGATACCCATGTTCAGAGTCGAAAATGTTTTATTTGTGTAGACTTTACAGTACTTATGAATGTCATGTGTATAATAATATATATATTTTTTAAATAATTATTATAACATTTGGTGATAAATTTTACAAATTAAAACCTATGTTTACAAGGGTAACAACACACCCTGTACTGAGAAGAGCCTGCAGTAAACTCAGTTTGGTAATTTTTTGTTATCACCATTTCATAACAATTCAAACATGGTTAGAGCAATTTACTTCCAAGCTTCTTCATCATTCAAATAATTCTTTACATTATAATAGGAGAACATTGGATGTGCTATATAAATCAAGAAAATTATGTTTATGACTATCAAGTTTCTTATGAGGTCTTTTATGTAGTTTTCATTTCTGATTCTGTAGTAGTCGCAATCGCAATGCAATCATGCAATTTACATTTAATATATGCAATAATTATTATTGCTAAAATTTCATTAAGCATTAATGAATGTCCTTAGACATTCATTAACCATATTACACAATTCTATAATAATCAATGTAATTAAAAAGTTTCTATATATCTGTGATCTAGTACTAAATGAAGTACCAAGTTATGCTAAGAAATCATTATTTTCTTTCGAAACTTGCATGGATATTGTTAAAGTATTGTAGTATTGCGAATGTAATTAACCATGTTGTCATATATTGTGACTTTTTTAGACTTTACTGTCTATTGTAATATATATATAAACTTTTCTGTATGTGTGTGTAATGAACTCCTAAATGAAAAAAAAAATGTGTCATGGAAAATCATCAGGTTTATTTGATTGCCTTTATCAGATTAAGAGCTCATTATTAAAGTGACTGATTTGATTTTTTGGTTTTGATTGCTTGAATTGATTTTAAATTGTCTGATAGGATCAATCAACTGCCCCTTCAAAAAAGTTTTTATGAAATAGATATTGTTTGTTTATCTGTGGTGTTATCATATTAAAACCTGATACCTACTATTAATAGTTACTAATAGTTTTACGAGTATTTTAGTGTCATATTCCATACAGTTGAAAATTAATTACAAATAAGAAAATGAAAATGTTTTGCTCTTTAACCCTAAAGCAAAAAAAAACTGTTGTAAGTTTGCTTGCCTGTGTGTGTCTGTACATGTAGATCTATTTAGATGTAGTTTTTTTCATTGAAAGATGATGTGATTCTTATGGATCTTAGTCTCAATTTATAAGAGAAATGTGTATCAGTCAGGTCTTTTTGTTAGCTGCGGTAGTTATTTACAAGGTCCCTTGGCTTTACAAAGTTAAACCTTGAAAGATAATTTATATTTCTTTATGGATTTATTTGTTTGTATGTCGGGAATTTCCCAAATTTCATTTTAATGTTATGTTTATATTGTGTTAATATTTAACAATTTTTTATATTTCATATAATAATGAATTATTGAGACCAACATTGAGAATGCGAATTATATTGTACATGAAGGATATGTTATTTTATGTTGTATTTAAAAATATTTTGAACAATACTTATGATCCTCTATTTACTGACATAATATTATCGAAAATATTAAAGTGTACAGGGATTATGCTATGCGAATTACTGAACCATTGAATAGAGTGCGCAGCGAATTTTGCTCTGTTTTACTACAAATCTCATAATAATGCAAGTATTTTTTTCTTGCCTTTTCTATGTATCTATGGCATAGATTTTTTATATGAATAAATTTGATCTTTGTTTTCATAACAATCAATGAATGAAAATTAAATTTAAATGTATTTTTAATTAATAGTACTCACTATCAATTACTAAGCGTAAAGATTATGTAAGGCGGGTTTGTATAAATTGTTTAGCAGGGTCGTGGATTGAACCAAGAATAATATGGTTTTTAGTCTCTTACTTTTTGACCTATCAAGGATTCTGCTTGTATTGATTTTTTGCACTGACATTTACATTGACGACAATTGACGTTCAGAAGGGTTATATGTTAATATAAAAAAATATTAGACTACTTTAGACATGACTGAAGTGAATATATATGTATAAATAAAAAACAAAACAGATCTGTCTGCTTAATGACTGGTTAATCTGTCGTTAATACTAATAGCCGAAAATTATTCAGTGACGTTCTACTTTTATTTTTTATTATAATACGTTTTATGTTTTGTTTCAGATATGTGCTGCAAATGGTACAAAGCCGTGAGCTTGCCGATACCGTCATAATGTTTATGGTGCCAGCCGTAGTGGGCGTGCAGAGCCCTAACATCACCATTAGTGTACATTCCAATACGTTTGCTAGTGTACACCAAATAAAAACTATTGCACTGTAAGGTGGATTGCTTACCGTACGTGATATATGATAAAAAATCTGATGACAAGTTTTATTTACAAAAATATATCTGTATAATATGCCGATATGCCCGCGGCGTAATGTTTATAGATTACGGCTGTAAAGTACTGTTATTTATTAAAAATAGTATTACATAAGAAGTACTACAATCAAAGTTAAGATTCATTGGAAAAGTATTTGATTTTTTCATAATCTGAGGGTCTAGCATGAACATTCTCGATAGTTTTACTTACTATTAGGGTCGAAATGATACGACAAACGAAGGTTCGTGCTTCCATTTTACACGACTTACTTGACCGTAACGTCGAGGACTCTGAACGTCTAAGTTGCGTAAAACGGTAGTCTTAACGTTTCATTTGACATTCGTTTTCGAACGTAAAAGTAAGTAAAACTATCGATAACGTTCGTGCTAGGTCCTCTGAAGTGGTTAAAATTGTAATTGTATTTTAGGCATGTTTCTGATTAATGCAACATTGCTAATTTCGGGCGCATACAACGTGCGTTTTTACGCGGTTTTAGAATTGTGTCTGAGATAAAAAATAAATATTTAATTTGTCTAGTTAAATTAGCAGTTGCAAGACGTTAATATTTAATTTTACATAGTCAATTATATATTATAATTTGATTTATGCAAACCCTCTTTAATAACGTATGTATACAATGTATGACCTATATGTTCAGTTGAGCATATAAAAATGGGTTGATACTCAAATGGTAGTACTCACATATCCATCGTTTGTTGAACTGGTTATAGACTACAATTATTTTAATTATATTATTGCTTTAATATACTTTTTGTCCATGCATAATAGATATTAGTGCATTTAATGTACTAATATTCATATGCCAGCGCTTACTGTAAAACATTTAACGTCCAATGATTTTGGTCTGAGTTTAGCTGTTTAAGGCATTTTCTTTGCGCGAGAGTAAAACGTGACGTGGTTTAATTATAGAGAACTTTATATTTTATCAATTTGGAAAGAGTTTATATAGCTCAAGAATTTAACGTCCCAGTTTTAGTTTTTAAAAATTATGTTATATCTTATACTCAATTTACATCATTGTCGTTCATATTAATTAATTATTCTTTTGTCAAACATTTTTCTTTATGTTAAATGATAGTGGCTAATCGACACAAACAATTTAGTAGAATAAAGCACAATTTGCCACACTTTACTTGACCCTCGATTAATATAAAAAATACAGTCGTAAAAATTTAATGAATGCGTTAGGATTCAATTGCATTCGACAGATTTAAGTAATTTAATTATCTCTATAGAGACTGAATTTCGAGCGTATTATCGGCATAAAACGTTGCCGTATTAAAAAACAACTCCGTAGTTATTATAGCCTTATATAAAGTAATTAATAAATTTATAGGATATTCAGTATAAGTGTCGACCGTATTATGTCACTGCCCAGGCTGTAAGCCAGTGATACATTGAGCAAAACAAAATATATAATTCAAAAATATGTTAGTTTTATGATGCCTTAATATGGCAATATTACAGATTAAGAAAAAAAATACATTGATAAAAAATTATACATTGTAATGCAAAATGTGATAACTGTCTGTATGTGTTAACAGCGTTCCCAAAAACACAATTTTTGTCTAATATTCATAGGGTAAAATTTGTACATTCTTACACACCGGCAGAATTAGCACAATATAAAATAGTTAGTTTTATTTTAAAATAATAATTAAACATAAAAACAACTATTAAAATACAAGTTTAATTATAAAAAGCTTAGATTTAGTTATGACAGAGAAACAGTTAAAAATTTTGGACTTAGTGATGGCATACAATTAATTAAATTAATCTTTAATACTGTAGTGTTCCCCCTCCCCATGCCCTGATTAAGGTTTCCATCCGTCGGGGCATGCTCCGAATTATTTAACTAAAACGCATATTGCTTTGCTATTTGTTTCAAAATAAAACTAACCATTTTTTATTCTCTTTTTTTTTTCGTGTTCCACTAATTCTGCCGGTGTGTTAGATGACTGTAGATATATTGATCCATCCTTGATGCAATAATTGGACGGGAATACTAGTTGATCACATTGAATAGAATGACATGCAAGTAGAGTTCTATATTATATGATTTGGTCGCAGATAGAGTAGTTTTATGAGATTTTAACACGGATCTTTTGACGAAATTTCAAAAAGTACTTAAAATTATTTTTCCTGGATTTTAAAAAGGGTTTCAAAAAGTCTTTCAAATCAGGACTAATACCTTTCATCAATCATTGGTTATTTTAAAAGTTAAGATCTATAAATTTACTGTTAATATCTTTATTTCATTTTTTTGTCAATGGCTGGATATCTCGCTTTTAAACGGTCAAAAGTGCAAACTGTGACACTGCCGAAAGAAAGACTTAATGACGATGAAAATAATCGTAGCAGCGGAAGTAGAGTGCGTTAATTCCAAAAGTGCCCGAACCTCCAAAATAGTCACCTTTACATGCAAAATATTGTGTAGACGCAAACACGCAAGTTCGTCAATATCGTCGGCGTGGTTGTTTTTGTGGAGTCTGAATGTAGAATAAAACCGCTGTACACTAGGGTGTTCCTTATAATGGGCACCAGCACGGAAAATATGAAATAACCGTAGATATTTTTAAGATTATTTTTACAATTCTTTAAAGTAATCTAAGTTCTATTTACATTTTTTTGCAGTTTTTGCCAAACATGATATAAATTACGGTACGTTGTGATTTTACATCATTTATTTGATGGCTAGGCTTAGGTTATTTTGTTTGTCACCGCGTAAATCCACATGCATAAGTATTTGCATAGTAAACAATAAAACGAATATCTCTAAAAACACGTATCAATATGAATGACAAATGAAAGGCAAAGTTTTAGGTCGTCGCGCCATTTCCATTGGCTACTTTCAATTGCAAGTCGGCACAGGTTAACGTTTATAAAACTGGCTGGTTTTTTTTTCTATGCTATTTGGGTTACTACGAAGGTTTTAAGAAGATATGCGTAAAATATATTAAAAATAAGGGGCACTAAGGGGGTGTGCAGTAGCACACACGCAAGCGTGCAAATTTTGTGGAGGGGAGTGCAATTTTAGAAAGAACGCCTCTGTAATTGAATATTATTTATTTTAGTTGGCAGAAAAAAATATGCTGCCAATTATAATTAAACATTTTGTGTTTATTTGAAATCTTGAGTAATTATTATTTTGTAATTATGTGCATGAAAAAATAAATGGATATAGACATAAATTGTGACGGTTAAATATGTTGGAATGTATACTTAACATGCACCCCTATGCTATACCTCAAAAATGTAAAGTAAAATATTCGGAGATATATAAGGTCGTCTAATAAATGTTTACACGTGATATAAGTAGTGTATTAAATATAGAAAATTAACGAGGCGATCGATGCCGTCTTATTTATTGATATTATTGCATAATATTGTTTTTAATTAGATTTGTTTACGAAATTGCGTTTGGGAGTTAATAAAGTCAGGCGGTTCTTTGCTAAAATCCATGACGTGCAAAGGGAATCAGTACTTTGTAATAATCCGCGATTAAAGTACAAGAAATGTTGCATGTACTACCGTTTAAAAATACAATTTAACAGAAGTTCGCTAACGTAAATACTATTTCTCACGAGTCTCAGAAAATGATTAGATACTTTCATAATATAAACTTTCGAAGATTATTACCAAGTGATTGGGTTTTCTGCTTACATATGATCTAAAAGTTAATGGAGTGCTTTTGACATCTCGGCTAAAGTAAGAGCTTTAACAGTATTACTTAAACATTCTCTTTTATTATGGGGTATTCATGTTGAATCAGACTCCCGTTTTTTCGGTTTGTCTGGATTTTAACGATTTACTTGATGAATATCACGTGGCTACTCCGTAACCAAGTTGTATGTAAAGGGGCACTTTATGTCCCGCATGCTGTGTCAAGTCGCGATATCTTTCCGTGCTGTACTTTGTAAAATTTAAATACGTTGCCTGTTTAAAAATATAAATGCATATTATATCACCTTTAGTTTTTATTAATTAAAAGTAATTTTATGAGATATATTATTAAGTACGATAAATATTTTAAGTAGCTAAATTGTTAACGGTTCCAGATCTAGACGACTTGGAAAACAGGGGTTTGTTTTTATATGGAATGCCTCACATAAGTAAACGTTAAAAAAAATGTCTTGATATATTTTATATCTGAATTTTAACAATAAATTCTCAATTGTTAAAGTTGTTAAATCTGTAACTACCTGTAAATTTTGTAGCAGCACAATACAAACTGACCTGTTAATTGACGTGCGTGGATTTCTTATTTATTATGAATAACTCCAGGCAACTGGAATTTATGTTATAGTATCCCTCCAAGTCCTTACAGATTTCTTTAGAGCTAACACTGACGACAAAATGTATATTTAAGTATAAAGTGAAACAGCACTTAGGTATAGTTAAATGTCTACTGATCTTGCTAATGTTATTCAATTTTTTAATATAGATACATCTCGGATCGTCGAAGTATATTTTTACAAAATATCTGAAAATTGTGAATCAAGTAAAATTTTGTCAAATTTAGTATTATAGTTCTTAATCATTTTGAAGAATAAAAATTACTAGGTTCCTATAGAAAAAATTGTAACCTTTTTCTATTTAACTGCTTTCTCTTTTAGCTGTCAGAATAGATAGACAGATATATATTTTTTTTATTTGACCAATGAGGCGTAAATATCTCGCCTTTATCAAGTAACAATACTAAGTCATTTATGTACAGGCTTGTACCATCTGTAAACATTAGAATTGTTTTTTTAGTTTTTTACCATAAATTATTTGGATTGTTAAAAAAAAAGTATCTAAATATTGTTTATTTGTTTGTTGCTATACATAGTTGGGGCGTAATTGTGTTGACGTCCATGCAAGAATGTAACGTATTATTTTATTCGAAATAGACATATGTCATTGCTGATTTTACTTTTTTTGATCGTTTTAAGATATTCAATTCCGTAGTACGTTATTTTGATCTATTCCGTAAGGTTTAGCCATCGCATGCAATGTAAGCGCATAAAAATAAGTTTTTTAATGACTTCACGTTACAATTATTGAAATTCCACATAAAATTAGGTTAAAAAAAAAGTTCAATTTTAGCGCGCCTTATAGCTTTCCGCGATGATTGGGCTATCTAACACTGAAATAATTTTTCAAATCAGACCAGTAGTTCCTGAGATTAGACTGTTGATCCAAACCTTCCTATAGATATATGCAATCGAATGTTCACAAGAGTTGTGAGATTGAGCTGACAATGAAATTCATTGGCTGAATACACCTGATCTTTTGCTATATATAGAAATAGTCAGGTCTTTTTTCCTCCCTTCTTTTTATGGGCCGCGTTGTTCCTCGAAACTTGTAACTGTATTATTTTTTGTATTATGATAAAGTTAAAAAAGAAGTGTAACTTCAACCGTGTGGACAGAGTATTACGCGAACATGTAATTTTATAGATCTTTAGTTTTCAATTTTTATAGCAATTATACTAAACTCTTGGAGGGCACCTCGTGCTCCTCGTGCCCCCAGAAAAAACCGTGAAAATAGTACTATCTAATAGTGCTCCTAATTAACAGACCACTTGGATTTCGTTTGCATTGTATTTCGAAATAAGGACGTTGCTCAGGACACCAAAATGCGTCCTGAAATATGTGTACGATCAGTGGAGGTTTTTGAAAATGATCGCCGTATCGAAGTGGTTAAAATAGAACTATGAATGTTTGTAACATTACACTTTTTTATTTATCACTGGGATTCGCATTAGATATAGTAATCTACACTTCTTCATCTATGAAATTACATTGCATCATTTCAATTTAAATATTATAAATACTAAATTAGTTGTTTGCAATGATATTAGATATTCCTAACATTACGCCCCCAATACTAGATAATTTTATGATAATTTTTATTTATTTCTCCTATTACCTTGAAAGTAACGAATTCATTCAATACTCAAAAAACCTATGTTAAGAAGTTTTAATGTTGACGTCACCACTTAGATAAGTACAATTTTTTAAATTTATTGAACCATATGAATTTGGAATAACAAAGAAAACATCGATAATTAATATGTAAAGCAAAAATTTACGTTACTATTTTACGAATATATTGCGCGAACGGAGCAATATTAAATATGGCACAATTATAATTTATATAGAGGAGGGTGTACTAATATCTTTATAAAATGTGCATAGGTCAAAAAAATGATACAAAGAAAAAAATTTCTGATACAATAAATAAAATTATTCCTCATCGTAAACCATTTGATACTGTGGTGGGGGGGGGGCGGGGGGTCGGATATCGCTGAGGGGACCCGCCTGCTCGTTTTTCCCTTTTTAAAAAAAAAAAAAAAAAAAAAAAAAAAAAAAAAAAAAATAGGACATGATGTATTGTGGGGATGCAGAAACAACACTAAGCCTTTGTTCAGACACGACGGAAACTCACCATTTATAATCGTGCGGTTTTCACGTCGCAAAATCGTGGGTGTTCTGACGGCGGCGATTATTAAGCTGTATAAATAAGAAACGCGCGGTTCCCACGCGATTTTGAAACCGCGTGGTTCCCGCCTTGTCTGAACAAAGGCTAAAAGTTGTCTCGAAGAGACCGCCAGTTAGCGTTAAGACTGGCTGATTGTAATACGTTATATATTAATAAATTGTATACTATCTATCTAAAAAAATAGTTCTTATCTAAATTAGAAGTTTCCGACAAACTTATCAGCTGAGTTAGCCACCAATTGTTATGTTGACAGGATAAATGTAAATTATAATTTCTGTATCACTGTACCCTATAACACTGTTAACTGCGTAACAATAATTTTTTTTATTTTTATTTTATTAGTTCACTTTTTTATTATTTTTAGTTTTTATATTAAATAAAAAAACCTTTTTATTATATATATATTTTTTTGCAAATACGTTTTTGGAAAAATATATACTCATTTTAAAGTTACATCTTATCTAATGGTGTAATATTTTTTGATATTTCTTTTTTCTAAAAAAAATTTTGCTTTTTTTTTGGCGACATCTTTAAACCAAATAATGCATATTAAATAAGCCTAAAACTACCGTATACCCCATACGGGGGTAACTTTAATTATTAAGAAATGTAAAATATCTTAATTAAGTTTACATTGTATATCGTGTTGGCTTCCTATGTAAATAAATAACTATAATTATTATTATCAATTGAATAGGAGTTTATTTTCAAATTAACTATTTACCCGCGTTGTTTCAAGGCTTCCACGTCGTCCACCCGCATGCCGAATATGAACAGGTTGTTCAATTTTATTATAACGAGATATACCAGATCGAGATAATGAAATCAAGCTAATGTATACTCTATAATGACATACATACAAATGCTGTCGTGTCCGAACGTTGAGTTACTTACTATTAACTAGGTTCTAATATATTATAACATTGTCCCCAGTTCCCGTTTCCTTTCCCGTGCCCGTTCCATAGTGGTTCACTATTTTGGCGTTAATGGCGTAAGCATGATAGATATATGCTGTAGCGGGTTTTTTTTGTAGAACTATTTAAGGTAAACATTTCTTTCATACACTATATAAGTGTAACTCTAACAGTTTTTGTAGCGCACGCCAGAATAGCCCGCAGATGCCAGAATTTTCTATTACTCAGTTGACATTTATCGTTACATTTTGGACAATTCACGCAATATCTTTATAGTGTGTAGCTCTGTGTGATTCTCATATATAAACTATTTTGTTGTAAAGTTTTATTAAAAGAATTCAGTAGTGTTTCCGTGAAAGAGTGTCAAACATACATCCAGACACCCACGTATACAAACGTTTGGGCTTATATTTAAGTAGGATATATATCTCTTTTGTTAATCTACCCAGAGTCTTCGCGACTGAGCTATACTAGGAATTGTCGATGTTTACTTTATCTAATGGATTGTTTTTAGTTGAGTATCCAAACAACGTTATTTATGTCTTTTTAATTAATCAACTGTAATACAATAATAGATTTAAAAATACATTGTTCTGTAAAATTTACCGTTAGATTGCTGGAAATTGTGGCCAAATGCTGGAAAATTCCACATTAATAAATCATCGCCTTCCGCTCAATCGATATGAGTGGGTAGACGGTTGGAATTTACGTCCCTTTGTCTATTATAAATGTAAGGATAATACCATAACTACCTTTTTTTGAAATTAGCGTATAATGTTCCACTGCAGGGGGAATACTTTCTTATGTCCTTGGCTAGATAATTCGTCTCTGTAATTTGCTGTGATTTTTTGTATATAAGAGAATTGAAGACGTAAAAAGGACTTATCGAGTTCGGAACAACATCCTGCGTTCCATCACTGGAGTAATGGATGTGGAAAAAAGTCAGCAAAGCTCAAGTGGGAATGGGCTGGGCGTGTGGCATGGATGGACCCGCAAAGGTGGGCCCATGTTACCATTACGGACCATTACGGCCCATATTTAGTGGTAGCGCCATACTCGCAGTCCTTTTGGTCAACAGCCTAATTGGGCCAACGCATCCGGGTACGAGTACCTCTTTCTCAAAAAACTTTCGTCACAAAATTTGGTTTTGCCAGCCATTGCCGCTACATAACTGCAACGTATTAATTACATAACTGCAAAAGTCATTGTACGATTTCGTTCAAAATAATTTTCCTAATAAGCTTTTAGCATGTTCTATCGTTTGGAAATGCTAGGGGGGGACCACCTTACGGGCAGATAGACGGACGGACGGACAGTTGAAGCGAAATTATAAGGGTTCCTTGTAGTACTACGGAATATATATACGGAATTATAAGAAAATAATATATAATAATATATAAATAATACTACTAGGGGAACATGAATTAGACGTTCCGGTCGCAGAGGCTCTAAGTGAATTCCCCCTTGGTAACCGAATCGTCACGTAGTTCCGGTTGTACGCAGGTGATGCTGTGGTCGCGCTCCAACGGAACCCAACACCTGCTTATAGGTCTATAGACCGCTGGTCAATCACACCACAATTTTCTTTACTTATCCCCCCTTTTACGATCATTGAATGGACATGGTAGACGTTGCCCTGCACGAACGTTGGCTTTCTTTTAATATTGAATGTCAATCATAGCGCCATCTCCATCATTGACGGTCCCGTTGGTGCGATCCTGTTACATGATTTCCGTTTCCGTCCCCGGTCCCGTCAATTGCAATTGTTAAAACTGCTGAGGTTACATTAGAAATAATTAAATATCTATGGTGGTTGAGTATTCCGAAATTTTCTATAAAGCTTTTTTATTTTTTCTTTCATAAGAACCTTTACCTGACAATAGCAAGCACAACAAAAAAAGAATTAGCGAAATCGGTCCAGCCGTTCACGCGTGATTCCGTGACCAGGGACAATTGCGATTCATTTTAATATACACGTGTATATATATTTTTTAATTAGCCCAATAGCGGAACTTATACTTACTAAGCTATCACGACCGAATTCATAATCGATGGTGTCAAGGCAAAGCAAGATTTCCTTCTATATTGGAATTAATATTAAACCAATTTATTACATAATACAAACACCCACCGTCCTAGTGACGTCACACTTTTACGGTCTATTTAGGTCGAAGGCCTGTTAATATTATATCCAATACCTTATTTACAAAAAACAATGTATGTAAGTCATGTATTATATAGACATAACCTTTGTAGGACCGAACTCTATCCGAAAATCGGCCAAAAATCGAGCGGCTGTGCCTATCACATTTTTTGAAGGCAGTATCAGCGTTTGGTCGCTATAGCCAGAATATTTTTATTTTGTTTTCGTCTTTCCCTCATATTTTTTTTTAACTGAAGACGTTCTTAAGTATTAAAGAAAAAATCCGGTAAATAATTGTTCAAACCAAACCTAAATTAACACGGCGTGACATCCCAGGAAAAACAATTGACTAATTTATGCGTAGCCCGAGTCATATTCAAAGAATTAGTCATCTTTTTGCGACTTACAATAATTCTATGTTCTCACACAATGGAGCGTCATTTATCCTCTCTGATGTAACGTGAAACTTTTGCAATTAAAAATTAAAATGGACCTATAAAGATAAAAATCTTTGCTACTTCGTATAGAACGATTTAAAAAAATTATGTAAGTATAACTAGCGACCCTCCCCGGCTTTGCACGAGCGCAAAGTAGACATGCATGTATTGATTACACCTTTCCTTTGAAGAAATTTAAACCGCATAGTTAGCATAGGCGACTGTGTTTTGTACTATGTAAAGATAAAAAAAGCAATTTATAGACTCAGTTGAACTGAGTTGCAGTTCATCTGATACCGATGAAATCTGGATGTTTTAGACATCAATAAATTTTAAGAGCTACGCTATTGAAATTTTATACGTTAAATAAGTTTAGTACTGGCATCATATCTCAAGAATTTTGTTTATCTGTTATTCTTCAATCCCAAGTTAGGGGTCATCCATAAGTTAGGTCACACGAATTTTTACCCCCTCGCCCTCCTTGTCACATTTTCTATACCTCCTTCCCCTAGGTGTGACGCTATTTTTTAAAATTTCTTTGAATTTTTTTAAATTAATTTAATTTGATTTGATTTGATGACACTAAAAATCTAGGAAATAATTATCTAAGTCAAGACTCATAAAGACAAAAATCATAAAATTTTGTATACAGAAAAGGCAACTTTGCGTCGAGAAAAATGCTGATCCGTAGTTATAAAAAATAAAGTGGCAGCCAAAATTAGTATTCTCTGATATCGTTAAAATGTTGTTTTAATTTCGGTTCCTGAATTTTTAATTTTTGTTGTTTCGCGTTTTAATTAATTTTAATTTTAATCTGGTTGTTTCTTTATGTTTCACTTTTATCCAGATTACCGAATAAGGCTTAACTTGATGAGTTGCTTTATTAATTTAGTATTCTTTTGAGTTTTAATGCCAGAGATATTGGGCGAAGAAAATTACTATAACAGATTTTGTTAGCTACAATTTTTTTTTAATAAAACGGCGCGTTGCAAAGTATCTACATAAAAAACGACGATTCAATAGGTTAATATATACGTAAACTTTTGATATAAATAATTTCCATTCGACATTAATATGGAATATTAATCAAATCTCGACGAAGATATGAAATATGGAATCTTTATACAATTGACTGGCATACCTTTGTGTTGTGCCACGAATCTTGTATTAAATTTAATATTACACACAGTGAAATGTATATTAATATCACATTATTAACGTACCTATTAATAGGAATTTGCGATTAGAATCTTCATGAACTATTTTTTTTAACATACAATATAACATTCAAGAATGGCCGCTTGAGTCATTGCCCCGCTGACGGCGGATATCTATTTTTTATATATCTTTAAATGTTTTTATTTTTTATATGAATATTTTAAAATGTATTTAGAATAAGTGTGTTAAAAAAATAATAATAATAAAATTGATCTAAAAGAATTTCATATTTTGTGCAGGATATTTTTCAGAGTCAGGAATTATTTATTTTTGCGTGTTCGATTGTTCTTTAGTCTAAATTGGACTATTACGGGTACAAAGTCTAAATTTGTTCATCATAACACCTGAGCTATTTTAACATCTACTCCTAGCTCAAACTTAGTTGAATAAGGAACAGACAGGCATGCCTAAAGGATTTCTAGAAAGGCTCTTTATTAAAGCTTTTCCTAATAATTCAAAATTTTGAAGCCTTATTCACAAAAAGAGCATCGTCATGCCTGTGTAGACCTTTGCTGCGCAAAATTTTGTAGTACTTTGTAGTCAAGGACTAAAATGTACAAAGACTTCGAGTTAGGTCTGGCACCGGCATTATGAGTATAATATTAGTTTCACGTGATATTTTAGTTCAATAAATCACACACGTGATGGTTAGTGCTAATGTAGAGTACAATATAAGATGACTTTTTAGGGTTCCGTTGTCCTACAAGGTAACCTTATAGTTTCGCTCAGTCAGTCCGTTCGTCTGTCTGTACACCCGCAAACTGGTCCCCTCTCCCCACCAGGATTTCCTTATATATTTCAATATTGAAATATGAATCGAAACGGTTATTTTAATTTCAATGCCCATTAGGCAATAAAAGTCTCAGTTCAATAAGAACTTAAAAATATAATTTCGTTGCACAAAAAAAACTATGGAATTTTTAGTACATTTAAACAACTTTGTTGTTTCCAGAAATTTAAATGTTTTCTATTTTTATAGATGGCGGCGGCTTCTAGGTTTCTTTTGAGGTCAAAAATTTGTTCTTAAAATATTACGTATTAACCAACGGTTCCTTTAAATCTAATGCTCGTTTAAGCGATAACAGTCTCAGTCCAATAAAACTTAAAAATATAATTTCGATACACAAAAAAACTATGGAATTTTTAGTACATTTAAACAACTTTGTTGTTTCCAGGAAATTAAATGCCTTCTATTTTTATAGATGGCGGCTTCTAGGTTTCTTTTGAGGTCAAAAATCCGTTCTTATTATACCCAAAGACTTTTTATACGGAATTATTTCTTAGAAACTTGACACAAAAAGCGGTAGAGCGCAGACTTCTCTTGTTTCAAGGTTTCTTTACTTTAATAATGTTAAACTATTATAAATAAATGTTGACCCAGATATTGCGAGACATGTTTTATCAGATTGTTTATGTTAATACGACAGATATATATCAATTATTCTATATCACAAATGTCAGAGTTAAAGAAAATTCCAATTAGAATATTTAAATGCAAAATGTCACGATTTAATGACACAACGACATGCATTGTTCTTATTCACAGCAAAATAAGATTTGACAATTAATATAACATACGGTTGTCACGATTACACTTTATAAATGACTGCTTAGATGGTAACTGGAACAGGCTTAGCACATCAAATATAAGAAATATTATATGAGCATAGGTAGATAGATAGATAGATAGACATAGAGCTTATTTGGATAATTATATTTATTTTTATATAAGATGATATAAATATCCAGGTCAATGAACATCATTTTACGTTGCCCCTATAAGACGAATTTGACGGACAATTGATCTAGGGGTCCTTTTATTGTATTTTAAAGGAAGTAATTTCTATTGTGTGATTATGGTAGATACACATAGGAGTTCAATAAACTTTTATTTGATTTTATTGATGATGCTATTTTGTGTCTAACAATTTACTCTTTACTCTCTCTTGATTTCTGTCTTAGCCGTAGTTTAGAGTGTATTAATTAATGTAAAAGTAGACAGTATAATGTTAAAACTGTAACGAAGGCTTCGTAACAGGGTGTGAAGTTAATAATCAATCTAGGTATCAATTTTCTAATTTTGGTAATACACAAACATTTGTGTATTCCCTGAAAAAATTTTCATCCAGTTTCTAGATTTTTCTAAATTCTGTTTCTTCAATCATGAAGGCATGTCTCGTCTATAGGCGTACCTTGACCCATTGTTTTTGAATTTTAAAATAATAACGTCTTATAGATCGATGAACGCCAGCTGTGTGCACGAAAAAGTGTCACTGTCCGCCAGAACCGAGCGTGAAAACGTTCGCGCAAACATTATCATATAAAATTATCGACACTTAACCGACTTAACAGACAGCCAATGTTTTTTTGTTTTAGGTTAAGTACGACCGTCACAAGACAACTGAATCTCTCCCACTCTCTACGAACTCTGGACTCATCATCAGGGATTCGAGATTCTCCCTCCGATTTGATGCAGCTTCAGCCACATATACCTTATCCGTAAGTCTTGAACTTTATTATTTAGGCTTCTGTATATACTGTTTTTAATTAGAGGTAGCGCCATGCTTGTAGCCGAATTGGTCCGACGCGTCCGAGTACCAGTACTTCTTTCTCACATGAGATCGGCGTGAAGTGGCGGCAATGCTGTCACGTCTAGTGATAGTGTTGTTGTCGCGTTTCGTTTCTCTCGGTCGGTCTGGTCCGTCGAACTGTGTGCGTTGATAAGAAGCTTGGGCAGTGGATATGGTTTGGTGGACACACTTATATAGAAGGGTTCCATACCTCATACGCGATAAACGCATTCGTTAAGTTACTTCAAAAGTTGTTGTCCGATTTCGTTCAAAATAATTTTCCTTATAAGTTTTAGCATGTTCTATCAACATGGAAAATTTCAAGTGCCTACGTGTAATAATTTGTAGGTGGGGAGCACAGACGGACGGACATAGCGAAACTATAAGTTGTAGTTGTTCCTTGTAGTACTACGGAACCCTAAAAAAACTTAACTGGAATGGTAACAATAATTTTAGGCTTACGTTAAAGTATCTATATTTATACTAATATATAAAGCTGAAGGGTTTGTTTGTTTGTTTTCTTGAACTAGCTAATCTCAGGAACTATTGGTCTGATATGAAAAATTCTTTTAGTACTAAGTAGCTCATTTATGATGGAATATAGGCTATATATTATCACGCTGAAATTGAAATTATTTTATTTTCCTAATTTCACGCGGACCAAGTCGCGGGCACAACTAGTATCTAATACTAGCAGTTTTCCGCGACTTCGCCCGCCTAAAATTAAACTTCGTAACCACCCTCCTCTGTATAAACTATAATTGTGCCAAATTTGATGCTCCTCCGTCCGCTCAATTTCATACAAGGGTACTGAAAGTTTTCTCTTTACTATTAAATATACATATATATAAACTTTATATTCGTTGGTAATATATTTAATTACTAGAAGTGCCCGCGGCTTCGTCTGCTTAAAACTAGGTCTAAAAATAAATTCAGTTTAGCTAACTAATACTTAAGCAACATATACAATAATTTCTACTGTAACGGGAACGGGAACGGAACGGGAAAGGGAACGAAAATGGGAATAATATTATAGGGTTATAGAATGTAGGCAATAATAGTAAGTAACCCAACGCTAGTTTAAAATAATTAACTAAAGATTTCAAAAATTTCAATACGATGCATCAAATCCTACGAAACTCAGATTGAGTAACTCTGTAAGGTATAGTGGAGAAATAAAAAGTTTTTATTTAAACTAGACGAGGAAGCGGATACTACTGTCACGGAATGGTGACAGTAGTATAGGGATAGGGTGTTGTGAAGTTACGGTAAAAAAATCTTCTTCTTCCTAGCTTCTTTTTTTTTATTAAACATCAATTTGCACCACAGGCTAATGCCCGTGCCATTTCATAGTTTCATGTTCTAATTAATTGAGATTTCACTCTTCATTTCTATCGTTCTTCAAGTCCTTTATACAAATTCCGGTTCTTCTTTGGGGCAGCCATTTCCGCATTGAGATGAGTATCACGGTGATCTTCTTCCTAGCTTTATCCTGGTCTAGTCCCAGGGTGCGCTTACATTGCTGAAGGTGTGGCTTTGGGCTGAGTTAAAATGGCCGATTGCCATCTGACGTCATCTTCGGAGCCCCCTTATCTTTGCAACCTCACGACTAATATCACTAACTATTACGATGGAGGTCGGATATATCAAATATAAAAAAATGTTACAATAGGTCACTTATCTATCACCCGGTGGCAGCAAGAGCTGCTTAATCTAGCGATCGACTCAAATGTCGACCGTTGATTATGCTCCGACCATCTCTACGGTTAAAGATACGTCCTTATTTTAATTAAAGGATTTATTTAATCCAAGTTAAGTTCAACGATTACAAATATATTTTAGCATATGTATTGGCCGATGGAGGTTTCGATGTATGGATGGGTAACGCACGCGGGAACACCTTCTCACGCAAACATAGAAGATTAAATCCGGATGCGCTTTTCAACATAAATTTTTGGCAGTTCTCTTGGGACGAAATCGGACAGTTTGATCTGCCCGCTATGATTGACTACGTGCTCGGACACACGGGAAATTCTGGGCTGCATTATATCGGCATTTCTCAGGGCACAACAGTGTTTTTCGTCATGGGTTCCCTTCGACCGGAGTACAATCGGAAAATTATTTCAATGCAGGCATTGGCACCTGTAGCTTACATGGCACACACTACACACGCAGTGTTTCGCCCATTAGCTCCAATTGCAGACAAATTGGAGGTAATTTTTGGTTATATACGCCTGCAAATAGTTTATTTTTTCGTTTTTTACTTTAAACTATATAATTACTAGCGGACTAAGGAGTTTTTGGGATGGTCGATCAAGAGGGAAAAGTTGGAGTCTCTAGTTCGAAGGGTTGGGAAATTCTGGGGGGGGGGGGGCACCATACGGGCAGACGGACGGGCAGAGCGAAATTGTAAGGGTTCCTTGTAGTACTACGGAACCCTAAAAACAAACATTTTCTATGCATCAAATATGAAAGGCAAGACATTTTGAAATTTATTCGTCTTCCTTTTTCTGTCATCAGACATAAGATGAGTGTAATTTTTTTTAATGTCGGATCCCCGACTAAAGCATGTAGTTTATATGTCTTAGTATATAAGTAACGTATATGCCAGTATTTTTAAATTATATTATCAGAATTATATGTAATTAATTTTACTTGATATTTTGCGGTATACAAATTTTTCTATATAAATAATAAATAAATAAATAAAAACAAGATATAAAATAGACCAGTTTGAAAGTGTGTTCAGCTGTAATATATAAGGTATTTACTTAATGGTAAGTGGTTATTGATAGTGTTTTTTTTTGATAACTGAAAATATAAAAATGCGTGTATGTGCACTAACATATCTGCCAATCTTTCAATTATAGAAACCATAGAGTATAATATAAGTGTTGTAACAATGAAGTAAAGCTGCGGCCATACTAGCAGGCGTCTACCTTATCTATGGATATTTATACGCGACAAAAGCTTCACAGCCTTTTGAGAAATTAGGTTGCCCTTTCTTTATAGGGTTCTAAATAATATTCGTGGCAATTTTTTTCTGGGAAATGTTGTGCGAGGCAGGAAATTCCTTGCAAATCACGTAAAGATTCTTCAGTATGAAATTTGCTATTGTTTTATTTATGTGTTGGTTACTCTTAAACGATGAACTAGGGTCTAGACGCCTGTTAGTCTGAATGCATCCTTAAGAGTTCTGCTTCTGATTTGAATTTTAGTCTGAAATGTGCTTTATGTCTAATAACACTGTTTCGTACTGATGTTTTTTGTGTTTAACTAAAAAAAAAATGTTTGAAAATTGCTGTATACGAATTCATTTTATGTAATATTTAATTTTATTAAAAAGGAACCCTAATAATAGTTAAGTGATTGAATTTTTTCATTAACAAAAATCATGATTTACTAACAAATTATTGTCTATTACTAACCTCAATGTCAAATTCACAATGTACTGTTAAAGTATCGGTTAATTTAATTAAAATGTTTTAAACCGCTGCACTCATTAGTTGACCTGAAATATTGGGATATCCTATTTTTGTTTAATTAGTACAATTTTTAAAGTACTCGTTTGAAAAAAAGTTTTTATATATGTACTTAATTCATAAATAAATAACACTCGCATAATATTTTCAAACTTTATCAAAGTGTAATATTTTCTATTTTTATAAAATATTTTGAATACTTACACAGTCTTTAAATATATTTGGGAATTATAGATGAATGAATTTCAAATAGCGGACGCTTTAATCGCACATTGTGAATCACACAATTTTGAGTATTAAAAAAAGTGTTTTCTTTGAAAATGGCCAAGTATTGAAGCCAGTCGGTGACCAGATCTCAGAACGACCAGTATATTTGATATAACTAAGAATATCCGTTCGGTTTGTCTGTCTATGCTATAAGGACAACACTACGCGTAACTTCGTAACATAGAGGAATAGAAATTATTAAAAAAAATAATTAATTGGCGTAATTATTTATCTATTTTGCAAACTTGTGGACGATTCTCTTTTTTTAAATATAATTGAGTACATTTATTTATATATTTAAAAATAGTCCAAATTGTTTGAATTAAAGTTTACTTTTATTTTTCGCATAAAGTCGAAACACTCCCTCTTTAGGAATAATGAACAATCTCTATGACTCACTATATTATTTATTATGTAAATTATAAAAAACAAAAAAAATATATACATCTTCGGCTATTAGCCCTCATTCGCACTAGAGCTTATTTAACGTGCGTTAAAAGAAGCGTTAATTTTTTCAAGCAATGTTCTATTTTCAACTCTATATATATTCGTATACGGTATATTTTCGTATCGACGACGTTTAAAAAGCGCCATCCCCGAGATTTAACGCAACGCTTTTCTAACTCTCGTGCTAATGAGGGTTAAAATATTCTCTTTTTATCGGCGGAAAATGTCTCTTATTAATTCCCTTCTTTAGAATTTTTATATGTAAAACGTATATATTCACGCTTAGTTTTGTCTTTTTCGCCAGACAGACAGACTCACCGAACGCTCTAATATAGTTGAATGTGTAAAAAAATGGTACATGTAGCTTCGATTGTAAGTATCTATATATAAATATATATGGAGTTTAGCTGTATGTATAGTTATAATAAATACATAATATACGTAATGCTTTTAGAGACGGATTCGGCCTATAGTGAACAATCTGTTGACACTTGCCTAAATTATACGATTGGGGAATACTCTGACGCCACTCAAACTTGATATCTTCTCGAGATTTATATCGACTGTTATTAATGGCTGCCAACATAGTATAAATATAGACGCATAGACAAAATCAAGACTTTCTATATACTTATCATCGTCAATTAAATAATAATAATAATTATTATATATACATATATTTTTAATCATGTTTTAAATATAATCTACAACCCAAAAGCTAAGTTTACTAGTGTTCCTCGCGCCTTGCACTGAGAAGAGCCCGCAAGAAACTCAGTCAAGTAATTATTTGTTATCACAATTTTCAATAGCTCACCATTCTTGCTAGCTGTTTCCCGCAACTTCGTTTTTGTAAAGTTAACCAGTAAGTGGCCTTAGACATTCCTTTATCGAAAAATCAGTTCTTAGTGAATATCTAGTAAGTATAAGTATAAACTAACTCGGTGTCAAATTTCATCTCTGTACCTTCTGTGGTTTTGGAAATTTCGCCTAAAGCTTTGAGGGCCTAGCACGAACATTCTCGATAGTTTTACTTACGTTTACGTTTAAATGAAACGTCCTATGAAGGTTCGTCCTTCCATTTTACACGGCTTACATGGCCGTACCGTCGAGGATTCGATACGTGCGAGTTAGAAATATTCAGCAAGTTGTGTTCAACAATGGCATTAATTAATCATTTGACTTTCGGTTTTGAACGTCAAAGTAAGTAAAACTATCGAGAATGTTCACGCTGCGCCCTTTGGTCTCTTGATGGTAACGCACAACGTTGCGTGCAGCAGTCGAACTCATAATCTCATGGAAAACGTCATGAACATTCTCTTGTTCCGTCGTAGTCAGCATCAACGGCGAACGCGCACGTGGAGGGAATTGGGGTGTCATTCTCGTCCATTTGCTGCGGTATGCGTCACGAGTTGAATAATGGACTTATTCGAAGATAATTGGTAGCTGCGGCAAAATTAAATAATCACCGCAAAGACGGTAAACGCTCCGTTGGAACCGCACAACGCAGCGTTGTGCGTTAAGATCAAGAGACCAACTCTTTAGACGGTGCCTAGAGTCTACATCGCCTGTCGTTAGAATATTTCGAAGTTAGAATAAATTCGGCCACAAATCTTCAGATTTGCGTACAAAAATAACGTCAACATCGAAATTTTAATATTCGACAGTTAATATTTTTATTGTCGTCGTGTCTACGCTTTGACACAGTCTTATAGTAAAAGGTATACATGTGTGTGTAAATCGTTTGGCATTGGTATGCGTGTGGTTTTATTTTAATATATTAATATTGCATATTATAAAGATATGTATGCAATATACATATATTAGAATTAGCACACCCTCCTCTATATCAACTATAATTGTGCCAAACTTCATACCCCTCCATTAGTGCAATTTTTGACACCGAAAGCTTTTGTTACACGTATTAATATACATAGATAGATTACATTAAACAGCACTATAAATGTTACAAAATCTAATAAGTGACTATAGGTAAGAGCTTGTCCTAAAAAACCATTTGTCAAAGTCAATTTATCAACACTGACAAAGTCATTGTCAAACTTTGGCGTTTGAGTGTTCCGCAGTCGTATTTTGTATACCTGTACCGCTGTTGTATCTGTGCCATATAGTCGGGCGTGTTGTCGTGGAGCCGGACTAAACGGAGACCCATATCTTATCGAAATGTGTTCAGGAATTTTTAGATTATATACTTTTATTAATAATACTATTGTCGATGTAAGTCTGTGTGTATATACTAGTATATATCAACTTATCGGGGGCGTTTTGACCTTCCCCTGTTGTGGGCAGGCGCGGATCCACCGTGGTGTGCACGATGGACATGCCCACGAACAAAATAGACTTGTGACGTCACAACTTCATAGTCTATTGTGATCGAAAGTCTGGTTCGATTATATCGAACCATACAAAGTCAATTCAGTCATATAATATTCAATACACATATCCTTTGTAGGAATGTGTTCTGTCAATTATCAGCAATTTCATACTCCGAATCGGGTTTGGCCGAAAATCTACTGGATCCGCGCCTGATTGTGGGACGCGTCCGACGTTATATTTTTTAGCGGTGTCGTGTCGTCGTCGCGTGGTCGTCCAATTATAAAGCCCTCTAAATGAAATAACGACCGAATAGGAAGTTTTACTGAAGCGATATGTAAAAAAAAATTTGTAAGGAGCAACTTTTAAACGAAATTTTACTGGAGTGAAGTTATATAGCCAATAAGAGCAATTTTTGTAGGGTTATAGTCCTGAATAGAACTATATGTATGTCGGAATTGCGTTTCGCTTCTGCGCGTTGTTTCGGAGTGTTTATATTATCGAAATTTTCATACGGATCCCTACCTTTTTCTAAAACGTTCTATCGCCTATGTTCATCAGGGGTAAGGTAGGATTCTGACGGTGAAGTTATTTTTTTTAAATTGTTCCAGTAATTTCAGAGCCTATTTATTCGATGCAAAATAATAAAAAATAAAATCTTTCCTGTTTATAATATCAGAAAAAAAATTAAAATTTGGTTTTTTAACCGACTTCAAACAAAGGAGGAGGTTCTCAATTCGACCCGTATGGTGTTTTTTTTATGTTTGTTACCGCAGAACTTTCGACTGGGTGCACCGATCTTGATGATTCTTGTTTCATATGAAAGCTGCTGATATTCTGCGCGAAACGTAACTCTGTTGCGGATAGGATAGAAGCGGCCGCTTCGCGGTTATTTCTTTTGTTTTATTTTTGTGAATAAGGTAATTATGCAGTTTCAATATCTACTTTTTTTTAAATACATATATTTTTTTCTTGACGTTGTTGTTTGCACTCAAACGAGTGGTATACCGCCAGGAGAGGCTGATATTCTGCGCGAAACGTAACTCTGTTGCGGATAGGATAGAAGCGGCCGCTTCGCGGTTATTTCTTTTGTTTTAACACAGAATTGCACGTGTGTGTGTGCGTGCGTGCGTGCGTGCGCGCGCGCGCGTGTGTGTGTAATGTTAACATTAACGTCAAAATGCTCCAAAACTACGCCTACCCTACATTAGCATGCATAGCTCGAAAAAAATTCAACCTCCCCCGACGTTATTTATATTAGAGTGCAAACAACAACTTCGCCAAGAAATAAAAACAAAAATATGCATTTTTGGGATAAGTACTTAAATATAAGCATAATTGCCCAAAATAATATTATGTCCTTATTGCTAAAAACGTATTATTTTGCGTATATTGCGTATAAATATTAGCGTTCACACCCTCCTCTATATAAATAAATAATTGTGGCAAATTTCATACTCGTCGATCCGCACAATTTCGTAATTTGGAATCGTGATGTCTCACGTATATCAAGATGTGAAAACCAATAAGAGTCAAATCGAAATCGTTGTAGCCAACGTGGCCGAAGTCGCTGGTAACAGTCTACTATTCTATAAAGACTACCTATTTATCAGTATTACATTTAATTTAACTCGTATACATTTGAATTCTGGGAATTTATTTTATTCAAAACAGTTACTGCCTTTGTAGCTGACAGGCATTATGTTTATTTCCAGCAACGGACATTCCTAGAACAACACTTGAAGTGGATTGTAGTCGTAAATCTTGAATAAGACTAGTAATATGGCGGTTACTTGAAAGCATCAGGCGTTACTTTGCGGAAACCCCTGACAAGCAGGGAGATTAAATTACTTAGCAACTTGACTTCCTTGTTTAGTGTCTTAATCACTTATCTTATTAAAGATTTAAGTGTTTTTTTACACTGCCTACTACTCCGTTTTCTCCTTTTTTCCCATTTGCAAACCAGGTTGTCTGGTAGAGATCGCTAGTTAGCGTTAAGACCGCCTGATTGTACTGTTCTCCACTATGCATTTACTGTATAATCAATGTATTTGTATACAATAAAGACTATTCATTCATTCATAAAGAGTTTGGTACCGACCTTATATAAACTTTTTTTTTAAATATATACTAGGCGGAAAATATTGCACAAAAATGCAGCTTTATTTATTTTTTTTCATTATTGAAATACTGGCCAGCTATTATGTGAATGGAATATGATATGTTTGAAAAACTTTACAATGCTCAAGTACACAATCGCTTAAACATCCATACACTGTAAAATATAATACAGTAACAATTCGCTTTGAAATGCAAAGCAAAGTTGCCGACAAACTTTGTAAGCAAGAAGTTGTACACAATTTAGAGTTTAGCTTTAGACGATATGATCAGTAAATATCAAAGTTAATTTATCTGTCAATTACGCGACACGATCATCCTTACGCACCTACCAACGAAACCTGAAATTCGCTTCGCAAATTCATTTGTTCAAGGCAATGGTTGCAATTATAAAAAGTCGCTAGCACTAACTTTCTAATGTGATCTAATATATATAAGGTAGATAGTTAGACCATCCAAATTAAAGTCCCACAAAGTGGTATTAAAAATATACATATTGTTATATTTGTTGTAAGATTGTAGAAATTATGGGTGTTCGGGAATGACGTCAGACGGCAGTCTGCCATCTGAAATTGTCCCACAGCCACAACTTCTGCAATTTAAGCGGACTCTTGTACTAGACAATTGGGATAACGCCAGGTAGAAAGAGGAGATGGTTAGATGTTCCAGAATTTCGATCGTTGGAAGTGTGGCTGCTGGAGCGAGACCAAACGACATATCGTGATAAAGGAGATTTTTATACATTTAAAATGATTTATGTTTAAACACTAAAGTAGAAAAGTAAGAACTATTAAGACTTAACCGCTTAACAGTACAGAGAACTGCACTCCATAAGGTACAAATTCGAGTTACACTGGCCTACACAAGTAAAAACTTGATGCTGAATGAGGGTTGCTGAAAAAAAAAATAATTTGTCCAAGAAACTTTTATTACAATATCACTTAACAAATAATTGAAATTCTTGGGGCAGTCGATCATCTTAACTCGCCCCACAGCCATATCCTCTGCAATCTAAGCGGACGCTGGTACCAGTCCGGGATAACTCTAGGAAGAAGAAGAAGCTTATGTTCTCAACATTTGTCACCGATATATGCACGTAGCCGCGGGGCACAGCTGGTAACAAAACGGTACGGTCATTAGTTGTTTTCCATCATTGCCACTTACAAATGTTTGTAGAAACGAATTCCGCATTGTGCTAAAACGAGTTAGCTTTCTCGTTTGACGTAGGTAACAAGAAAGGAAAACTTAACGCTGCGGAAACGACTCGTTGCTCCAACGCAACTTAGTAGCTTCAAACTGGACGTGTAACCTCAATAGCTCAACGGTAGAAGGATGGTCTGATACCTGCAAAGTACCCGGTTCAAACCCCGATGTCTTTGGGGTATGGTCACACTCATTCCTGACACAACCTTTTAATTTGAGCTAGTTGCAGATACGAATCTTTAAAGACTGGTGAGAAAAGGTGGACGATTAACCCCAACTCTTGGCAAATTCTCTGATCGGTATCGGTAAATGCCTTCTTGCCGTTATTTCCTATTCCCATTAATTTATTCCGTAGCAGAAAAGCCATTCCATTCCGTTATATGCTGTTCCAAAGACAGGGACTCGCTGGCCGAATTTTTATTTATTTGGCTATCAACACAGTATAGATTTGAACGTGAGATACAAAGTAGTCATAAAATTAGAATAAAGATAAATGTCACAGCCAGCCTAAAGATCGATATAGTGCGTACAAACGATATGTTTATAAAATATATCTTGATTTCATACATCGTTTTCTTAAGCAAGGTATGAAGATAGGATTACCAGGCTCTCGATTTCAAAAGATCGTGAAAGTGTGACGTCACTAGTCCATTAGGGTGGCAAGCATACCAACCTCGGTTGAACCGCGCCTACTTATCCAGGTTTAAAGATAGTTTTCCACTCCTAACAAAACTTTAATTTAAAATTATTTTGTACTCAAAAGAAATAATTAATTTTTGCTTGAACGCGCTAATCTCAGGAACTACTAGTTCGATTTGAAAAATTCTTTCAGTGTTAGATAGCCCATTTATCAAGGAAGTCTATAGGCTATATGTGTACATAATTATGAAAGTGGTCTAAGTGATGATATAATTATTATATCATCACGCTAAAATTTATCACCTAGTTTTAAGCGGACGAAGACGCGGGCATGGCTAGTATTATATAAAATAGAATTATTTTTTGACTTGCCCGTAGGCGCAGTGGGCAATCACCCTGCCTTCCCCTCCGGGGATTGCGGGTCCGATTCCCGCCTCGAATCTGAGTGTATTATCTATATGTAGGTATTTACATATTTCTACAAAAAATATATATTTGTGTATAACAGGCGTCTGTCATATAGTCCTATATATATTTATTCAAGTAAATAATGTGTCAATCAACCATACAAACTGCGCTGAGGACTACGTTTACGCTATATGTAAAGAGAAAGTCGTACGTTAGAGACTTTTTAAAGTAGGTTTTTCCTTTTAATTAGAACATACTTGTATATCTCTTCACATATAGATTCCCACTAGCACATACCTAATACCTTCAGGATTGCTTTGTAGGTAAAATATGTGTATATTTTGTTTAAAAAAACGTATTACCCCTATTTTTAAGAATGTAACATCAAAACTAACGGGGTCTGATGTAAGTCTAGTTCCACCCTTCTCTTTCACCCCTTAGCCATCGACTTTCTATAAAAACTCGAACATCACATATATTCAATACTCCCCACAGCTGTGCTATTGTCGCTACCTCTCCTAGCACAAGCTTTTAAGCTTAGTGGGTGGGGGAAATACTGACGATGTTGTTTAGTCTTTTACTTTTGGATTAAAAAAATTTATTTATATTGTTAGGATAAATTTGGTGATGATAATGTTTTGTGAAAAAATTGTTAGTAACTTTTAAAATAAGTAATTAAAAAGAGGATAGGCAGGAGGAATCTATTTAAATTATTATAATTAAGAACATTTAAATTTGACAAAAATGAATACAGTGTAACCTAAATATAACAAAACAAATCTCGATTTAAGGATTTTTATTTAAAATTTCCTAGAACTAAAAAATATATCTTGTTGCAAAGATCCTTCATAGCGTTCTGGTAGAATTATGTACGTAGAAGCCAATTTAGACAATATGTGTATATGCCTGCCAAATTTTCGTATTCTTTCATTTTGGTTCTAGCCTTACAAACTGTATCATCGCTTAAAGTCAGTTAAGATTGAGCGCTAATCGCTAGCCACTAAAAAAATTAAGGGCGAAAGCTACCGATCTTACTAGCTTGATAAAACTTGAGAGAAACTGATTGCCATATTAGGAGAAAATGCCTCAATATAGACACCTGCCTCATCAGAAAACGCTCATTATAATGCAATCATTAATATGGCATTGTAACCCGATTTCTAAATTTTCGATTAATTTAAAGCCTATGACTTTCATATTCGATTTTAGATAAACCATCTACTTAATATATTATTTTTTTATAGATAAAACTCATCAAAAATCATTTGATGTTATTGCTGCGCGCCTATGGAGTTCACTTCCAGATCACCTGACAGATAAGAAATCTATGTGAAAATCCCTTTAAAGTCAAATTAAAACAGCATTATATTTCCTTATGTATATAATTATGTTATATTTATGTATGTGTAGTGTAATATGACTTATTTAAGTAGTATATGAAATAAAAACTATTATAACTATTGCATAACCGCCTACACCCAATTATTATTTATTCTTTAGAGCCTATTTTTTCCCACTGCAGGGCAAAGGCCTCCCTACCCACTTTCCATAAGGTTCTATCTAAGGCTATGCGTTGCCAATCTCTATTATAACGATCCAAGTTATTCCTCCATCTCATTCTTGGTCTGCCGCGATGTCGTTTCCGATCTGGTATCCATTTGGAATTAGTTTAGAGTTAGTGGCAGTGATCTCTTAAAGATATAAGCTTACACAATTATCCAAATACATAGTTTTCATAATGAAATATTATTTCATCTTTTGGATCTCATTTTTCTTTATTTTCTATAATAATAGTAATAATTATTAATTGAAAATCTATAATTTATCCCCGAATTATTCTATTTTCTCTAAATACAGTGTAATAAGTATATTATTCCAGTTGTATCTATAACTTCGTTGCTTCTATGGGGGTTCTTTTTCTCATTTGAAAGCTTCCGCTGCGTACAACGCGTAAATAGTTAAAGCCAGAATCCATTTTTTTATTACAAGAATAAGTAGACTTTACAATGAACTTGTGAAGAAGGATGTTTCTATAGACTTATTTATTGGTAACTTTATTAAATTCAAAAGTAAAATATGCGACGTACTCGACAAAATTGATTGATAACATAGTTGGATGTTAGTATACTTTTTCCTATTTCTTTTAAATACTTTTTAGCAACTAGTGCATGTTGTTACTGCCTATAATTGGAATTATGTGTATGTTGTTCTCTATATTAGTTTATTACTTTTTATGTAGTTGTACCTAATATGTAATTATGTTGGTGGTTCAAATAAAATAAAATAAAAAGTAAAAATAAACTGGATCAATTTGAAATAGGACCACACGGGAAGCACCAGCTTTCAAATAAAAAAGAGCGTCAAAATCATATCACCCAGTTGAAAGTTCTGAGGTACAGTCGCATTGACAACATCCTCTTTTTTTGAAGTCGTTTGAATATAAGCGCAAATGCGGGTAGATACTACATGAAAATAAAAATATGTAACTTATTATACCAACTGTTAGTTTTTAATCGTAATCAACATCTCGTACTTTATTTCAGATACGTATCGCATCACTAATAAATGTTTGAAGACAATTATATACCGTTGTAATATAATTTGATGCTCGCTTCTTTGACCTCCACTTTAGACCACTTCTAGCCTTATAACTTCCCTTAACAACTTTGGTATTCCGGGGGACGGATCTTCTATTTTATCTCTCCGATATCTGGTCAGATCCACTGCGAGTACGCGACCCCGGACTACACTAGCTGCTATTGTCACTACCCCTATATCATACGTGACAGCGGTATCCGCATCCTTTCTATCCTTTCCAACTGTCTTTACATCATTTTTCTCTATCTCTTATTCCATTGCTCCTGTCTATTTATGTAATTAGAGATAGCGCCATGCTTGCAGTCCTTTTGGTCTGCTGGCAGCATAAGATGGGCCTAAAGTGACGGCAATGCTGTCACGTCAAGTGATGGTATTGTCATCGCTCTTCGTTCGCTTTAAAGGAGTAAATAATTATTTAGCTAAAGAAGAACGAAACGTCGAGGCACTATACAAAAGGTAAATTGGAATTGCATCCTATTTATGAAATTGTCTTAAATTTGAAATATACGTCAACCTCCGTGTCCTGAAGGTACGTAAAACAGTAATTAATGGCACGGAGTGTTATTAGTCGTGAGATTGTGGGGATGACGTCAGACGGCAATCGGTCATCTTAACTCGCCCCAAAACCACATCATCTACAATTTAGGCAGACCACCACGGCCTAGACCGGAATAACTAACGTTAGGAAAAGGGGAACCATAAATCTTCCGCTATTTTTAATAAACTTGCCTAGCTCCCTTGTTAATTGTATATTAAACTATTCAAAATTTTTGTAGTTCCCTTCAAATCAATACCTGATCCGAAATCGATGTGGCTCTGTTAATAATATAGCCATAAACACCTTTGCACAGTAGGACACCATTCAATATTAGTGCCGGCGTATTATAAAGCTGGGAGCACAAAAAGAACAACATTTGTGGCTTAAAATGAAAGCAGAAGCGGATTTTTCTTAACAGTAGTAATATTCGAAAATGTTTTTGGAGAATAATACTATAAACTGTATAGATAATATTACGTATATGTTAAAATACACATAGTAAAAATATGTTGTAAAAAATGATTTCAAACATTATTTTAATTAACTGATTTACTTCATTTGTGATTACATTCAAAAATTATCCTTTATGAAAAACAAAATTATTAAAACGTTAAACACAATTATTCTTTTTATTTATTAATAATTTAAGAGACAACTTAGGGTTCTACTCATAAAAAAGCTCTTAAAACCTCTTAAAAAGCTCTTAAAAGTAATTAATAAAATATAACAATAATAATATACAAGTATGAGAAAACCGCGCACAGTTTTAATTTGAATAATATTTAGTATAAAAAATGTTTATTTACACTAATAAACTATACTATGTTGACAGCTAATAATGTAATGTAACAATACAGAAATCTTCTAACTACGTAATCCCGGTGTACAACCAGGGTACACTCAAATTGCAGAGGATGTGGCTATGGGGCGAGTTAAAATAACCAATTGACAGCATTACTCACCTAAGGGTGCTGTTGGCGCCGACTTCAGATAAGGCCGTGAGTGCTTCGTCCTCAATGGCAATACCTTCTGTAGAGGCACGCAGTTTTAAAATCTAAAACAAATATTATGCTTCTGTACAATATTGCACTGTAAAAATGTACGTCACTCAACTACCAAACAACTAGACAGACTGCGATATTTTTTGGAACGTAAGTTCCTTAAAGCGGCTTTACGAAAATTGCAGGTAATGTGATTACGCAGATATCGTCACGTAACGAAATGCCGTATGCTGTATGAGTGTGTGCGTGTGTGCACACGAGAAAGTAAATGCGCAACCGGGTGCAACTCTCTCTCTCTCTCTCTCTGTCCCTGAAACGGGTAAAGACGTAGACAGGTAGAGGCGGAAAAGGAGAAATGAGGAACTTCGTTCCTAACTGGGGTCCCCAACCTCACATTTTAGTATCGTTTTTTGTTAAACACGTTACATTTTCGTTAAATATAGTATTCTAACCAAACAATTTTATAAATAATAAATACACTGTTACAGAAGGTTAGCTAAAAACATAAGTTCCCAGAACTTGCAATTAATTTCAAGAACTTAAAGTATTCACATAGTTTGACTGCAACACATACCTGTAAAAGCTCAGCTTTATTGTAAGGAAGAGTGCGAATTATTAACAATCTGTCTAAAAGATCCAGAGGAATGCCGTGGGGTGAAATAATGTCTTCTGTGCCTCTGAAATTGACAAAAAAATGTGTAAATATCAAGGACTTATGAAATTATATAAAATCGTTTGTGGGCGCAAGTATACAATTCTTAAACAAAATTCCAGAAGCAATATTACATTTGTCTCTAGTTAAATTTAAACTACATGTAAAAACACGCTTGTTCATAAAGCGTATTATTCTGTCGAAGACTATATTAAAAATAAAAGTGCTTAAAGTTGAGCCGCTCCAGCTTTGTACTTGATAGTTCTTCTTCTTCTTCTTCCTAGCGTTATCCCGGTTTGTACCAGGATCCGCTTAGATTGCAGAGGATTTGGCTGTGGAGCGAGTTAAGATGACCGATTGCCATCTGACGTCATCCTCGGAACCTGACATTTAGATTAGTTGATTAAAATAATTAACTATAGTTTTACACCTAGTGCCATCGTATTTAAGCCGCTTATTTGCCATGTCTGTGACTAAAACATTCTTAAATACTAATATGTCCAAAGAATAACAGTGCCTGCTCTCTAGAGACACGTGTGCAGAAAGCCTTTTCATCTTAAATTACTTTAAAGGAAAATGAAGGACAATACACATACATGGAAAATTACTTAAAAGTTATCAGAGTTGGTGTACAAAACAAAACAAATAAAAAGTATAAGAAACGATTGAAAAATGCTCCCAAAAGCAAAGGAACAAGCAAAAGGAAGCCTCCATAATATGACTGAATCATCAGGTGGTCGAACAAAGCAAAGGTCTTCCGAAGGGAAACTGGCACAATAAAACATGGGAATTCTTTACAGTTTCTGTGCTGTAGACGACAAATAAGCCTCCCTACTTTTGACATCAAATCATCTATCATACTATAGACATGAAATCAGTTCCTGTTCTATGAACTTATGCGCTATGTAAGTATGTATATATTAAATACTTTAAGTCAACACAATAGTAGATAGGATGTGGTGGAATTCTTAAGGTATACTGTATAAAAACAAAAGTAGGACTTACAGACTGAACTGTACCAAACTACATATTTTATACTGTGCGTAGATTTATGACTTTTTAACGAAAATAAAGAAAGAAGTAGTACAAATTTAGTGCTGATGTCATCATAAATCATCCAACGGACAGCGTAGAAGTTACGAACTTTTAATTACACTAGGAGCTAATATATTAAAAAGTCATCATAAATCATATTCCAAGGTCACGTTAGAGAAGACTATAGCACTTTTGTGACGGAAATTCCAGGTCTATTGCTTTGAATTATCCGCATTTGACAAATTAGTATGCATGCATGAAAAACTAAACTACAAAGGTTATTCGTAAAGTGACCCTTTGAAACCTTTGTACAGTCTATCTCCTGATGCTGCTTCGGTGTCGAAGCGAAACGTGCGTTGAAGCACATCGGAAAGTCAGTGTAGTGCTGTGCTTTGGTGGTGGATTCGGTGGTGTAGCTTTCGGGTTGCAGCATTACACTAAGACTAGTTTTAGTACTAGTTGTATATCTAATAATCCCGTGTCCTCTATTAATCAAAAAAAATTGTGAAGATAGGAGTGCGACAATAGCAAAACATAAAACAAAAGGTAAGGTTTTAAAACGGCTTCTTTCGAACGTTACCCCAGTCTTTCCACAAAGTTATTGAGGATCTTGTAGTGTCCACTGATAGTGGACACAAATAATACAACAGTAACTAGTACAATGGAACGTCTACTCACCACGGATCACTGATCGTGAATAGCCACGGTAACCCACGATCTGTCTTTTATTGTAACATAAATTCACATCTACCCACACTGTAACTGTGAATACATCTATTATAACAATAGTTTTTTGGTGACATTCTTTGGAAAAAGCTATGTCTAGTACTAGACGAGTGCAAGGAACTTAATGTTACACTTTTCAATCGTAAGCTCTACACATTCATCCGAATTGTAGAGGTATCTGTTTCACCTACTTGAATATGCACGACGATAAATCGCACATGTAAATTTCGAAGGTCGCTTGTAAATAAATTACGGACGGTCTTCATTTCACCAGTACTATTTCTATTAATGAATCAAAATTTAAAACGAAATTTCTATACATTAAGTAGGCGGCAAACCTGAGGCTGCACTTCTGAAAATGTATAGATGCAAAATTTTATGAGTATTTAAAACGTAACAGCGTAACAAATGGAAGTAGCAATCTAGTAAACAGAAGAGAGAGAGCCTAATAGGGATATATACAGCGCTACGGCGATATATATCCCTATTATATCGGCGTAGCGCCGTAGTACCGGCGTAGCCGTAGCGATACGTGCGTTGAGACAACACATAGACGATTGTAGCCGATACTATCACCAAAGCACGTTCTAGTGTAGCAAATTCCAGGTAACAACATTGCACTTATTCACGTATTTATGCAAAGTAAGAGATAAAAATAATTATAATATAATACCAAATCCGCCCGTAATTTGTGCTCGGTTTTATACCATGTTATCTCCACGTTGAGCTCGCGAGCGAGACGTTGACATTTCGCTTTTTGTGTTTCGCTAAAACATAATAGGAACATTGCTTCCTTCATTAACAAAAGAATCAAATTCCTATTATCTACAAATTTTGGGTTATAATTGTTTGTGATTTCGTTTTTGGCGACTTGTAGAGAATATATTCTTTTACATTTAGTCTACAATAAGATCGTGCTTACCTCAGAGAGCATATTTTTGATCATTTGCTCGTCGATCCTCTCTCCAAGACTGACGAGAGTGCCACGCAGGTCATTGTGATCTATGTACCCATCTCCATCCAGATCAAATAATAGGAATGCCTGTCAAAAAATATCATTAAAAGGAGATTTATAAAATATACTTTAATTAGTCTTCGCGTGGTTAACAAAGTTCTTCATCCTGGCGTTATCCCGGTCCAGTAACAGGATCCACTTAGATTGCAGAATATGTGTCTTTGGGGCGAATTAAGATAACCGACAGCCATTTGCATTTCCGGAATTCCCACAATCTCACACCTAATATTAGTCAATGACTGTACTGTTTTAAGTGCCTTACGAAACACGGAAGAGGTTGGATTGTTGAATTCGTCACCCATAAATCACCTGGCTGTGGTAAAAGCTACCTATCCCGGCGATCGTCTCAAATGCCGGCCACTGATTAAGCTATGACCTATTATTAATAAGTAAGATCTTAAAACCTCTTTTAACTCTATGCTAGTTCCATCGAGTTCAACCATGTCATTGGTGCGAAAGAGATTACCGTGCTCTATATACGGCGTGAGATCTAAAAACCTGAAGTAAATATCAACAAACCTCTTTTAGCTCGAATATTTTGGTTTCGTCGAGTTCAGCGACGACATTGGCGGGTACAGAGAGAGATTCCCGAGCTCTAGATATGGAGTGAGATCTCGGCTCTTCGTGAATAACGTCGTTGCTTTCAGATAAAATGGAGCTGAAAACGATATAACAGTTATATTTCAGGCGACACAAAGGTTTGTTAAATTCGTGCTGATATTTTGTAGATAATTAAATGAAATGGAATGAGATGAAATGACATGAATTGACATGAAATGAAAAGAAACTATTTATTTACGAATTATGTACATACATATGTACACATCACCATTTGTACACATTCGTATATATATAATAAAGGCAAACGATCAAAGGATAGATTTCATTGTAAGTGACTGAAGCTCATGGTCTATTACACCTTATTTCTTGTTCATTCCGTTGCGAACTGAAATGTTATTTACGCAACAACGCTCTTTAAATAATACATTTCTTTCTTATTATATAACAAGGGACAAACGTGCAGGCGACATTCACATAAGTAACTACCGACGTCCATAGTCAATTGCAACACTAAAAGGCCCGCAGATGCGTTGCCGGCGTATAAGAAATGTGTTTGCTCTATTCTTGAAGGTCCCTAATTCGTATCCGTTCGGAAATACCGAAGCTGGCAACTGATACCACAAAGGAATTAAAGAAGTTTCTAGAGAATAAAATGTCTAAAGAATAATTGTCGAAAGTTACTATTTCGTAAGTCTTCAAACGTATACACCTTATTCATTTCCCGTTCACTTCGTTTCGAATATTCTGGGAACTTTATTTACGTTAAAACCATGCTGTTTCTTTACCAATTTGTTTTAAAATTACTAAAGGGAATGTTCAATATGGCGGAGCGAATTCTAAAATAAGAAATAGCCTTGTGCAAGGAGCCGCCCCTAGTTGGTATGTTCAAAGGGCTTTGTGGTTTTTTCTGAAGAAATTCACGAAGATTTTATTTTATCTTTAAAGATTCTCGTATATAAAGTTTATTCTTTAATAAAAAGAGTTTTATATTAAATCATAGCTGGTACCTATGTATGTAATAATATGATATAAATTTTACAAAAATAATAAATTATCTAATTTCATATTTTGTTATATGTATATATGTACATATGTATATGCTGAGTTGTGTAATATGTACTCACTCTCCAGGGGGTGTCTGTAATGTCTGCAGGAGATTTTCCTTAAATTTCTTAATTTCATCTTGTGCTGTATCCGATTCCTTTCTGCGGCTCTTTTCGCTTTTGCTTTTCTAAATAATAAATAAAAAAGGCTGTATATCTTCATATTGTATATTTAGTTTTAGTCTGTTGAAACACTTAGAATATTATTTTATGATTTTTTAAAGACACTTTCAGCTTTACACTGTAAAATACATTGCCCAACTCTTTAATTATTATTTAACGTTTTTAATTAATTATAATTAAGTTACGGTATAAAATTTGTATTTCTCACTTGGACACGATTCGCCACATTTTTTCCTTTAAAAAAAAAACATGATTTTTATTTTGTTTTAAACTTATGAATATATTTCTTATAAGAATGGTTCACTATAGTTTAATATCTTATGTTTGTTGTAATCAAAACTAATATTATTTTATCTCTCATAAATAGTAAGTTAACTTATTTGATCATCTATCCAATGCCTTTACATGAGCAATTCATGTATATATAATATTGTCCAAATCTCAGAAACAGCTCGAACGATTTTCATAAAATTTAGTATGCAGATAGTTTCGGGGGCGATTAATCGATCTGGCTAGGTTTCATTCTTTTTTTAATGTCGTTTTGTCTATACTTGCAGGCAATGAACAACTGCTAGTATACCAAAAAAAGTGCGAAGGCAAATTTAACCTCAATCTATCTACACTTAATATATAAAGCGGAAGACTTTATTTGTTTGTTTGCTTGAACACCTTAATCTCAGGAACTACTACTTCGATTTGAAAAATTCTTTCAGTGTTAAATAGATCATTTATTGAGGAAGGCTGTATGCTATATTTATCATCACGCTAAAATTTTTCACCTAATATTACGCGGGTGAAATCGCGGGTAATAACTAGTTAAGTTATAAATATAAAATGAAATCAGGCGGCCCCGAAATCATAAGACCCCGGTTTGTGACCAGATGATAATTTTTCCCCTTTTTTAATTTTATTTTAATTAACCAGTTAATATTTTTTAATTATTGTCGGTAAAATTGGAAACTATTTAATTATTTCTTCAGTAAGTAATTCATACGTAAATTTAACTTCCAAAAAACACGATCTACAAAAAGAAATACCGAGGAAAGCTAGGTCATCCTAGTACTATAAAGGTATATTAATCATGTAATTAGTAAAAAAAATTTAATAAATTGTATTTTACAAAAAATACCAAGAAATTGAACATGTGACCCCCAATAGAGTAACTGAATTAACTTAATATTAAAATTGAAATACCTAAATATGAGGTCGATTATAATATCAAATTCCTATTCTATAATTTAAAAAAAAGTATTAAAAATTTACTGGAAACTTATTAATTCAGTACGTCCAATTATATAAATATACATTTTTATTTAGACGCAAACACTTTTTAATTTCTACACTCACTTTTGTTTTCGCCTTCGCGGGTTCGTCTTCCATATTTCGCTACGCGTGTGAACTCCCTTCAGCTGTAATAGTAACTAAACAATTTTGCAGTACAGATTAAATTTGCCCGGTGATTCCAGTACAGAGATAATCGTTTGTTACGCTCGGCTTCGTGTAGATTCCTGATAAATGTGGTGGACTATTAATCTTCGGACGGAAGCTGATCTTAAATTTTGAGGTCGGCGCGTATTCGCGTTATGATTTAGCGGGATGCACATGTGATGGTGTTACAGGTGTGTAAATTGTCAAATGCTATTTTCGGACTATTCAAAAATAAGTTTTTATGATAGATACTAGCTGCTCGGCTAGCTACCAGCAGCTTTTTATTTTATTTACTAGCAGCTCGGACAGACTTCGCTCTGTCAAATGTTAATTTTAAAATTTTTGTGGATCTTAAGTTCCTTATCGCGGCTTACAAATATTACGGGTAATGCAATTTCGTATAAATCGTCACGTAACGAAATGTCGTACGATGTGTGCGTGTGTGCATATGAGCGCAGAGTGAATGCGCAGCCGGCTCTCTCGCTATCTTTTTTTGGAATAAAGTTTCTTAACGGATATAACAGGGTAAAAGGGTAGGGGGGAATGTAGTAAGGGGGTAATTTCGAATTACATTCGGAGTTGAAGAAATAAGGAACTTCGTTCCTGACGGGGGTCCTCCGACTGCACAATTTTTTTCCCCTTTATTAATACTTTCCATGTACCTCAAGAAAGAAACGGGAAAAAGCCGTTCTCTAGTTTTGCGCTTAACAGTTCAGTTTTATTTTTAAATATTTCTTTTAAAGCAGGAAAACATATACTTTTTGGAATTTTTTACATATGCGAAGTAACAAACAAGCAATAGACCCGCTATTAAGTAATATTAATTTTTGCTTTTACAGTAACATTCTTTATTTCAGTTCTCCGGAACACCTTTCGGGTTTTCCAAAAGACGTTAGATAATTCTTGCGGCCGTAAATATTTTTCAAATCCTTCTTTTATTATTTTTAATTATTATTATATTAAAATTGAATTCTTCTTTTATATAATTAAGGTCAAACACGCATAAATTTTTGAACGTGACACTAACTAACTACAACCGGGCAAATAGCAATAAATACTATTTGAAGATGCTTAGAAATCATTAAAACAGTCATCCTAATATTTTAATGATGCAAATCGCCGTTATTATGTGATTTACATCGGGCGCAGTTTTCTCAATTATACTTGTAAATAAAGAGACAGTTTATTATTTTAAACAGCGAATAATAATATTAATATTGTTAGATATTATTAGATATTAATAATAAGATAAATACAAGTATACGATTATTAGATATATTATAATATTTTAAGATTTATTTTATAATAGGTAATATATTCTCTTATAATTGTATAATTTAGTAATGAAGAACCGGATACACTTGGAAATGACGTCGACTGTATGGGAATGATTGTTACGAGTTAGTCTTGTGATAGACCTCAAAGTGGCAACAAGTGAAATAAAGATTTGTGATCAAGTTGTTTTTCTTTGTGGAGATATGTTAACCTCAATTCTCATCGTACAGTCAATGGTATTCCAGTTAAGCTTTATTTCAAAGAGTCTCGTGTTCGAAGTGGCGGCCACCACCATCCGCCATAAAACTGGTCGCCAACAAGCTAAACGTCCTACTCGCCACCGCAACCACCACACAAAAGCCCCCTGGCCGTGAAGATGTCCATGGGCGTCAGTAGGCACTTAGCTGTCTGCTGCCTGTTCGTTTGCCCCTTGTAACATAAACAAAAAAGAAGGGTAATATTCGTATAAGAAATTAAAATAAGTGGCCAAGAGAGTGTATGCGACAAACGTACCTCTTAAATATTCACAAAAGTTTTTGTTCGATTTATATTAGTTATTTGTGTATTTTGAACACGTACCTACCATTCATATTGGTAGTAACAATATTAGAACAATACCTATACAATTAGACTAGAGCGTGGGTGTTATGGAATCTTCAAACACCCAACTTCAGATAGCGAAAATAACATACCGAATATTACATCAGTATTCTGTGCAAAATGGATTCAGTAGCTCAAATATTTAGCCAAGTCCAACTCAAACAACCAGCCTAACTAAAAATAAATCTCTTGAGACAGTCTGGATCAATCGATTCCTGCGTTTGATACCCGAGATGGATATGTTCTTGCCATATTTACAAGTCGCAATTTCAATATGCATCTAGTGATAGCAGTGTGGGTAGTTTATTAAAGTGCGCTTTCGAAGTATTTTTATTGAACGAACCGTGTGTTCGTGCATCCGATATTACAAATATTTTCCAGTATTACGGCACTACGTAAAAGTCTGGAATACAAATGCATTTTTTAATATACTATACACTTGTTACTGTTTGTTTGGTGGTCTGTTAAAAGTAAAGCTTTTATGAACATACTACATCAGAGGTTGGCAACCTTTTGGCAAGGAAGGGCCATATCTTTAAAAAATAAGATCCACGCGGACCACACAATAAAGAAGTTAGTCGTGGGCGGGCCACACTTGTAAAATAGTTGCGTGTAAAAATACCCTGCTGCGTGGCTCGCCAATTCTGTTTTATTTTTATTTATTATTAACATCGACAAGACGTACTTTTATCCTTAAAATAAATTTAACATGATCTATAAAACTAAGCGCTGTCTTATTTATAGATGTTACACACAAGCTTAAACAAAAAATGTAAAATGAAGTTGACAGATATTAAAATTAGATTCATATTTTTATATAAGTTTTAATGTATCAACAATGAAATATTTAGTCACTGCCAACTCTCGAGTTTTGCCTACTTTTAAGACTTTATCGACCTATATCATTATTTATCGACTTTCAATAAACTTTGAACAGACTAGACAAGTATTGAAACCTCATTGATCCAAGTCATTTGCCCAGCTGTTAAATCAAATTTCTGAATATCATATAGGAAGTTAGTTAGAACAGTGCAGTTTAGTAAAGAGGCTAGGCTATTAATTGAATGGCTGATTAAGCTATCTGATTGCAACACACACACACACACATACATATATACATATAGATGGACCTAAAGAAGTTTTACTTCAGTTGTGTGGTCTAAAGCACACTTAGTTTTTTTTTAATGTTTTTTTGTTCATATTTGCTGTAGCACGACCAGTTGTTTATGCTTGTTTCTTTCGAAACTCATTCAACATGGTTCACGATTGAAAGCAGGGACAAGCAACTATTTTAGCAATAATATAGTGCACATATTATTTGATTAGCTTAGACTAGTAATACAAACTGAGCAACTCCTTTAATCAGGGCTGCCATTTTTTTTGTCAACATTGTCTATCATCAGGTTGTGGTCAAATTGAATAAAAGATAAAACATTTAATTTATACTACACATTGGCTGTACAGAATGTTTTTGTCGTAATGTCAATGACTTGTATCTGCTTGCATATGTTATCACTCAATTATTATAAATGTATAATTATGGGCGTCATTGCTTTGTTTATGAAAGTTATGAGTTATATTAAGTAAATACCTGCATTTACAAAATGGGATTGTAAAAGTTGAGAACATTATTACCTTATCATAAAAACTTCCAATTAAAAGTGTATTGACAGAATAAATCTTCTCATTATTTTTTGCATTAGTAGTAATGTCGTGAAAAATATTACCAATTAATTTTGTGTAAAGAATTGCATATTTTAACTAGATGTTAGTACAGTTTACTAATTACAGAAGTAAATAAGCAATTACCAGTGAGAATACAATTTATAAATTACTTGCCTTCATTGATAATGACACAGATCTGGGATTTATTAAAAATATGAGTTATTTCATCTCAAACTTGATAAGCAATTTGTAGAATCTTAGAAAAATGTGACAGGTAAGCAATATTTATATTTAAGCAGAATTGTAACAAGCTTACATACCTCATATTCTTAACCTTTAAAAAAATAGGTATAGAGTTAACATATACGGACATCCTGTCTCGCACGCAAACTGTCGTTCATACATTGCCGCGATCTCCTGTCTGCGATTCGCTTTAGATTTGGGTACCATATGCTTATTGAAAGCTAGATACAAAATTTTTAGTCTCAGTACAAAACATTTGCCAATTTAATCACAATAAACATTATAACTAACAAAATGTGTGTTATGTTGCGATGGTTATCGTGACTTTGCTTTGACATCATCCTATAATAAGATGTATACAATGTTAGAGTAAATCGTTTGGCGTTGGTTTCCGCGATGTTTCATTTTATTCATTTAATATATTCATTATGGATATTTTATAAAAATATTAGCATTCGCACACCATCCTCTGTATAAAATGTAATAGTGCCAAATTTCATAATCCTCCGTCCGCGTAATTTTCGCAAATTATATTTTCAGTAAGGAGATTTGCGACGGCAGCGGCCCGGGCAACACCACGCTGTGTCCGCTGTGCGACAAGGCGTGCCAGTACCAGCTGTTGGCCGACTCTTGTCTCTTCGCCAAGATAACCTACTTATTCGACAACCCAGCCACCGTGTTCTTCGCAATTTTTATGTCTTTTTGGGGTAAGTATGATTATTGTGTATATTCAATTACTACTAATTACAGAGAGTTGTTAAAGTTACCTTGTAATACTACAGAAGAAACCCTTCAATTCGTTCATAAACATTAGCAGATCATTTGTTCCATGTATTATCAACAGATGGCGTTAGTTGTCTGTTAGCTCAGGATACTCGATTACAGTATTAGGCTGCGTTCAAGTCATAGGACCTCCTTATCACCTGAATTGAGTGTTAGTATAGAATTATTGTCATACCGTTAGGCATTGTTAGAGGCTCCACTCATATTAGTTTGTATCGAGTTGCTTACTGATTCCATTAAAGGCATCGATATCTCAATCCGTCTTTAATTAAAACGAACCTCGTCGTCACTCGACCGCACCGTCAAGAACCCTATATTATAACCTTTCATTAATAGTTATTTGTGATTAAATTTATGATCTTAAAATCACAATTTTTATTTTTTTAGTTGTTTGTGGTTAAAATTTATAACTCTGTATTATTTTGCATCTCTGTAGTACTGTCTATATTGTGGTATCCTCTTACTTTTTTTTGTCTGTAGTGTATTGTTGTAGAATAAACATATATAATTTAACAATTTTTATATTGTGAAAAATTTCCGAGTTACATTTCATTGCCCAATCTTCCTCGTGTCTCATTTTTATATAGCTACAGGGCCGGTCTTGCCGTAGGGCGAAAGAACCGGCCGCTCAAGGCACAGAGTCCCAAGGAGCAGTATGCGATTTTTTTTTATATATTTTATATTATAAACTATAAACAAGTCAAATATACAGGGTTTACTCCCTTCCTTTACCTGTCCGATAACTAATCAGATCCACTACGCACTGTATACTTACTAGCTATTTCCCGCGACTTCGTCAGCGAAAATTAAACTTGTGAGAGTCCTTATATATACATAATCAGGTCCTATTGAAAAATCAGTTCTTAGCGGATGTCTACTAATTACAAATTACCTCCTTGCCAAATTTCATCTTTATACGTCCAGCGGCTTTCGACATTTCGACCTTTCGCTTTTATATAGAGACTAGCTGTTCCCTACAACTTCGTCCGCGTGTGCCACTCTTATCACTTACAGGTTTAAAAATAATTTTTGAATGAGGATTAATATTATGTTTATAAAAAGAAAGAAAAAAATTGATTAGCATAAAGAAGGTTTTACTGAGCCAACCTTAAAAGATAGACATATGCTGTCACAGACTTTTATTTAGAACTTTTAAAGGGGGACAATTTTGTCATACATGACTTATGCGGAACTTTAACCTTTTACGCAGTGGAAGCTCTAAAATGGGAAAGACAACCCCCGATTTTGAAACATTCTTCATTGGTGCTCCGCTCCTATTAGACTTAGCATGATGATATATAGCCTTTAGCCTTCCTCGATAAATGACCTATCTAACACTGAAATAATTTTTCAAATCGGATCTGTACTTCCTGTGATTAGCGCATTCAAACAAATAAACAAACAAACTCTTCAGCTTTATATATTCTTGCGACAAAACTGCGAACTTACTGTGTACTAATTAAATTGAAATCTCTGTTTGATAGAAAACGAAGTGACAATAATATTATTCATCAATTGTGAAAAAATACAGCTTTATTTTTTTAAATTAGCCTATTGTGTCCCACTGCTGAGCAAAGACCTCCCCTTCTCGGTCCACTTTCCTCTTTCTTGGGCCAATCTCATCCACGGAAACTTTTTGCCTCGCACAATTTCTCTGTGCAATGAGTTGCCAGATTCGTTATTTCCGAACGGATACGACTTAGGGACCTTCAAGAAAAGGGCATATTAATTTCACAAAGGCCGGCATCGCATCTGCGAGCCTTCTGGTGTTGCAATTGTCAATGGGCGTCGGTAGTCACTGAAAAACAAAACAACTTCCCCGCAAAGGCATCCAAATCATCGCCTCACCTCTACCTCGACATACGGGTCGTCGGCGACCATTGGTGGCGGATATTGGCCACCTTTGCGAGTCCAATCGAGCCACATGCTCAACCCATACCTTCTTCAGCTTTACTGATTTCTTCTCTACATCCATTCATTAACATACATACAGCTTGGTTAACCTTAAAAGGAAACTTAACTTTTAAATGCCTATAATTAAAAAAAAAAAACTACGTATGAGAATCAATAATGTTTGCTTTTGGTATTTTTTCTAATACGTTCTTATTAAAATGAGGTTTTACTTTAATTATCGACAAACAAAAGGAAATCAATGCAGTGCTGTGCTTTAAGATCAGCGATGGTATATGTCTATCTGCTCAGCATAGCCCACAGTAACCACTTTTATCTCTCAATCAAAAAATAATGAACAATGTACGAAGCTATTTTACAGGATATCGTATTAATGCTTACCCAATTAAACGCTCAAGATACGTTGTACATTTTATTCAGATAAAATTGCCCTTTATAGCATATTATTAAAATGAATAACTAAGGAGATATAAGAGATTTAAAATGCGGAGAAAGTTTGGATATTACAAACATGGCCGGGCGACTGTGGGTGGGGTAAGCGCCAATAGATGGCGCTATATTTTGATTTAATATCAATAATAAGAGGAAGCCAACGTTTGGACGTTAGGCTGTATTTCACCATCACAGCGTTGTTTATGGCGTTTGTTTTTTACGACGTTGTGTGCACGCCTTAAATCAGCCTGATAATGGTATATTTTACTTAGTACAGATATATTGTCTGTTCGGAAGATTTTTTCGTCTTTCGCATCTAATTCAAAGTCATGTTTATTCGGGGATAGTTTAAAAGTACCTTTTTATATGAGAAGAAACAAAAATTCTTGCAGTTTCCCTTATTACACGTTATTAGCAATGTCCGTGGACTAGTAATGGCCACTATGTGGAGTTCGTATCTTAATCAGTCACCGACATTTGATGGGATCGCTAGGTTAAGTAGCTTTTACCGCGGCCGAGTGATAGATGGGTGTCAAATTATAACACTGGTTTTCAAATATTCAACTTTCTCCGAGTTTCGGAAGACATGAAAAACAATGGGTCCCGATTAATGTCACTGAGTGATATTAGTAGTAAGATTGTATAGATTGTATGGGTTCCGGGGATGACGTCAGATGGCAATTGGTTATCTAAACTTGCCCCACAGCCACATCCTCTACAATCTAAGCGGACCATGATATTTAACCGGGATAACGCTAGGAGAAGAAAAAGAATAAGTATGATGTGGTGTGGAAGTGACCCGGTCTTAGGTCCAAAAAAAGAAAAATGTAATTCTTCATTGTACATAATCTTTAAAATGATAAGTCTCGAGTTATTCATTGAATGAGACTATTTCTGTTGGCCTATTGCTCATTATCATAAAAATCTTGAAGACGGCGGGACGTACAAGGATGAAATTTGGTAGGGAGGTAGATTATGGTTAGTAGACATCCGTTAAGGACGCATTTTTTTGTTAGAGCCAAGTTAAGGGGTTCTAGGGACAAATATAATTTTTGGCGGACGAAGTCGTGTAAATCAGCTAGTAATTTATAACAAAAGCCAAATGAATACATGTTATTATTATTATTTTTTGCTTAGCATATTGTGTCCCACAGCCAGGCAAAGGCCTCCTCCCTCTTGATCTCCCTCTTTCTCAAGGAAGTTATGGAACACTTATCCCCTGTTAATCCTATATCCAAAACCTAAAATACTGGACATTCTTAGGTAACTTCTTATTAAGTTTTCACACATCCTTTATATTTCCATATAAGATCGTAAGGTCAAGATTTACTCGCTGCCATGGTTGCATGTAGTTTGTTAGAAGATGGATGTAAGACAACAACTCTGGTTTAGAGTGGGATCTCATATTGAAATTGTTTCAGTTTGAAGTACTGCAGAAGTTCTAATTTATAAAATCTTCATTATGAGGACTTTTCCAACAAAAAAAAATTGCGAATGCTCCTAACTATCCAAATATATAGTTAAAAATTGTTTATCTATATGATGCAATGGTGAGATCAATGGTTGAAATATAGAATAGTGGAAGAGCATAAAATTCAATTTCATATTTCTAAATTATCTGATAACGTATTTGATATTGATGCTGTTAAATGGTTTGATACCTATCTTACTAATCGGTCTCAATTTGTGGAAATGATTCACTAAGACGGTAAAAAGTACTGTTCTTCAAAATGCTACTATGAATGTTAGCGGTAATTCTTTAGAACAAGTGTTTCAGGCGCATAATTTGGGCTTGCTTATGGACGCTAACCTAAGGTTCGAGCAACATATAGCGGCAAAGGTTCGCAATTGTTTCTACTGACTGAGGATATTGTACAAAGTGAGACAGTACCTCTCACAAGAACTACGAATTCAGTTGGTGGAAACTTTGGTTCTGTCAAAGTTGAATTATGCAGACGTCGTGTATGGGTCCAGGTTGTTATGTTCAACTAAACGCCTTATTCAACGAGTGCATAATGTGTGTGCACGTTTTATCTTTGCAATCCCACAACGAAATTGCGTTACTCCTTATTTTAATAATCATCGATTATTGAACATCCTATTAAGGAGGAAACTGCATCTTGTTTGTTTGTTGTTTGGTGTCATTAAGCTAGGCAAGCCTTTCTATCTCGCTAATAAACTTCAATGAGTAGGTGATAGTGAGCGGAACCGTATCCGTAAATGCCGTTTTGCCCACGCAAAGCTTGTGGATTCAGCATTAAACCGAACATGCCGAATAATTACAGGATGCCTTAAGCCTACCCCTGTAAGCTTGCTGTACCCACTGGCTGGCATAGCGCCCCCAGATGTAACCTCCGTAGCGGATTTTTTAGTCGAGTAGATTTGTACAAGCTCTTTTGAATCGTCAAATATTTTAAAAGCTAGAAGATATTTGTATAAAAGTCCATACAAAAATGTCTGAAGTCACACTGCATGCTGCTTTCGTTTAAAGATTTATGTCCCACGATAGGTTCAAGTATCGTAAACTGCTAGCTGTAACAACATGCCGAGGTGTTAACCTTCCCCTAATAGATGTTTGATAACAGGTATAAACGGCTTAATCGATTCGCCGACACATCGACATGAATATGTAAATGCCAATGCCTCGGTTTGCTTACATAATCACTTGATTTTGTACATAGAATTCAGCGATTCTGTAACAATAGTATAGTTTATAGTTGAAATGTTGAAAATTACAACTCAGTTTGGTCATAATAACTCAGTTGCCAGCCATATTTAAGTGGCGTCACTTGAGTATGACTGGCAGCTTAGTGATGATTGATGTCCGCCATTTGGCAGTTTGGTGGTGGTTTAATGGTGCCACAGAAGCTGTGATGCTGTGCACAGGGTAGTTGATGTGGCCACTTTCTAGGCCGACATAATATAGTGTTTGCGAAAGGAACGCTAAGAAGAAGAATATTGATTGATTGATTGATTGATGATTGATTTATTTATTGTCCACATAAAATTAACTAATACAAAATAACTTAAACTAAAAATTGTACAGAAGCGGGTTTATTCCACATAAGAATCTTGTCCAGCTAGTCAAGAAAATGTTTTTGGTGGGATGTATAATAATATATGTATACTTTTATTAATGAAGAAGAGTGAGTTTGAAAATATAATATATGCGCTTTGCACATTGCCAAAATATACAGTTTGCCATTCAAACGAGATTGAGCAGAAGGCGTGAGTTGTTTTGTAACTCCGTTAAACACCTAAAAGTTTTAATGAGCGGAATAGAAATGAAAGCGACCCTTTTAGATTATTTTTAATAGTTATAAAATAAGGTGGATCAAGTCCAAATATTTCTCTCATTGCCTTCTATTGTTTAGCCACAAACCGCTATCTAGTAAAGACTGTATTCTATGTATACCGTCGTTTGTATCTGTTAGTGGTAATACTCTTTACTAGGAAATTAAACCTTGTCATAAACAATAACTGTCACGGCCGTCTAATAAATAACTATCGAGCCCAGAAGGCAATATGCCAATTAATATATTATTAATTAAAGCAGCGCACATTGTCAATTACCAGCGGCAATACTATTTATTTCTTTATTAAGTTATAATTGGCGGTGAACAACTGATTGGATCATGGTATGCGACCTTCGGAGGCGAGCAAGAGCTCTGACCGGTTTAACACAGAGTATAAAAATATAAGGGCACTGGCTAATTCCATTCTTTTTTCTAGACAGACTAAAAAAGACAAGAAAAAAAGAGTTTATATGGCAAGAGAATTTATGTATACTAGAGATGGTTTTTATAGGAATATAGAATATTTTAATTCTTTATACGACATTGTTATATTCGTCAATTAATACCTACATCTACCCTCGTCATGCCTACACTTTTATACATGTGTGTATAAATCATTTAGCATTGGTGTACGTGTGGTATTATTTTTATAATTTATTTATTTATTAATGCATATATTATAAAAATATATCGCACACCCTTGTCTATATAAACTACAATTGTGCGAAATTTCTTACTCCTCCGTTCGCGTAATTTTCGTAAAGTGGTACCCAAAACTTTTGTTTCGCATAGATAACGAAATATATTTTATTTGTTGACGTGAAGTATGCAAAACAGTAAAATGTCTTGTCACGGGTGCAAGTATAATTAAGTCAAGAATTCGCAAAATGGCGACGGCGCTGCTCTCAATAAAGGGTTGTAAAATTATTCATTGATATCACGCAAAACAATTCCATATTTTTCTGCAATTCGTGAGAAGATAGAAAGGTCTTAGTACTGAATTTTCACTATAAAGGTAAAGCGTCAGAAATACGCTGTATTTTCCGCTACAAGCAAAGCGAAAAAGATAATAGTCTAAGGTCACTTCTCACGCTTACAATCTCGTTTACATTGGACTCTGTCGTGTAGACGTGCTTGTATTACAAAGTACATCCATCAGGCACTGATTAAGTCGTAACTAGATACCCATCCAAATTATTCTCAACCAACAATGGCCAATCCACCAACCAGACAAAATTCGTTAATTAGAGGTATGAATACTTTTCTTGATAGTTGAAAATTCGTTATAAAGAGGTTGTTCGCAAAAATGTTCGCATTGTAAAGGTATATTTTACATTGACTCTTATGGACAATTCAAGGGGATTACGAAGAATTTGTTAAATCGATGAAGTCGTTATATTGAGGTTGGTACGTTATATTAAGGTTGCACTGTATCACAGCCCTCCGTTAGCGGAGTTTTCATAAAATGGTATCGTTAGTTTTCGTATAAATTTATCTATATATTAGCTGACACTTAATGATGGAACAAAAAAAAACACACGCGTAAATGACTTTTTAAGTAGGAAAACACGTGACATCTGACATTATCACCACAATGTATATTCATGAATTTGTAGATGTGGTGTGACTAGTTGAAGCATTATTTTATGGGTATCTAATTGGGTGTTTATTTACAATTTGTACACAATACAAGGCCATAATTATTATTTTTTTCAAGATCGCCACTTCAACAAGATGGTAGAATACCTTGTGGCTTTTCACCTGCTTTTGAGTCCAGGAGTGAATCTTTCTTTTTCTCTGTCCGATAACTGGTCAGATCCACTATGGGTACGCGACCCTGGAACATCCTAGCTACTATTGTCACTCCCCCCCTACATCGTCCGTTACAATAGTATCCACATTTCTCTTCCCTTCAACTGCCTTAATATCCTTTTACTCCATCCCTTTCCTTTACTTCTGTCTTTTTAACTAGAAGCAGCGCTACGCTTGCAGTCCTTTTGGTCTGCAGCCGAATTGGGCCAGCACGTCCGGGTACCAGTACATCTTTCTCACATAGGATCGGCGTGAGGGGGTCGCAGTGCTGTTACGTCAAGTGATGGTTTTGTTGTGGCGTTCCGTTCGGTTTGTGAGACTTCCCGGTGGGGTAAACTCGTCATTAAAGGCCGGCAACGCATCTGCTATCCTGATCGTGCAGATGTTCATGGGCGTCGGCAATCATTTAGGTGGTCCGCCTGCTCGTTTTTCTCTTGTAACATAAAAAAAAAACTCGAGACGTGGATATCAATGGAATATGTCTCTTTATAAGAAAACATAAAAATTTGACGTTTAATCATCAAATTTTAAATAACTTAAACATCAAAGTTCTATTATTTATATACATTTTTTTCTAAGGTAACATTGTACAAACAATTAAGTTCAATTCAATTATGGTTAATGGTTCTTACCTATGCCAACTGGGCACAATATATTTCGTTAAAGTTACGTTATTTGATAACAAAACAGAGGTGATTGAATAGTGGAAACTTGGTATATGAGCAAATAGCAGAAATCCTATATTTAGAACTAGAAATTAACAACTATGGTTGTTTTATAAATGCGTTTAAATGGAATCATTATAGGCAGAAATTTCATCCCCAAAACCTTGATGTTTAAGAATCCGCAATCGTGCTATTTTCTAAAGATTTCTTTACAAAACCAGTTACAACTTCCGTGTGGTGTTTGTGGAGTGATAAAAGTTAGGGACTTTCAAGAAAAAGGCATACTCATTCCTTAAAGGCCCGCAACGTATCTGCGATCTTTCTGATAGTGAAGTTATTCATGGGTATCAGTAACCTTGTTTTATAAAAAAATCCTCTGGTAAAGAGTCGGAGCTTAATTTTATGTAGCATAGGATTCTAAGCCGGTGCAGTGGTAGCACTAGCTAACATTTGTCTTTTTTTTTTAATTTTTCTGACGAAGATCGAGAGTGCAATTATAATATAGGATAGGTAGCATCCCTTGAAGTCGTAAAGGTGGTCGTTCATTGAGGAGGCGTAGCTTAATAAGTAATCATTATTTGAGTCGAATGTAGTTCTCACCGCGGCCGGTTGATAGATGGGTCACAAATTGTAACACTAATTTTAAAATATCATACCTCCTCTGTGTTTCGGAAGGCCCGTAAAACAGTTGGTTTCGATTATTGTGACTGGGTGATATTAGTCCGTTAGATTGTACAGATTATGAGGATTCTCGGGATAACATCAGAGAGTAGTCGGTCATCTTAACTCGCTCCACAAACAGGTTATTTACTACATATTTACGCAGACTCTGGTACTAGGCTGGCATAACGTTAGGTAGAACAGGTGGTAGCACCCATCAGTAACCCTTTTTATTTTTTGTTTAATGAATATTAGCATGTGTAATATTCCCGTTTCCACTCCTAAGCTAAGCTTAAACGAAAAGCTCGTGTTAGGAGCGTGTGCGATTATACGAGTTCGAGCTAGCGAGGGTCTCTTCTAATCTCCCTGCCCGCTCTTTCGGCGCGCAGAAGGAGCTGGAGGCGCTGCAGCGCGTGGACGCCACGTACCTGGTGCCGGCCTCGGGCGCCGAGTTCGGCGCCTGGCGCGCCAGCCTGGACTCGGCCTGCGTGCTGCGGCCCTCCGCGGCCGCGCGGCGCCTGCGCAGCGCGCCGCTGCTGCGCGCGCAGTACGAGCGCCTCGTGCCCGACGCCGTGGCGCACGACGACTTCTGGGAGAGGTGCCCATATAAGCTCAAATCGAAAGACAGTGCAGCTCCTAAACGAGTAGGACTCATGGTCGGCTTAAACGGCAGGTACCTGTTCCGCGTGGCCCTGCTGCAGGACCGGCTGGCGGCCGCGGCCCGTCGGCAGCCCGAGCAGCCAGCACCCAGCGCCGACCCCGTGCTGGCGCACCTGCCCCTGACCCCCGTCGTGGAGCAGTGAGTGTACTTCCCCACATCATCATATCATATCCCATTCATAACTAGAAATACCGCCACGCTTGCTGTCGTTTTGCTCTGCAGCCAAATTAGTTTGAAGCGTCTGGGTACTTTATGTTACTAGGGGCAAACGAGCAGCCAGTAGGCACCCGAGTGCCTATCGACGCCCATGGACGTCTGCACGACCAGACAGCTACTATATGTGCTGCCGGCCTTAATGACGAGTTCAGGCCACCGGGAAGTCTCACAAACCGAACGAAACGCGACAACAATATCATCACTTGACGCGACAGCATTGCCGCTACTTCACGCCGATCTTATGTAAGAAAGAGGTTCTGGTACCCGGACGCGCCGGCCTAATTCCTCGCTAAACGGCGCTACGTCAATGTTGTCACGTTAAGTGACGCTACTATTGTCGCGTTTCGTTCGGTCTGTGAGACTTCCCGGTGGCCCAAAGCCGTTACAGACCGACATCACCTCTACGAGCTTCCTAGTGGTGCAGAAGTTCGTGGTCGTTGGTAGCCCCTTAGGGGAAGCCCCTGCCCATTTGCCCCTTGTAATATAAAAAAGGCTTCAATCAACACTGTCGCTTTACGCCAATAGACATAGTACCCCTTACCGACCTACAAACCTCGCACGCGCTCACCTCACCGACTATATTGTTTAATATTTTGAAAATCAATCAAATTAAAGCCATAAATCACGTGACACCGAACCGCAATCTGAGCGCACGACGTCACATCTGGTCAAAAAAAATGTTTTTGATATCGTACACTCTTGTCACACTAAGGTACAGACAGCTATTTGTTTAGCAAGACGTTACGTCATAAAATCGTCTGGAGTAGCTTACAGCGTTTTGGCGATAAAATTTAAATGAATTTATAAAAACGCAAAATTAACCAAATAAAAGTTTGTTTTTCGCTGAAATATTTATATCTTAGGTTTAGTGTACTAGGCATACTACTAAATTAGTTTCTATAAATTAGTCAACAAGCCTATTTACGAGTATATAAATATCTTATTTCAGGAGTCCCAAAAAAGTGGCGCCGGAAATTACCACAGACACCACTTACGAGAAACCGGATGTCGACAACGTGGTGTGGGACAGTGGTGAGTCTGGCGTAGGGGGCGTTAGTGACCGGAAATATGTGGCAGTTCAAGGTCAGCTTTAAAATCTCCATAAATGTTAATGTCTATGGTAGAAGGGTCAACTGAATCAAAGCTAATGACCTCATTAGCTTTGAAACCCAGTCCCGCTATTTTTGTACCAACTCCAAGGTTGTCCTTGTCTATCCAAAGTGAATTGAGAGGAAACGGAAAGATAGTTATTTTTAGTTGAAAAAATAGATCAAATTATTACACACATGAAAAGATTGTATACTTCAATTTCATAATTATTGTCAAAATTGTGCAAAAATAAATTAACCATTTTTTCTACTTTGTCTTAAAAGTGTTTTTTTTTTTATTCTATATATAAACTTATCAAGAATTACCTCGTTTTGGAAAATCGTATAAGATTAAAAAAAAATTAAGTATTTTTAAACAATACTAGAAATATTTAAGATAAACCCAATGTTATAAATTTCATTACACACTCCCCGATCGGCAGAAG